>JASCZW010000127.1:0-338090 GCA_034211315.2 Aedes japonicus
ATCGGAAAAACACAATCGGAAGAAAATGCGCACGTCAAAGTTACCACCATAACCCATTATGGCAATCTGAGCAATCGAAAAAGTTCAGACTCGGGGATGATTTCGGAACAGGGCGACGTCCAAGCGTATAATTGCCTCGCACAACCGGATAGCTTAACAGCCTCCCTTTCCATTCACGAAATCGTTAACACACCTTGTAAGAAGTGGCAGAATAGTAGAAATAAAACACGAGGTTATACGTTGATGCAGTGTATTTAGACCTCTCTACCAGTTGATAACACATTTGATACTGACTAAAAACTCTAGAAAGGAAGACTGGTTCAACACAACGTTGTTGCCAGTTATACAATATTATTACATGCTTTCTTCTTTTTCTTTTCTTTTCTACAAGGAATGTGGTTACATATGTTTGCTTAATCTAATGTTAATAACTAGGATAGACCGTAATGCCCGCGGTAACTCGGGGTTAATATAATACAACAGATTTGGGAAAGAAGGTGTTGAGGATAGGGTTGTAATCTAATCATTATATCTACTTGGTGGTCGAATGATTCGACCGCTTCTAGTTTTGTATAGGTTGTCACGCGCCAGTGGCCCTTGATCTTTGGAACCCGAGGTTTTCGAGGCATTTAGCTCAAAGCCGTGTCCAAAGCTACATTGATCAGCGTCATAATATGACAATGATTCGGACAAATCACATTCGGACAACATAGGTTCGTGTACTTGAGGGGTTTAGCCACAGGAGAACTCATAATACTTGGCTGGAATACAGGGGTCTCTGAAAATATTTGCTGTTGAGAAGAGCAAGGAGGAGAGGGGGTTTTGAAGAGCTCGTTTTCTTACGTACATGGTCGTCGTAAAGTACATCGCTTGGGTCAAAATTCTCATTCATCGTTCGAGTGATAAAACGCCTGTTCCGATGAAAGTGATTACCGAAAGTATCTCTGACGACATACGATCTTCCGTTAACACTCCGTACGATTTCTCCATAATGCCATGTTTTACCATTCTTCTTAAACAAAACCCTTTCACCCTGGTTCAACACTGACAAACCTTTTGCTGAACGATCATAGTAATACTTTTGTTTGTAACGCTTTCGAAATATCTTACTCCTAATTTTATCTCTGTTGGGGTTGTTAGGAATAAGCAATTGACTTGATATTGGAAGGCGAGTTTTCAGTTGGCGGCCAAAAAACAGCTCTGATGGCGAAAGACCCATGCTAGAAACGGGAGTAGAATTATATTCCAGCAGACGGTATTGAAATAGCTCAATCTCACTTAGCTCAACACATCGTTTGAGAATATTTTTCGCAATTGAAACACCTTTTTCCGACAAACCATTACTCTGTGGGTATCGTGGACTTGAAAATTTGAAATCGATGTTACACTTGTTCGCATACGAGTCAAACGCAGAAGAATTGAAAGGAACATTGTCACAGCGAACCTGGCTAGGGTACCCATATAAACAAAAAATCCGGTCGAGAACTCTGATCACATGCGAAGCTGTTTTCTCACGTAGCCGCTCAGAAAGTACGTATCCAGAGTACGCATCAATAATAGCGACATAATCATATCCAGCATATTCAAACAAATCAATACCAATACGGTGGAAAGGATAGTCCGGCACTGGAGCTTGTATCAATGGTTCCTTCTGTAAATTCCTAGTAAACTTCTCACAAACCGAACAACTTTTGACAAGCTCAGTGATATCATTTGTCATACCTGGCCAGAAATATTGCGTTCTTGCCCGGGCCAGTGTTTTTTCGATGCCTAAATGTGGCGCGTGTAACCAGTTTGATATACATTTCTGCATAACCGTAGGGATGACCAACCGATGATCCTTGAATAGCAATCCGTTTTCATAGTGTAATGTGTCCCGATGTTTGTAGAAAAGCTGACTTAAGTCATCGAGCTTATTGAAAGCGGGCCATCCATTTTCAACGTAGCCGACAACACGACCGTACCGTTCATCCTTACTTAGCTTTTCAAGGTAAAATTTGTAGTTATCAGACGACAAACACACTTGTTGTGATACTGTGTGAATCATACCACTTAGCTCTTCACTAAAATCATCATCGTCTGGAAGGCTCGCTCTAGATAGGCAATCAGCAACGAGCAAATTTTTTCCTGGCGTATACACTATTTCCATACCCGGATATTTTAATAAATGCAGAAACATACGCTGAAGACGAGGTGTAACGTCGTCTATATCTCTTTTTACCAGCGCCTCCAAAGGTTTATGGTCTGATTGAACAACAAAGCTACGACCATAGAGATAGTGATGGAATCTCTCACATGCAAATACAATGGCCAACAACTCTTTTTCAATTTGTGCCCACTTCTGTTCACTTTTGGACAATGTTCGAGAGGCAAACGCTATGGGCTTTTCATCCTGCATAATGACGCTGCCCATGCCATCTTTTGAGCTATCCGTTTGTATAACGACTTGTTTCTTGGGATCAAATATCGCCAAAACCGGGGTTTTAGTTATTGAAGACAATAAATCATTCAGCTCGTTATCATGGACAACAGTCCAATCCCACTCAACGTCATTTCTGGTTAAATTTCGAAGATTAGTAGTGCGTTTCGAGAGATTTGGAATAAATTTGCCCAGATATTTCAATAGACCAAGGATTCGTAAAACGTCTGATTTATTGCATGGCTTAGGCATGTCAACAATTGCTTGTATATATGAAGAATCCGGTGCAACAGATCCCTTGGAAGCAAGGTGACCCATGAATTTCACTTCATTAGTTCGATACTGTATTTTCGACGGATTGAATCGGATGTTATTTTCACGAGCTCGCTGCAGAACTTTTGACAAAATAGAATCATGTTCATTGTAATCTTTGCCGGCTATTAACATGTCATCGAAATAAACTTCAACTCCGTCGAGATCGCCAAACAACTGAACCATGCGTTTTTGAAACATCTCTGGTGCACTGCTAATCCCAAAAGGTACACGTTTCCACCGAAAACGACCGAATGGAGTCATAAACGTGGTCAAGTCTGAGCTTTGACGATCGAGTTCCATTTGCCAAAACCCATTACGTAAATCTAAAACTGTAAATATCTGCTTACCATTCAAACGACTTAATATATCCTCACTCTTTGGGATCAAAAAGTGCTCTCGCTTTATGCAGGCATTCAATGGTTTAGGGTCAAGACAAATTCTTAGAGACCCATTGGGTTTCTCAACAATTTGCATGTTATTTACCCAGTCAGTCGGGTAACCTACAGGGCAAATGACTTCCTGCTCAACCATAGACGTTAGTTCAACTTTCAATCGATCATGAAGACTCATAGGAATACGCTTTTTGTAATGAAGTGTAGGCACCGAATTTTCTTTGAGAACAATAGAACACGTACCGGGAAATTTGCCCAAACCTTCGAAAATAGCTTGATTCTGTTTTACAAATTCTGATTTTTCAACGGGGAACTCTGGAACAAACTTTACAGCATCAAGACGTTCGATCAGACCAATAGCTACGCAAGTCTCAAGTCCTAATATTGCTTCAAATGAATCATCAACGACCACAAACTTTACATTATGAGTAACCTTCTTATCAGGATCGAAACAGGGAAGAGATATACGACCATGAATGTTGACTTTATTTGAGCTGTAATCTACAACGTTAGGAACACACGCATCATAAATCAAGGGGACATTTAACCGTTTCACGCACTTTATTGGAATACAATTCACATCAGCCCCTGTGTCCAGTTTGAAATCCACCGGGTTGTCTTCGATCATATAACGTTTGGTCCACCTGACGCGTGACACCCTCTTGATACCCCGATTTGAGTTCATTCTATAGTGTAAATCGGACAAACGATGTGATTTTACCTTGGATTCATCATAACATAAATCTTGATTTGGTGCAGAATTACCTGTTTCTCGCCAGTTGAGATAGTCCACAGTCTCTCTGGTTTGCTTGTACTTGTCATTAATTTTTCGGCTTGTCCGATCTGCTCTATTCTCCGCCTTCGATGACTTGCAGAACTTTTGAAGTGGCCACGCCGTCCACAAGCGTCGCAGCTAACGTTTCTCGCTGGGCAAAACAGACGATGTCTTGCGTTGTAGTTGTGTCCACAATTATAACACGCCGCATTCTTCACTACTGCTATTTCGTCCTTCTCCTTGTTGATAGGTTCCTCTATGATGACGTGCATTTCATGGTGTGCCTTGTTATCCAGTAGTTGCTTATTCTCCGTAGCCGCTTCAAATATCTTACATGTTTCTACAACACTCTGCAATGGTTCGTCCTTCCCATCGAGCAATTTCAGTTGAAGTTTCTTGTCTTGAACACCAATTATGATGCGATCACGGAGCATCCGATCTGCATACGACGCTTGACAAGCAGAGCATTCAAATTCACAATACGCCAGTTGGGTTCGAAGGGCTGTTTCAAAATCCGCGAATGATTGCTTTTCCTTTTGTACGATCATATTGAATTTAAATGCCTCCATGGCCACATTCTTTCGCGGAAGGCAGTACCCAGTGATGCCAATGTTCCTGATTTTTCAGGATTTTCCAGACTTTTTAGCATTTTGCCTGAAATCCTGACGAGCACTAATTTTTTCCAGATTTTGATACAAATCCTGATTTTTCCTGATTTTCGTAATTTTTATCAATCCAAATTAATTTTGAACGACACAAATAAACTAATCAAAGTAAGGGAGTTCTCCCAAAGCTTTTACTAGTTGGCTACTCTGGAATGGAGTTGTCAAAAATCATCCAATAAAAAATGTATTCTGGCCCGCTCTTCTACCCAAACGATACAAGACATCTTAAACTTCGCGGTTTACCTTTTTTAGTTTTTAATATCACTCTCCGCAGGTGTAAAACAGTTACATAAGTTAAGCTTTTGCAAAAAAAAATAATCAAAATCAAAGCGCCAACATTCGATTAGGGCGAATCTGCGTTTATAAACAATGGCTTTCGTAGTCTTGAACAAAAGGTCACAAATACAAATTAAGCACTCCTTAAGGAAGACGAGCATTGTCTCTATCCGCTAATATATTCAATTTGAAGGAATTGTATTCAACTTCCGATAAATTAGCAGACAAATTCTTTGTTTACATAAGCAGATTCGCTCTAATCAAATGTTGGCACTGAACAATACCATTTATAAAACTGAAAGAGATAAATATATGTTATGTAAGGTTTTTGGTTATAAATAAACGGTATTTTTATTAACATCAGGTTTTTACACATAAAATGACAATCCTGATTTTATCCTGATTTTTATTTCATATACTTCCTGATTTTGTAAAAATATACTTGGCAACGCTACCCATCAAATGCAGTAATTACCTCCGCCAACTTACGTTGAACTGGTCCACCAGCAGCCGCATTCACAGCATCAGTAGCATTATTCGTAGCCATCTCTCCAAACATACTGTCAACATCACCGGCGTTCGGAAAAAGTGTATTATATATTTCCACTCCACGCTCACCTATGAGCCACAAAAAGGTTGCAATCTTGTTACACTCCACATATGCGTTCTTATCGCTGGCGATCATGTAGATGTAGAAATTCTGTTTCCATTTAGGCCATTCTCGGGACAAGTTGGAACAATCCAACGGTTGCGGCAAACGTTGATCCATTTTTTTTGTTTTTTTCGGTTTTAATCAGTAAAGCTTTCTTTGTTCCGGTCGAGTATTCCTGTCACTTGGTCGACATCAACAAATCGAGGCTGGCAGCTTTCGTGAAGCTGACGATTGTCCGATCGGATAGAGCTTTTTCGTGCACTTTGTGTAACAACAACTCACCAATACAATGATTTTTCTTTGCCGGTTCTCGAACCTTTTGTGCGAGTAAAAATGGACTGCTCCGCAGATATGCGTGTGCCAAATTATCACGAAATTTAACTTTTCTGCGGTGGTTTGCGACGATTGTGACACTTTTACGCGTAACTTTTTTTGCTCTCCACTTCTGACACCAGTGGCAGAATAGTAGAAATAAAACACGAGGTTATACGTTGATGCAGAGTATTTAGACCTCTCTACCAGTTGATAACACATTTGATACTGACTAAAAACTCTAGAAAGGAAGACTGGTTCAACACAACGTTGTTGCCAGTTATACAATATTATTACACACCTCTTGTGAAGGTTGTCAATATTATCAATTGCATTTTTCGACAGCTAATTTTCGTTCCTCTTAGGAAAAACGGCAAATAAATCAGTAAAATGGAAAGCGCTCACCAGGATTATCAGCAACAATCAACAAACGTGTACCAAGAAGTTCTATTCAACACACAAATGATGTTTAGGTATGACTCTGTTCATAAACCCAGCATCCACTATCACACGCGACGGTTGTTATTGAGATTCTAATTAGAATAAATTTCATCACACAAAAAATACTGAAAAAACGTGACAGCTCACCAAAGCCCAACCGTTCGTGGTCAGAGCTTGCTGTGACCCTTTTTGTCTATGAAAATCGGTTGCTACTCGACTGCCAATTGTCAAAAATCTCCAATCGGTTTGTTGTTTATTTTTGTTTTCGCAATCAGGATTAGTGGCCAATTTTGAATTTGATTTAAAGAAAATTATTGCTGTATCACCTTTGAGTCAATTTGGTTTAATAATAAGAATTTTATCAATAGGAACCTGTAGGAGATGTTTTGCGCCAAACTACGTGGTGCGACGGTTTTTTTTCAGACTTTCGTTAGGCCTGAAAAGAACCATTAGCCACATTGGCTTCTCTCGGAACCTCTGAGGTGCCCCGGGGAAACCTGTAGGAGGGGAAATTTGTGTTTTTGCACCACACCACGTCGTGCGACAGCTCTTTCTTTTTGATGTTATCTGGAGAGTTTTTCGGTAGGCATGAAAAGAATAATTTACCACACTGGCCCCTCCGAAAACTTCTGGGGTGATTTGGCGAAAGAGATAGGAAAGGACATTTATATTTTTGTACCAAACCCCAGTGGTTCCCACAGAGACCACTGTAACCAATGGTTCCTTTCATACCAACCGAACGTCTCTCCAAGAGTAATCACGAACAAATGCCATAGTCAATTGCGTTATGACGATCACCGAATCTGTCAAACTGATGATGGAGCACTAGTTTAGCAGCGACCGATACAGAACATGGTAACACTAATATAGTAGCGACCGGTGTGAGATTAAGTTACTAAACTAAAATGACAGCTAGTATTTTAGTCACACAGATAGTTGCGCCCGACACGGATGCGGATGCGTTTGCGTGAATTTGACAGTTTACCCATAGCTTTTCTGTCAAATTTACGTCAACGCATCCGCAACGTATCAATTGTGGGTGACCCTTTAGAAAGAAATAATTATAAGTACAAGCTATTTGTTTTTGCATTCGCTGGCCTCGTAAGTTTTTCAAACAAAAATTACGATGGTAATAATATCACACTCATCAATTCAACCAAAATAAATAATTTTCATATTTATTATGTGGTTTTTACCAAATGCCGAAATCGATCACTTTTTCAGAGTTTCAGTGCGGGGAAATTCAGGGCCATCTTCATAATGGACTGACAATCCGTGAGATTGCAAACAGAATAGGTAGGAGCTACAGGGTGGTACATAATTTTGTGAAATTGGGTGAAAAATATGCGACTATCAAGAGAAAAGTGCGTCCACACCCAAAATAAAAAAGCAAGATTGTAATGCGATTTCGCATGATTTGGTTTCATTTCTCGTAATGGATCATAACTTGGAAAAAAAATGCAACATTGGTCGTGGGCAAAAAAGCAACACATCAATTTGCTAAGCAAAATTCAATGTGTGCGTGAGGTTGTGCAGTTGATTAGTAGTAGTAAATTCAATGGCTCACAAAAAAATGATCTCGATACGCAAACTGAGACTCGAACCACGGTCGTCAACGTGACGGCTCTTCATTGTAACCATCCAGCCACCATATCAAGTTGAGGTGATCGGAATAAAAGCCCTACTGTTGCTTCAGTTGTCGGGGCACTCAACGTTACAACAATGAAGCAAATGTCGGTCGCACACACTTACACTGTCGAGGCACTAAGCACACAGCGATAACCGCTTGCACACACTTGCATGGCTTTGTTTATACCATAAAAAGCTGTGTGGATCATGATGGGCAAAATTGCCTTTTCAGAATCATGCGGATTTCTCAAGATATGATTGCAAAAACTGCAATTCCATTTTTTGCTACAATTTCAACTTTTGGGTGCAGCACCGGTTTCAGAACGCGCAAACCATAGGCGTAGCCAGAGGGGGCCGTTGACCCCCCCCCCCCCTAAATTATGAATCAATTTTTAGAATTTTAATGTTTGCTTCAAGTTTTTATTATTTGGTGTAAATGTTTGATAGAAAGTTGCCTCGATTTTGTTACAAGATGTAGCAAAAAAGTGCCAAAAGTGGAGATCCATGAGATTTTTTTTTAAATAGTTAAGACTAAATTTGTTCTAACATATTATATTATACGGGCGTAACAAAACGACTCATATCCAAATTTCAGAGATAAGGCAGCATGCTAATCAGAGCGAAAAGTTGAAGTTGTTTTATCATATTCAAAGATTTTATCAATTGCTATGAGCATGAGTAAAACAATAAACACGATTGACCATCCGAGGTTGCTACTCCGTTGTTGCCGGATGAGCAGTTATTACACTAAGAACACCCAGATGATGCTTGGGACTAGCAAACATTCTCAATGTGAAAAAAACTGCTGATCGCAAACTAATGTTATAACCAGCGCCTGCCTCGCCCGAATACAGGTCAAATAAGGGAAGGAAATTTCATAAGAAGGAAAACACCAAGGCGATCCTACGTTAAACCTACGGTTATATCCTAGATATAACCCACCTCTGTTTTTGTAATATCAATTCCTATTTCTGATTTGAACAAATTTATACAAATAGTGCTGTTGGAGCCAATCACAAAATGGGATAGTGGCTAACTTGCTCCTGGATATGGTGGTACGGCAAGCATGGCAAACCAATATTATGGATCACAATTAATTGGGATCCCCACCACCGGACCACCAGCCCGGCGAACCCCCACATCTCACAAGGAAGCATTTTTGTTGTATATTTTTCTGTGCTCACATCACCGAATAATAGATAACCGAAACAATACGAAACGCGCCATGGCCTATAACAAAATAGTGCGTAATAAAGCATCGACACAGCCTTTCACAGTCGATGCTCGAAGCATACTTTTTTTTGAAACTTTCAATTTTTCGTTGTACCAATCCTATAGAAGCTTCTTAAGAACAATCTATGCGAATCCATTTGAAATTGCGATTTAGAAATTTGGTAAAAGTGAGAGTGTGTAGATGCATTACGTGGCAACTTTATGTCTCTATTGATGTCCAGGCTCATTGGTTTAGCATCAACCGGGGAAGACTTGATTCTATACTCAATGATATCATTATCTCCAAGCCGCTCAATCAATCGCTATGTTTTGTGATACATTGGATGGATTAATATTATTGGAGATAACTCTGTACAGACGTCATCCAAATTTTGCATATTCACAGGCAATCTGTGAAGGCCCACCTAGTACCTTATAGTAAGATGTGTAGAGGTGGACCGGAAGATTCGATGAGCTCCCTCAAAGCAAAGATTTTTTTCTGTTTCTATGGGACAAAAACAATGTTTTTACGGTGTTGATTTGTCAATATATACACTGAAAATTTATTTTCGTAAGTTAGCTTTCACTCGTTTCGTAAACATGGATTTTGTACAAAGAACAAAAGTCTCGTTAATTGTATGAAACATTCTTAATTCTTAATGCTTGTCATCTGGTGAAATGCTATCATTACACCTTTTTGTACTGTGCACTAAATGAATTTCATGAAGATCAACCAATTGCTGTTTCTCTTTAATCTTACTTATACATGTTGGTATTGCTCCTCGGGTGTACTGGAATCATTGATTTATTTTTATTTATTGTTTCAATTACATACTGAGTCGATATAGAAAATCTGTCAGTCAATCATGCAACCACCAGAGTTGCTCTCATATTGAAAACAAAATATTCATAGTAGTTTATATTGTGTTCGTACGATGCACGAATGTTCTCTCTGTGCCAATAAATGCTTCATATTTTAGACAGTTACGCGTTTGGCATTGAGTACGAAGGTAGCTTCTTGAAAAGTGCAAATCTATTTACAACGAATACAATGAAGAGATTTGTTAGTCCTACCTTCTATTTCGTAATAAAATCAAAATTTAATTGTCAGTGTGGGTGAGAGTTTCGTAGAGGAAAAGTACATATTCAGTACAAACTATGAACCAACTCGGTGGTTATACTCTAGGGGCAAGACACTGAGCAATCCTGAGTTACTCTGAGCAATCATGAGCTCTTGACTGGATTCATATTGTGCTATTCAACATTCCTACCTTTTGTAACGCTTGGTAAAATTGCATAATCAAAACGAGAAAGTTCTTTCGTGAAGGGTTACCGTATCAACGTTGTGGCAGTCCTCACTCGCTAGTCATTAAATTAATACGTAATTAATAATAATTTGTGTAGCTCGTGTTGTTTTTAGCTTGATTGGAACTTGTGTCGGTCCCCCAGCCAAAGTACAGCTCATTGCCAGCCCCCATCTTCTATTCACCTGCATGAGAATCAATTTGAAGCGCTATCACCAGCCCCACCCCCACACCCCTCTAAGTATGCATTTTAAAATGATCCTAAGGAACTTTCGCTGCTGGACTCAGTGTCCGCATACCGACGCAATCTTCATCAAAACGACTCTATCCTGTTTCCTCAAATAGGATATGCGTCACTGCATCAGCAATGCTTCTCGCTGTCGAAGCCAATGTCGACTTGGTAGGGTCGATCAATCCGTACAATAGGAATATGTGGAATTTAATGACTGCCGAACGGAACACCTCCACAAAGAAACCAAGCCGGATCGATCAATCGCAAAACTAGAGTTTTCACTGAGCACCGGCTTGTTCTCTTTTTGGAAGTGATTCCATGTGTTTTTCGTCTTGCGAGGAAATAAATGAAACAATATTAAAAAATCTACTTCGGGGCCCAATTCCTCTTCCAAATACTGCGACCTATCATGCCTGATATGAGAGCTTCTTACGAAACGATAATAAATAATTTTCCCAAACAGTAAACATACTGCTGTTATTGGTTGCCAAGGTTATAATACGTCTTATTCAAGACAGTGCTGCCAGAATACTTAAGATCGAGTTTTAAATTATACAAGTTGATGGAAGCTGATGCATTCTGAGCAAACGTGAGTTTTATGATCAAATATGAGTAAAGTTGTTTTTTTCGTTTTCGCACACATTTTTTGGCATTCCCACCTCTCTTAATCTTGGAGGGACAAGAAAATCATAGAATGAGCAAATTTGATGAATCCTGAGTAATTTTGAAGAAAAGAGGTAATCACGAGAAAACCGTCTTGCCCCTTGGTTATACTATACAACAATTCAACACGACTGTAAAGTTAATTTTTCGACACATGACAGTACCCGCCAGATTTTACCATGGTTGCTGTTTAATGCGGTTCTATTATGAAACATGTAGTAACGAAAACCTTTGGTTTTTGAAATCCTTTTTGATTTTTTTTAACTTCAGAACAAGCCTAGAATTGTTGAATCTTGTCGCCAAAATTTGATGGGTATTGTAAAGTACTTTGGGTAAGCGTAGGGAAGATAATCCTTCCGTCGTTCAGGCGGATTGTCACAAAGTGATGGCTCGATTCCTGGTCTAGCCGGTGGAACTTGAAAATGTCCCTACTCTTCTGGTCCACCGAGCGTTGTGTTGTCCGTATTATGTGATTCAGTGTTTCGCAACCGCTGGTTGAAGACGGTGTAATTCTCTCTCTCTCTCTCCCTTTCTCATTCTCTCTCTCTCTCTCTCTTGCTCTCTCTCTCTCTCTCTCTCTCTCTCTCTCTCTCTCTCTCTCTCTCTCTCTCTCTCTCTCTCTGTCTAATAGAAATATTTTGCCCCACCCTTTCTGAAATCGTGGCTACGCCTATGGCGCAAACCGTGAAATTAAGCGATTAGCAATCAATTGTAGGCTCCGGGTGATAGGGTATGTGATTTACTCAGCCTATTATGCAAAGATCGATTATATGTTTTATTATAACTCATAAAGTAAAGTTTGCATTAAAATAAATGGACTTTTTTTTTCGGATGGGGATAAAAACAAGAGCTAAGGCAGATATGTAATTGCTTTTGATAAATTTCCCATGGAAGGTAATTATTTAAGCTTACCTACAAAAAAATTCCACGGTTTTGACATCCCCTTCTCGCTTATTGTCAGCCACAGCAGAACTTTCTTGGGGAACTTGGTGTATGAAATGAACTTCAGCTCGGAGCTCACTTTCTTCGTGGGGGAAGTAAAATACGAAGTGCCCTGCAAGTCGTTGCCATCCAGGGTGAGACAGGTCTCGTCGTCGATTCTCCAGGAAAATCGAGTTGACCATCTTGTTCAGCCGCTGCCGCGACTTCCGCTTGCTGACATGTATGTTCATGTTCGCGAGAAACTTTTTAGCCATTTCAGCCAGAGAAAAAGGTGCCCCACCGTGATTTCAAGTAAAATTGCACTGGAAAAAAGTCGTGCTACGGAGCTTTGCACCATTTTTTGCAAACATATCCTTGTATCATAATGGACAACGAAACATACGTTCTCGAAGACTTTAAACAGCTTCCGGGTCTGGCTTTTTATACCGTAATGCAAAGGAACGCCGTTGCCGAGTATTTCTGGACAAAGAAAGTCTCCACATTTCCAACGAAGTATTTCATTAGGTAGGCCTAATTTGTGTCTCTACCGTCACTATCAATAAGAATGTGTATGAGAAAGAATGTCTGGCTCTCGTTTATCAGAAGCTTAGGCTCTTCAGCTGTGTTTTGGCCTGATTTGGCCTCTTGTCACTATGAGAAATCCATCCTGGAATGGTATACGGTACAAAAGGTCAAATACGTGCCAAAAATTTTTGCCAGAAATTTTTCGAAACTAACCGACGATCGAGAATGCAACTTAGTAGACGACTGTCTAATCCATTTGAGGCGTTCGAGGTCTTGCAATAGATCAAAACAGTGCGGGAAAAAATCCTCAATCAGCATTTCTAACATCATCAACGAAGGTCATTCCCATTTTGCGTAGTTCACCATGTTTCTTCCATCACCTCCTGTAAAATAAACCCATTTTATTATGTATTTGATTTTCAACTCGATTTATTAAAAAATGATAACCCAATCATACAATTTGGCATAGTCAATCGATGGGAAGCTGTCTGTTTTATCATTTCCAAAATCCCATGCGACGAGGACCCCTGTCTTTGACGCACGAAAGGTCAACAAAACCCAAACGTGATTTTCTCCTCCCATCAAATTGCATGGCACCGCATTCACACCACCCAATCTTCGGTCAGGTGAACGCCGGGAACGACGACGACGACGACAACGACCGCCAAGAAACCATAAATATAGTTGTGGGTCAAAACCTGTGATGCAATACAGTTATGCCCGATTTTATGATTATTGTTATTACCATTGGAGATATTTCGCTTTTATGTGCTTACCTCCCCGTCGGTGGTGAATTGGATTCTCATTTTCAGCGAGGGGGCCGGCCGCTCGCCCTCTTTCTCACCGCCGCGCCGGCAGGTAATCTCGTGATCACCAAACAACAACATGAATCCATCGCGGAAAGAAGGAACCACGACCGAAGACGACAACAATGACGATTATGACATCTACCACCTATGCGCGAACCAAGCTTGGCCGGTTATTGCGGTTTGTTGATGTTGGATGAGACTGAGAGTGCCCCTTCGAAGGGCGACGCGAATCGAAACGTCAACGAAAACGGCAACCAACAACAATACGCTTCTTCGCGTGGCATGCTGCGACTGTCTGTGGCTGGTGGTGAAAAGAAATGGAATGAAGTGGAAAGGTGAAATGAGAACAAAAGCCATTCGCGAGGTCAAACTGTTTCCTCTTTGAGGGCGGTTATCGAGGCTGACTGAATGTAGGTTGATGTTGATTAAAGGCGGGCGGTTAATCAGCTCCATTGAGGTGATAGTGGTCTCATGTTGTCGGGTATATGTTCCGATTGTGGATATTGTGATGACAGTGGTGTATTTCATGATAAGTAATTAAAAGTGTATTATTCACAGTGACATTTGATGTTTTCAAAGTTTAGAGTCATTTCAAAATTTTCTTGTGAGCCCTGGGCAACGGCATAACCTTTAGGATTGCTTGATCGCAGCAAGACTGCAGGGCTTATCTGTATCTGTAGATATAGGAAAGATGCACACTAGTGATCCCAAATGTGATGAGGTGAACCAAAAATTAAATTAAGTCAAATTATAAACTGTTCCAGAAAGTATAAGCACATTTTCAAAATAACAAAAAAGTCATGGTTTTAATAATTTTATTTGGCAAATCATATTTGTATTTGTGTTCTATATGATATTATACTGTCGTTTAATCAAAATATTTAATCATAGCCAAGACTCCTAACTTTTCCTCGAACATTAGCTTCTGCACAGTGGTACTTCCCACCATTTCGACCACTTTTGGCCAATCTTTTTTAAATTTTTGGATGTTGTTCGCTGGTTTTATGAATTTTCGAAGCTTTGCTTTGGTTAAAGCCCAAAAAGTCTCGATTGGCCGTGCCTCCGGGCAGTTCGGCGGATTCATGTCTTTCGGCACGAAACATACATTTTGACTTTTGTACCATTCTAAAGTGTCCTTTGCGTAATGACATGACGCCAAATCAGGCCAAAACACTACTTGACCTTCGTGCTGTCTGATCATCGGCAATAATCGCTTCTGGAGACATTCCTTAGCGTATTTCTGAGTGTTCATCGTCTCCGTTGTGATGGACGGACTAGATGTTTTACCACACTCGCATGTTGCCTGCCAAACCATAACCTTAACGAATTTTTCGGTAAAAATTGCCTTCTCCGTTTCGGGGATGTCTGTCTTCGCTTACAGTATAGAATTGTGGTCCGGGTAGCGTTTTGTAATCTAGTTTCACATAGGTTTCATCGTCCATTATTGTACACCTAGAATTTCTACACAATAACGAATCGTTGAGTTTGCGGGCCCGTGGTTTCACGGACGCGGCCTGTTTTGGGTTCCTTTTGGGGTTTTTTCTACTTCCGGTTTGTTTTTAGCCCAAGTCTTTCTTTGGCACGCATGACGTTACTCGACGAGCTCCCTAATTTTTTCGCAACATCCCGAACGGAAGTCGCTGGTTTTCGCTTGTAGGCATCCCTGATCTTGTTAACGATATCCGGACTAACAGGACCGGATTTCCGACCACTCTTCGGCGCATCTTCAAACGTACACTGTTCTCTATATTTTCGAATCGCAGATCGTACCGCTCCGACGCTTACACCCTTCTAATTTCTTCAGGAGAGTCCGCCACGATCACTATTTTCGTTGTTCCGGAGTAAGACCGCGCATTTTGATAGGTAACATGAAACTGCACTTTTTGATGCTATGTCATTCAGAAATGTGCATACAAAAGGACGCAGCCAAAACATGTTGAAATATTTCATTATATCCAAAGTGACCGTTGAAATAAGGTGTGCTTATACTTTCTGGAACAGTCGTTAGACATGACTCACGGCATGCGACATATCAAACTTTATGATTTAGCAACTTTAAGTCATCAGAAGACATTTTGAAAATTTCTGACCATGGTCTGCGGATGACATTCTTAGGATTCCTGACCAAACTGGCCACTAAAAAAGGCCCTGCGGGATCCGAATTCTACCGAAATAGTGGCCATATTCAAATCTTTTCCAAAACCTGGCTTGCGACATATCGATCTCGGTGATTTTACAACAATAGATCTGCGGAGGACATTCTGAAAGTGTCTGACCACACTGACACCATAGGGAGGCCTTAGGGGATCCGAGTTTCTCCGGAAAAGTGGCCATATTCGAATCGTTACCAAAACCTGGCTTGCGGCACATCCAACTTCATGATTTAGCAAAGCTTTGTCTTTGGAAGACATTCTCATGGTGTCTGACTATAATGGCCACTTGGGGTGTTCCTGCAGGTTTTCAAGTTCCTCCGGGGAAGTGATTATAACCAACTTCTTACCATACCCTAGCTTGCGACATTTCAAACTTTATGATGTAGCAAAACTAGGTCTTCGGTGGACATCCTGAGGATTCCTGACCATACTGGTTACTTAGGGAGGCCCTGCAGAATCCAAATTCCTCCGAAAAAGTGGCCATATCCAAATCTCTTCCAAAACCTTGCTTGCGACACAACCAACTTCTTGGTTTTGCAAAACTATGTCTTTGGATCAATATCCTCTTCCACCCAGGCTGAATCTGGATCCGTGATGCTTGAAGTATCGGTTTCCTAGTCACTCAACATTTTGCACAAATATAATTCACACTATAGAACAAAACAAAAATCCTCTTTTAACCGTAAAACCACAATAGCTGTTTTGACATTAACTCTATGCTTGCCTTGGTTCATGCCTCAACTAAACCATTTTTTTTACAAAAGGATACTGTCGAGTTGGTAGGGAAACGCACATTTTAGTACATCAAAGCGTAACGAACTTTAGAAAAAGAGCATGAAGAGGACGGATGGATTTCGGAAGTGAGGCGAGATCTTCTTTGTTCAATCCATCCTACAAGCATAAGCAGTACGATAAAGTTTCCTGGAAAATGCTTCGGTTATTTTCTAAAGATAAAGTTTTGCAAAATCATGAAGTTTGAAAGTAACATTTGTAAACAATGACTTTTAGCGTATTTTTCTGGGATCTGATTGCTCCCACAAACAAAACAGCACCAGAAACAGATACAGGGAGCTATTACCTTCCCGTCAGTAGTGGATATAGATGTAAGCAACCTGGCATTTCCAGGAAATTTACGTTTTAAGTCATTGTTTACAATTGTTACTCTCGACCTTTTGAAGATTTTGCCTAGATTTATGTTTTTCTTTCTCAGAGGGGTTGGGGACGTGCGTGCTAGAGGTATTTTTTGTTGTTGGATACACAGTGGTTGAATATGTGCGTGGTTTGATTCTTCCTTTTCTTGTTGGTTGTTTTTACTGGACTTCAACGCGACGGTCATTCGTCCAGAGCGTGGTTTGGTGATATGCTAGGACAGGGCCTGCCAGCTGCAAAAACAAGACCATTTACCTGTCAAAAAAGACCGTTTTTGACAACCCCCGAGCATCTTGACAGATGAGCTTAGTTTCACGTACCCATCTACAAATTGTAGATGTCTCTACCGTGCATAAACAAAAGGGCCATCCATTATCGATACTACCGCTTTTTAGCTTTGAATTGCATGTTTTCGTTTTCTTATGTGTGGATGTTAAAAGCAGTACAAGAACAAATTTTTATTGCGGCGTATTGTTGATGCAGTTTTCTTTCCATCAATTTGATTTCATTTGTATCGAATATAAATCATCATTACTTGAGAATGGGAATGAGGGAAGTGAAACAGAAAGAGAAAGAGAGAAACAGGAGATAAAGAATGCTGAAGAGGAGATTATTTTTTTGTTTAATGTTTGAGTTTCTCTTTTATTTAATGTATAAGTTACAGTTCTCTCAGAACCAAGCATGTAACTTGATGAAATCTTTTGACCTTTCTGTTTCAAGCACACACCAGCAAAAAATAATCCAATCCATGATGTCTGCTTGAAAGAGAAAGGAGAGGAAGCTCTAATGCTACCATTGCTCAACTAACTTGTTTGTTGACATCTAAACTAAAAAAGTTAAAACTTATTTTAAACCAACGATTTTGTTTCGAAATAAACAGGCAGGTTGGTTGTTTCTACCCGAAGATATTACCACAATACAACACAAATCATGGTTGTTCAAAACTAATGGGTCTTATTACGAGTGTCACGAGTTAACGGGTGAAAACGAACATCAGCGAAAAAACTAACGAGTGAATCGTAATAAGCCCGAGTATTTTTGTTGTTTCCACCTTGAAATTGATATATTATTACCAAAACACAGGTTGCATTGGCCCAGGGAAACTAATGAAAGTTTTAAATTGATTCTACCAAAGCGGCGATTAAATCAAACTGCTATTTTAATTAGGGAAAAAATAAAAAAAAACATTTTCCGTCATCCAGTCCCGCTGCATGCTCTGACACTGACACTCACCAATAGGTGAAAACTTAATATCTAACTTAAAAAACAGAACAGAAACTTAACAGAAAATAGTAGAAACGCTCACAGTAACATTTGTCGATTCCTAGTAGACTGAAATAAGTCTATAAATGTATATGTGCACTTTTATGATGTTTGTTAGCATTTTATTCAAATAATTGAAATTAAAAGAAATTTAAGGTAATTGTAAATGGAAATGTTCGTTGTTCAAACCGTTTTTGTTTGTTTGTTTCAAACAGCATTTAAGTTTAAATCATACTAAAATTTGTTTGAAACAAACCATAAGCGAATTAACCAACAAATCTGTTTGTTTTCGTAGCTGTCTTAATGATACAACCAACATAATGGTGAATTAACAGATGGCAGTTGAACTTAGCTGCTTAATTCCCGAATCAATTACTCAAAACTTTAGTTTGTTTTAACCGCCGTTGGTAGTCAAATCAAACTAACATTACAAGAAAAATTACAACATATCGTCATAGAGTTCATCAAGTACGAATATGAGCACCACAGTTTTGAAAATAGCAGTCGATGCACGTTCGAATACGTTCAATTGATAATTTGTTCTAGGATTCATTCGATTTGACAGAACCAGTGAGCCAAAATTATCGGGGTACATTGACTTTACTCTGGAGCTGTCAAGATGTTACCGGGTTGGTTTTTGATTAGTCGCTTTGACAACCGCCTCTACCGCCTCCGTCGAGTTATGTTACAAGCAGGCAGTTTGTTGTTGGTTTGGTGGTGTTGCTAGTAGTCACTGCTTTTTCACTTTTTTCGTTTGTGACAATCCGGATAAAAATAACCATACAATTACAATAAAATAATATAAAGTAAGATTTAAATCTATTGCAGACCATGAATCTTATTGTTCATGTATCAGGTAAATGAAAAATGAATATTGTCATTACAATAGATCTACTATTCACCCTATATGCTAGAATTTTGAACAAATGTGAAACAATAAAATCAATAGGGGGTGATTAAAAAATGACGTCCACTCTATAGGGGGGGGAGGGGGGTATCAAATTTGTGACAATATGTGACAGGGGGGGGGGGTGCTTTAAATTATCTCAGCAAGCTGAAAAATTATGCAATGGCAAATTTTTAACACAAAAGCTTCTAGGGCTCAGGAAAATCGAAAAATAATTTCGTCTATACCAAAATTGCCCACAAAATTGAAATATTGATTTTTTTTAAACCCATGTCAAGGTGCGATCATTTCTTGATCTCCCAGTATGAAATATCAGTGGAATTTCCTAGACTGTTCAATGTAAATCACGAAAATCCTCGATATATTTCAAAAACAAAAAATTCACCGCTTTCAAATTGTATTGTTCTAAAAATCAAATTTAGCAATCAAAAACAATTATTTCTGTTGGAATATTCATGATTTCATTTCTTTTTCACTTTCTGATTATATTCTTTTTCGAACTTTTGAGTAATTTCAAGATTTTTCAGTACTTTTTTCTACGAGTCATCTTCTCTACAAGAAAAATTATGTATGTTTCCATATAATTTTCCATATCTCGAGAACAACATCCAATATCGATATATCAAAATTTGCAATCGCATAAAAGTTGGTTTGATTTTTTTCGCCATACAAACGGTGTTTTTCTGGTTGTTCCGAACAATTTTCCTGAACCGTGAAATAATGTTGTGTAAAATATCTTTCCAGAATATTGATTAGAAAATTTCAAGCACTTTTTACAACTCAATTGATGTTTTACAAAGTTTGCACTCCAAACTTAAATTATTCACCAGAGCTGAACTGAGATCAGTCAATGGTGTTTAAGCCAGATTTTGCTCGATTATGGGGTAACTTTTGCTCAAAAATCTGTTACTTATGCACAAAAGTGAGGAAAAAACACCGGTTTCCACATTAGACCCGGGGTTATCTCATAGATGTGTAAGTGCATTTTAGAGTGTGGTTCATGAGTTATGAATTTTTAAAGTAAGTATTATTGGAAAAACTAAAAATGATATAAACTCAACTAAAACTCCCATTTCTTAAATTTTATCCATTGTAATCTAGTTAGTTCGATGGCTGTAAAGATGTTTATGTAGCCACTCATACCGATGTGGTCTAGAGAAAAAGCTACGAATCACCATATTTTAACAAAGCTTTGTTTTTGAATCTTCAAAAACTATCGCAACTTTAATATTTATCAAGAGTAATAAAAATATACAATGAAATTATTAATTGAATAGGCATTTCTGAATCATAATCAGTCAAGTTTTTCTTCTACTTTTCAACTAAGATTATTTTAAATTCAAAACTGAAATGTTTCTTAAGTGAGTGCAGTTTAAAAAAAAATATTTAAAAAACTACGTTTTTTGCAGAAGAAAAAATGTCATATGATAAGTTTTGTCCATCTTTTACGAATATCTTGATTTATCTTTGCCAGTTATTTCCATCAAAACACACTTCCCTTATCCGTGGACAGAAGAACTTTACACAAGTAATTATGTAAATGATTCAATTTGAACTAAAATACACGTTATTATTGAAATCGATAAAACCAATATGCATATATTCTTTTTTTCAGAAGTGTGACATCCACCGGGGGGGGGGGTGTAATCTTATTTGTGACAAAGTGTGACAGAGGGGGGGGGGAGGGGGGTTTGAAAACCTGAAATTTGATGGACGTCATTTTTGAATCACCCCTAGTAAAATTTGTTCGGAGAAAAACGATTTTTCTATAGTTAAGATACATAACAATCCCCTGATTCTATTGTAGATGTCGTAATTTACATTAGATTCTATTGTGGAAACAATAACTTTTATTGTTATCTTATCGTCATGAACAATATAGTCAATTTTACATACGATTGATTCTATCGTATGGTTACAATACATTTATTTGTTAATCTATGAGATTTTTTTTTTCAAGGGAACTCACACCAAATTTTTATTGCTGGAAAACAGCAAAGTTTTGCTGATTTTTTCGTGCTGTAATTTCAGCAATGCATACAGCAAAACCAAGATCGCTGATCAACCAGCAAAACTAATATTCAAAAAAGTGACAGCGCTTATATTGAGCCTTTCTCCCACAGCAGAATTTGCACTAAGTAGCAATGAAATTCAATGAAACCTATCAATTAACGTTTAGTTTGATGCAGCTTCATTTCCCGAACGACAAAAGAAAGTTTTTTCATTACTTTATTTTCCAAGGGATTACTGTGTAAACATATCTGGCAACATTGGAGCGACCCCCGTATCATAGCAATCATAAATTTATAAGAGGTTATCTCTTTCTGAGCTGGCAGGTCCTGTCCTGATGATATGTATTTGTTGATTTGTATAAGGCTTTGTGCACAAATTACGTAACGCAAAAACGAATTTTGGACTCCCTCATGTAACAATGAAGTAACACTTGATCAGACTCCTTTAATTACGTAACGCTCGCGGACCCCCCACACCCCATTTTTCATTGCTGATAAAACTCCTCACAAAAACTGTTATTGTTGTTGTTTTTATGTTTCATTCTCGATTGGGTAACCCGAAATTAGGAAACACTGCAAAAATTAGTCAATTAATTTCATTTAAGTAACTTAAAGCTATATTAAAGATTACCAAACAAATTCCACTCATTGTACTGCATTTATTCAGGGAACTGGATGTTCTTAAAACTGTTACAAGTAATACTTTAACAAGTTTACTCAACTGTCTTTAAATTATTTAAAGTATCACAAAAGAAGTTCAAAGTGTTATTCATATAACTTTAGGGGGTTAGTTACTCTCCCACGTTGTGTTTGTGTTTCAGTGCGTCATTTTTCTTAAATTTTCAAATTTTGTGCACCACTTGGCCATAAATGTGTTACTATAAATTAGAAGAAAAATTAGTATTTTCCATTCAATTCCAACTACCTATGCTTATCTTGACAGATACGCGTATTTCGTCTACAATGTGCAGACTTCTTCAGTGTCTCGTACTGATACCTGACTTAGATAAGCAAAGGGAGTTGAATTAAATGGAAAATATAATTTTTCTTCTCATTTCTAGTTACAGGTATTCCACTAAACAGCTCAAACCCTCTAGGATTCATAAATGTGTTTATGTTATGGCCACTCCCATAAGAAACATAAGCGATTGACCATCATAAGAACCAGAATTTAAAACTATGGCGATAATTGATGCAATGTTCCAGTCATGGCAAACGTGATTTGGAATACAAAAACAAAGTTTTGGCTCAGTATCGATATTTTTCCTTCAAAATATGGATTTAAAGCTCTCCTTTGACGTATTGAAAGTGGGTTTTTCCCAGAATTTTTAACATACTTCTTAACTAGTATCAAATGAACCCTTTTCTACTTGCTACTTACTATTTTGCTTGTGGCACACAGGCAATTTAATAATACAAATAGCTTATTCACTTTTGATTTTTTTCAAATTGAGTTATTTTGTTACGTAACGATTTTAAAACCCCCCTCCCTTCCCCAATTGTCACAATAAGTAACAGTTGCCCTACCCCCCTCCACCCCTCCCGTCATGCGTTACGTAATTTGTGCACAAAGCCTAATGTGCAGTGATGAAAAGACACCAGCAACAGAACGTGATGCTATTGTTACGAAAAATATAACGCGAGAAGAAGAAATACGATTGTACTGTGCCTTGAACATTCACGATAAGGAAAAAGTTCGGTGCACTTGTGTGTAAATTTCTGCTCGGAAGGATTTTATTTTTGCAGAATGTCATGACATTTATTCCTTAAGTTCACTTTGGGCATGATGAAAAGTTTCAAATGTTACCAAAAAAATTTGAAATCCAGTTCCCGTGCCACAACTGGCTGTCACTATACATGAATGTCACTTTGTAGAATCTGCCGTTGATGCAGATAAAAATTATTACAATTTTTCGGTTTAAAAATCTAGAAAAAATGTTGAAATCTAAAACAAATATTTTTGTGCTTGTAATAACGCCTACATCCATATAGATGGAAGAAATCATCTATTTTTCAGTAAAAGCGACCCTATTGAAGTTCCCGGGAACGTCAAAAACGCTTTCGGAAAGGCCTTGAAAATTTATTCTACCGTTGTGTTTTTTTTGCGCACATAGGCAGAATCATCGAATTAACCGAAAGACAGCACTTCAGCAAGAATCCCAAAATAATTGACTTAAAAAGATATTTGAAAAAAGTCTGGATCAAATAGGTCACTTGATGGGCAAAGGATTTTGTACAAAACTGAATGGATGGATTCAAAAGAAAAGGTGCGAGCATTTCGAACGGAAAAAGAAGTGAAGTGGAAAAAAATAGTGCAAATCATAGCTTTATAAGTTGATCTTAACTTTCTACAAGTGCCAAAAGAATCCTACAAGAGGCCGATTTTCGGTGAACATTTTTGCGTGTGCCATTTTTCGCAAATAGAACCTTTACGGGGAGCTCCCTTTGTTACAAAAAATGGTAGTATCTCATCATTATCATCATCATCATCATCATCATCATTTCAAAACTTCCTGAAGAAATTCTATTATCACCAATCAACCAGTAAATTCCACGAAGCAATGATTGCACAGCTCCAGAACTACCATCAAAGAGACAATCCTTGTCGCCATCAAGGTTGATTGATGGCAGAAGACCACACTTCAAACAAAGCCCGGAAAGCATCGTTCTTCAGCAGGATCCGGCTAGGAACGTTTCAGACGAGTAATTCATCCTCCTCCTCCTCCTCCTCCTCAACCTCCTGAAGTGGTGAGTTCAAATAACTCAAATAGAAAAGGCGTCTGCCCAGCCGGCGACGAGGGTAGTGTGATGCTGTTGAACTTGCTCCTTTTAAATCACTCCTGAATTCCTCACCTTGCCCCGGGGAGGAGTTGTGCATCAATGCGGTGAGGACACCATATGCACTTTGGATACGAGTCATCATCACCATCAAGTCCATTCGTCATTGCAGACAGCCCGGTTGGAATGAGCTGGGGAGCATCGCAGGACTGGTTTTTACGACGACGACGACCGACGGGATGAAAAGGAGAGCATTGCCAGTACAGACGGCACAGAAATGGACATGGAAGAGATAAAAGTTTGAAAACTTTCAGTCTGCAGCGTTGAAAGTGACAACTGTTCCTCGGAAGCCGTTGCACTCATCCTCGCGCTTCGAACGAACGCTTCCAGGAAAACTCAGCATCAGCAGGCTCTTGCTTTTTGTTGTTTGCGTGTTTCGCATCAAGTGGCGGTTGTTAATTTGTTCGGATTGCTTCGATTGCACAGTGGAGGCGAAATTGCACCCGAAACAAACAAAAAAGTTCATATTCCGGCTGGCATCAGCAGCATTTGTGCTTTGTTCCCGTCGTTTGCAGGTAGGAAACCTAATCCCCCTAGGCGACCGCGACGACGACGACGACGACGTCGATTGATAGCGAGGAGCCAAGTGCAGCGCCGATCGCTTCTTATACAATCAACCGGGCAGGCAGCTGGTTAGGTTAGGATTTTGCAGTTTGTTGCAGTTAAATGAACCCATTTATCAAGAGCCGTTTTCCGTTGGCTGGCTGCCTTCTTTCGGTTGTTTCTTGCTGAAGTAGGAGATTTATGCCTCCCTGCTCAGGTTCCTTCTCGACGACGACGACGACGGTGCAAATTGAATTCACTTTCGCTTCTTCTTCCAGCGCACTTCAGTGGGCCTGTGTTTTTGATGGAAATTGATGTAATATGATTAGACACACAGGGTGAAATTTTCCTGGGATTGTGTGTTGATTCAAGAAATGGAAATGACTGCTTCTCTCTACTACTCTCGGTGAATTAAGTTCCAGGAATCTAGCCGTCGGAACCGAGCAAAACGTGAATGTCTCAATGAGTTCGCACTCACCCGGTTGGTTCGCGATCCCAAAGACAAAGAGATTGGTGGGGTTGGGGGGGGGGTGGCAGCCGGTTTCAACCATATCAGGACGTGAGCGTAGGCGTCGAGCACCACTTTGTCACCTTAACACCATCAATCACGTCGCGTCATGCATGAATATATTGCGAGAGAAGCTTGTTCGGCTTATTTGCGGTTTGCTACACTTCCCGTTCCCCACACTAATGGGGTTGGTTTCATGTGCGTACATTGAGTGAGGCTGACATTTGGATTAACTTATTCAAGATTCGCTATCGCGGTTGTCTGCTTTGCCCGAACGGAGTTCAGTCATAATCGATGGAAAATGGGTTAACCGGCTGGGTTCGAGAAGATCCAAAGGCTGAAACCTAACTGCCACTGTGGTGCGATAAGCGTGGATCTCGTTTTCTCCGGTCGAATTCGTTCGAAGAGAGTTTACATCTCTTATTTTATGTTTCTTTCAGACTCATCACTAGACAATAGCATTCTGTTCTAATTTTTCTATCGTTTTTTCTTCTTCTTGTTACTACAGTTTTCTTTTGTTTTCTTAATTTGCCCACTTTTGCGTGGTTTAGCAAATTGCAGTGCTGCTTTCTCGTTGGTTGTTCGGCTTATATCAGTTTGCGGAACACCGTCGTTTTGAAGAGCATGACTCCAGCGATGGCTTTCCAGAATCCGGTCAAGGCACCAACAGATGGTCCGATACTTTCCTTGTTTTGAAACGCTCCCGAAAGTCATTACATGATTTGTCGTAGATTCGTCCGATTTTGAAATTTGAATTTCTTCTTCTATGAACTTCTCGAAATTTATTAACCTTCCTCGGGTATTAATAAACTGACTCATAATACATTAGGATCAATATTGACCCGGATTTCAACCCTTTCTAGAATTAGGAAATTTCAACCTAAACACAAAGTTTGTACCCCATTTGAAAGGTTATGGTCTAAACAATGCATTGATGGTAGAGAAACTTGGTTCCAGTAACATTGGCCACCGGGAATTTGCTAAAAAGGCTAACACAACCTTATTCTTGTTTTCGTTCGAGTAGATTACGTTCGAAACTATGTCACATTCATATTTTTGTTTTCGTTCGAAGCAATTCGAACCATTCGAACTTTCGAACATCGTTCGTTCGAACGAATTATCTCATTCCCATTTTCGTTCGAATGCGTCGGTTGGCCTGTTTGAGAAACGTCACTTTTCTCTAGCGAATCGCGTATACGAAAAGTAGTTTTGTTCTAGTGATGTTTGTTTTGGAAATAAATAGAGAAAAAACTTCAAGCTTAAAACCATGTTAGTAAACGAATAAATTAACATCAACGTTGAATTATTGAATTTTCTTTGCTTCTGCTTTTCAGGGCAAAACAACAGAAAAGCAAAAGTACAAACAAGGATCATTTCAAGCGAATGGTCGAGCTACTAGAGGAGCAGCCAGATATCGCAAAAGGTTTTGCGAAATTCAACACGGGATCGTTCTGGGAAGTTATGGCAAATGAGGTGAACAGTCTTGGGCCTCCAGTTAAGAAATCTACGGCGTGGAAGAAGGTGAGTCTAAAAGTATGTGATAAAACCATTTCAACGTTGGTTTATTTCAGGTTTGGTTTGACTGGAAATCCAACACAAAGCGAAAGTTGGCACACAACCGCCGGGAACAACAAGCTACAGGTGGTGGTCCTAGTAAGCTCGTCGAGCTTTCAGCCCTGGAGGAACGCGTCATTGTCCTGGGAGGCCTAGCACCAACCGTTGAAGGAATTAAAGAATCGTTCAGCTATGGGATCGGTTCTGATTCAGGACATCAAATCCAAGACGACGCACCAGGAGAGTGCGAGGAAACCCAAATCCTGGAGGACGAAAATGAAGAAAATTTTGCTTACGAAGAGCGTCCACCGAAAAAAATGAAGACATCAATGCACACTTTGCTGGAAACACAGGTGAATAATCAAAGAAAATTCCATGACTCCGTCGCACACGCGTTTAAAAGTATTGATAAGAAGTTAGTTGATTTAACTTACTATAATCGGCAAACGTCGAAACGATTGGCAGATGTGAATCAAACACTGACCAACATGTTGCAAGAAAATAAGCGGCATAACATCAACATGGAAAGAATCGCTTTGGAAAAATTGAAAGTTAAAAAAAGTATTCTTGAGTTAGAATTAAGCCGATTATCCTGAATATATGTCAATGAAAAATCATAAATTTATGTGTTCAGAACTTTGTAACTCCTGAAAGAATATATATTTATGTAAGATATATTTTATAAATTTAATTTTAATATAAGATATATTTTATAAATAAATCGAATGAAGATGACTGTTATTTTTTAAATCGATGCAAACGAAATACATTCACAGTGAAATATTTAGTGGTTAGATCAATAAAAAATACAGCATTTTGAAAAAAAAATCATAAAAAGAAATGGACATACATATCTATTATGAATTCCATTAGCAATATATTCTCCTGCAGGTTAAGTTAATCATGCAATATGTATTTGACTGATGCAAATATTGAAACACTTGCTCCTCTGTGCATAAACAATATGAAACAGGTTCTTTCCTCACAAAGTTTGAAATTTATTAATTCGATGCAGAATTTCTACCTATTAAATTGATTTCATTCGATGTCCAAGATGATATAAAAAAATCCTTGGAATAATCTTCTCATGATAAACCAGAGGTATTCTGAAACGTTATGAAAATGGTTAATTTTTTAAGAGGTTCATAGATATAGGTGAAACAAAGGTTAGGAAGATCGTCCTTTGTCATTCAAAGACTTTCTGGAGTAAACCCTTATAGACTCGGAAACTGCTGAATCGATCGGCGTGAAAATTTATATGCAGGGGTTTTTGCGCCCAGGAAAGTTTCTTACGATGGTTCGAGATCTAATCAAGCAAATGAAACCAAATTTGGCATATGGAGGTTTTAAGAGGCAGTATTATTTTCTATGGTAGTTTGAGACCCCTCCCCCTCCTCTGGGAGGGGGGAGGTGGTCTCTTATGCAAATGAACTGAAGGTTCTGCATAACTCGAGAACTAATCAAGCAAATTGGACCAAAATTAGCATATGGAGGTTTTTGAAAGCAAGAATTGTTTCTATGGTGATCCTCACTTAGCGGAGGGGACTCTCCTACAAATTAAAAACTAATTGACCTTTATAGACACCGAAACTACCAAACCAATCGGCGTGAAAATTTATATGCTGGGGTTTTTGGGGATGGGAAAAATTTTTATGATGGTTCGAGACCTCTCTGTAAGAAAGGGGGGGGGGGAGGGATCTCATACAAATAAAACACAAATCTCTGCATAACTCGAGAACTAATCAAGTAAATGGATCCAACTTTGGCATGTGCAAATTTTTGGAGGCAGGACATTTTTCTATGAGACCTATTGAGACCTCTTCTTTATATGGAAGGAGGGGCCCCAGACATTTCTGCATAACTCGAGATCTAATCAAGCAAATGGACCCAACTTTGGCGTGTGGTGGTTCTTGAGCTTGAGAAATGTGTCTATGGTGACTCGAGACCCCTCCGCCCTTTGGAATAAGGAACGCGGGGTGGGGGTGGGGTCTTTCATACATCGACTGGAAAATCATGAAACCAAATCTCTTCTAACAAAAGAAGGACACTTTAACCAATGTAAGCGGTTAGAGGGGTACACACTTAATTATTTTTACCGGGCTCACTTAAAATATTACCGATTTCTCTACAGCTGAGCTCTCGGTGGGTACCTCGGTAATCAATTTCAGCTACCGATTACTCGGTACTGCATAACCTTCAGCGATATGTCAAAATTTAACACGAACTGCTCTTCAAAATTAAGTGAACAATCCGTAAAAAAGAGCCGAACATGTCGTCACACCAATATATTTAATTACCGAGAACCTTTGTATTATTTTAACAATTTATTTTTATAATTTACTACCGAAAAAACCGCGAAATTAGAGCGGAATTTCTGTAAAATCAAATACCGAACGACAGTCTAATTTATACTCCAATTTTTTTACGGTGATAATGAAAAATAAGGCTAGACACTCGTTCTGAATTAAATTTTCATTCGCTAAAAAAATTCTATCAAAGTATACAATAAGAACAAAATTAAATTTATTCAAAATGGAGGTTACATCACCAGATTCTCAATCCATTCAAACAACCCGGGACAGGACGACGACACAAGAAGCATACGATTGCTTCAGCCTAAATTTCAAAATGTAAATAATAAATAATATTAAGTTAACTTGCCAAACATTTCAGCAATGATGTTGTCCACTCCAATCAGCGAGTTTAAAATTACCTCCATATCACAATATGTATGTTGTTCTACTCAGCGAAGAACACAGATTTAGTCAGACGCGTTCACTTAATAACTGAACTTAATAAACAATGGCGTCATTTAGAACGTTGAATAAGCCAGCCAGAAACTGAGAGTTTTGTATGTATATTGACGATGACTCGGTAAAGCGTAGTTTTTTTTTGCTATATGTTCGCTTCACAGAATTAATGAGTTTACGACATGTGCAGATTGTGTATACAATCAAAGAAGGAATAACTTTATAATCTTAAATTCATTAATCAATATTTGCATGTCCGAAGAAGTTGCCTCAGCTTTATTTTTATTTATTGATTCATTTCTATTGAGTATTTGTTTAGTAAACATTACAAACTTGCTTGTAATTTGCTGAACGGGCTGCAACCTACAATCCACGTAATTTGCTGTTTTTTCGGCAATTTTTTGGCGCTATTTCATATACAAAAATATTATCTTCGAACTACGCCGTATCCTGTCGAACTATACCAACCATAGATTACCTGCTCGTGCAGAATGTAGCACTGTAAGGAGGGAGATTTGGAAAGGGGTCTCAAACAATCATAAGAACCGTCCCCAGCCCCAAAAATCCCTGCATACAAATTTTCACTGCGATCGGTCAGACAGAAATTCATTTTAATAGGGTATGTATGCGTCCCTTAACTCAGCCTTTTATGCAACAATCGATTACATTTTTTATTATAACTCATAAAGTATTTGAGCTGGAAGCGATTAACAACTAGTTATACATTTGCTTAGATATGTTTAATATACCATTTGGTAGTATGTGTCACGAAAAGTTACGCAACTCATTTTATTAAGTCAAAAACATTCTAGGGATTTGGATATAATGTTGGTCTATAAGCTCCAAATTGGGTCTATTCGTGGATGCAAGTTCGTCCCATTTGATAGATTTGTTATTAAATGTTGTCTATGTATGATTTTTTTTCTGACTTTCTGATTCAAGGCGTTGCCAGCTGTATTCGCTCTACCCAAAAAATAATTTCATGAATCCAACTATACTAAAACTGCTAAGTGGCGCTTAAGTGATTTTCACATATGATTTGGCGACCACTTGATAATCAAAACATTAGAATTCAATCTACACAGAATTTGTTCCTTTAGTTTGTGTCAAGATGAGCCATATGAAGAACTTTCAACTGAAACTCAGAAAGTTTTATTGTAAATGTTACCAATAACAACATATTTACTACTCTTTCCATACAACAGGCCATAATTGGGATCCTAGAAAAAATTATGTTCCTAACATTGGGTCTATAGTTTTCATGTTAAATAATTGTTATTTTACCTATGTGACCTGTTAGTTTGTAACGTGTGAGTATTTTCTGAACATCTTGGCTGCATCATTCGGTTTAAAGGTTCAATTTCGGCAAATTTAGATCATTCGAAGATCGTGTAGATAATCTGGTCATCTTAACCAGTAAAGTAATGGTGTCTAAAAAGTCGAGGAAATCGAAAATTACGTGGAAGTGAACAACTTTTAATTGATCAATAATATCTCAATTGCTTCAAAATAAATCGATCATCCTGATAGGAACATAATTTTGTTGATTATTGCCGAGTTAATGACATATATGGTACATAGGCTGAATGGATTGCTCGTGGATAGTAAGTTTTTCGCAAGCTGTCACAGTTTTTCTGTTTCCTTGTACATTTGAAATGAAAGCAAAATTTTCCATCGAAGTAAGAAGCCGAGTAGTGATGTGAAATCTGAAAAAGATTACGTAGGGAAACGGAACCTATTCTCACCATAGTACATATATCCATCACATTCTGCAGCCATCCAACTTCAAACGTAAAAAGATGTTTAATTTTTCCAATTAATGGACGCAGGAACCAAGAATATACAATCCCCGCAAATAAAATTATATCTTGAATATAATTAAAAGCTACAAAAACGTTTCGGAGACTTAAATTTCGTAAAAATAATGAGCAGTCAGATTTTCAACACAATTTCTTACCTTTGCACTACAAATTCGTCGTATTGATCTAACCGTTCTAGGGAATATACTCGAGCCAGACTCCAAGTTTTCTCTTTAATTGCACTATATCCTCACACATTTTCGGTCCGTAATTGCACAAACCAGAAAAATCACACTACACTAATTACACTAGCCACACGAGAATCTACGAATACGTGATAAAATACTAGAAAACTATGGGTTTAATTAAATACGCTTGCACCTATTCTGAACCGTGTTTACAATCGACGTAATCGCTTGATGTTGCACTGCTCATATACTGTATAGCAAACACATCAACGCTCGTGTGCGTGTTCAATCATTCATAGAGCATTCTATGCCCAACGTTAGGGTGAGCCTTGTTGTCAATATTCTCATGGAAGAATAACAAACAAACCCTTTCATTTTGTCTTGGTAATATGAATGCACCCAACACACGTGAAGTACTGTCAAATGATCTACTTCATTTTTGGGTGTGGTAGTGAAGAGCGTAAACTTGTTTGTATTTTTTCTTGATTAAAATCAGTACGATTAACATATGTACACAGATGGGATAAATGGTTTTCGTGATATTATTAATATAGGTACATCCCAAGTAACATTTTTAATTAGATAAACGCTTCATAGGCAATACGTATACAACTTTAAACTGAGTAATGGTTAAGTAGTGGTTGCACAAGCGCCCAGCCAATATTTTCACAAGCAAATCTGGCGAATCTACCCAGCTTCATGAAAATGAAAAAAATGTCAAGTAGAATCGGTTTATAGCCTAGGAAGCTTTTATCCAAAAATTATACAACTTATTACGTAACTGTTCTTTTGAAACGCATATTCAGCATATTTATTTGTTCATCGCAATTTCTATTTTTAGAACTGTGGCAAACAGCTTTTTATTGGTAGTCTTAACACGTTGATGTAAACGCTTAAACATAGTCACTATACACCAATCGAAAAAATATGTATGTCAAACACTATTTACAATACTCGTGGACGGTATTACGGCAATGGTGTTGTTTTATCGTTGTAATGCGTAATTAACATTTAACTATATGAACTTTGTATTATAATGTTTATATATAGTATATATTTATATATCACTTACCCGTGTACTTACCAGATTTGAACTCTGCACCTTCACCTTAAGAACGGTGACGGTATCCTCAGATCCATATCAGCTGTGAGGAATTCCAGTACCCGTATTCAAAGTGTTCAAAACATATTTTAGTTCTTATAATGTTGAACAACAATAATTGCTGAAGCTCTTCACGAACAGGTTTGTACTTGTAGGTTTTGAAAATCAGTGCTACCGAGATTCTTATAATCTAAACATGATCAACATCCAATTTACGTTGTTAGCTGTGCCGCGCTTGGATTTATTTGTTATAATTTTTTTGAACTTCATTAATATCAATTTCACTTATAACTGTTGTTATAGATTGCTATATTTATCATTGCTATAAGGAGTGTATCGAAAAGTAGTTATAAACTTCCAAATAATAAAATAGGCATGAAAACATGGTTAAAATTAACATACTATTTCAGTTTATTATAGCTTAACATGTTTACAAAAGATCTTAACGGAAAAACTAGTCATCATGTTCATTTCTGTAGAATGCCCGTACCTTTGATTTGACACCTGCCATCAAATTCTGCACAGTGACCTTTGTGCACTTCCTGGATGCCGCTGCCCAATTTTTCTTAAAATCGGTCATGTTTTGGGACACTGTACCATCCTTCTTAAATATACGCTTGACTATTGCCCAATAGCGTTCGATCGGTCGCAACTGGGGACAGTTTGGTGGGTTGATGTCTTTTTCACGAACGTGATGTTATTCTCCGTCAGCCACTGTAGAGTGGATTTGGCGTAATGTGCCGATGCCAAATATGGCCAGAAGAGAGGAGGGACTGGTGCTTTCTATACAATGGTAGCAACCTGTTCTTCAAACATTCGTTCGATAAATCTCAGCATTTATAGTTCCTTTTGTATAGAAAATTGAAGAACGCAAGCCACATGTGCAAATAGCTTGCCAAATGAGCACCTTCTGACCGAATTTCTCCATCGCAACAGTCGTATCTGCGGTTGGCACACGTTCCCCAACAGATTGTAGTATAAAACTGCGGCCCCGGTAGCGTTCTTGAATCTTCTTTAACGTATGTTTCGTCATCCATCAAAATGCATTGGTCGACATTGTCCAAAATGCAGCTGTACAGCTTTCGAGCCCTGGTTTTGGCACGAGACTTTTGTTCCGGAGTTTGTTTGGGCACTTTCTGCTTTTTGTACGTCTTCAAGTCATTCCTGCGCTTGATTCGTTGAATCATTCCGATGCTGGTCCTGAACTTCTTGGCTAGATCGCGAGTAGAGGCAGATTTGTTCCGTTGAATATAATCCACAACTTTTTGGTCCAAATCGGGGTTGCTGGAGCCGGGTTTCCGGCCACTTCTTGGTAAATCCTTGAGGGAGCACTCCTTACCAAACTTTTCGATGATGCGTTTTACACTTGCCGGGTGAACATTTACTCTTTTCGCAATCTGGTTGTAAGTAACACCCTTTTCGGTGCACCAAGTGTGCAAAATTTTCTTTTTAGTCTCAAATTCAATTCGCGACATTTTGAATACAACTTTATCAACGGAAATGAATGAACCGAATAATCATTTTTGACATGTAAACAAAGCAAATGGCGCTTACACGCTAAAAATATATACAGTAGTTTATGCGTAATAACGCATCGAATGTTTATAACTACTTTTCGATACACTCCTTATTAATGAATTCCCGGTGATTAAAAAAAATCCACTAAGACCGGGAATTGAACACCTGATCTTCTGTTCAGTGGAATTTATATTGTTTATTTGAAGGCAATTTTCGACAGCACTGTCAATTGCGCGAATCTCCGAATATGAATTCCTCAAATAAGCTTCATACTTTCTCAGATTTAGTTTTCAATAGTAAGTACCGCTTTTCTTAATTTTTTTTAAACATCCTTCGAAATATTTTGAAATCTAAATGCTCTGCTCCATAAAATGGACGGTATTCCTTTTATTTAGTTTTACAGCTAAGACTCAACTCAAGAGCTCAAGATCAGGAACTCCATATAAATAACTGCATATATCCTCCATACTCTGTGCCGCAACTACACTCAGGAAATTATCCCTACGATCGGAACTATTAGCCACAAACCCATAAGAGATCGTATTAAAAGATTATTGTTACATTGATCGATAAAAGCATGCCTCTTCTACGCTTTCAATTGACATCACTTATCAAGCGTGTATATTCTCGTGGGATTGTGGCTCGGCTCTGGATGCCGAGGTTCATGGTTCGCATCCCGATTGCAACTTTTTTTTTCATGTGAGGAAAATATTCATACGATCGTCATATGATTTCTTTCCATAAGGGAATCGTATAAAATTTACAATAATGTCTTCTGGCAAATTTCCATACTATATTCGAATGAACTCTTTTCGACATGTTCGCTCAATGTACTTATACAACATTTTATACAGCTATTATCACTAAGCTGTATAGCGGCTAAGGTATTTATAATATAAAGGCTTTTGAAAAGCTATTATAAAGCCAACAAATAAAACTGTGTAAGAGAACACAGAATGATAATTCAAAAGCTTAACCGACTTATTTCTTAGCTACATAAACAAGCTGTGTAAATGCAGACAAACATTGTTCGCATAAGAGCTTCCTTTTCAAAGTATGCAACCTAAAGCTAAATGTTGTGTTAAAGCTGTGTTACATTAAGCAAAAGTACTGTATCGATTTTTTAATTCTGCTTATAGCTTATTCAGCTTCACTTGCTTTTATACAATTATAAAACAGCTTATAAGTTCTTAACTTCGGCTTAGGCAACTAAAAATGTTAGTTGGGATAGCAGTGGCAACTTCTCCGTATTAAATTGGAAGAAAATGATCAGAATCGAATGTTTTGTGTGTTGCTAAACGATTAACGCTAAGTGGACGAATAAATTGTGAATAATTTGTGTACTCAGTGTTCGGTATTCAGTGCATATTCACCGATTTCCACTGGAGGTCCGCTTATTGAGCTCAAGATAGGTTCCGCTTCCCTATTTATGTTTCCACTCCTCTTTACTTTCTGTGTGTTTCGTGAATAGTTTTAATTAGGGAATGTAAGAAAATAAGACGATAGTGAGGAAGCTCATGGGGAATCTAAAAAGCCGAGAGCATCATTCGTCGGAAACTCTTTGGCGAAGTTACATGCTCAATTTTCAGGAACTCGAAGAAACAATGACGCCGATCGCGAGTGATACCGTGGCCAAAGTGTTAATACAGTTCGGGTTAATCGATCCCATTTACCCGCAGAATCTTACTCCCACGTTCATAGAAATTGTTTGTTTTTCCAATTGTACAAACGGCCCGGTACGAAAAAAAAAGTTAATTATGTTCTAAAGTCATCAAAAACAAAGAAGAATTTCCTTCCGCATAGGAAACCGCTTATTCTAAAGGCCGAGCTACAATGGGGAGCGCAACGGCGCGTTGTGGCATTTTTTGACATAAAATGTATGGATTGACTGTCAAAAGCTGTCGCAACGCGCCGTTGCGCTCCCCATTGTAGCTGAGCCTTAACACTGCCAATCAAGTTTTGGTGCACTTGTCAAATTCCCGAACACATTGAAAAGGTCGCATGGTGCGACAGGAATAAAAAATTCGAATCTAGTTAAGCCCGGAGTGTGTAATATGATGCTGATTGGGTGAGATCTTATCAATACATTCCTATAATTTTTACTATAATGCTCTACTGAAATTTTAAGCTTAAATTATGTATAGTATCTATGTATTCATATATCTATATTTGTGTGCATTTGTGTATATGTTTAAATGTGCATATATGAATAAATCAGCCTCATTCTCATCTTACTAAAACAAGTAGAACAAGCACTGGCGTTTGTTGTTGGACTCAGTACAGAATCTTAAGTCAGATGTTTTATTATTCAGTTAAGTTTACAAAAAATCGCTTAACTTCGCTTTACTTGAGAATCTGCAGAAGAAACCAAAATTTCCAAAATTGATGGCACTTTCTATGCAAAGACCCGTCGTTGGTCGATCAACAACGTGTGAAGGAGCTCATGCTGCGAGGACGAGATTCGCTGCTTCCAGCAAGATGATGAATGCCCCGGTGAATTTTAACGAGGCCAGATACCCGGTGGAAGCGTAACAATAACCAGTCAGACCCCGCAAAGGATTTTTAGACAATTGAGAGGTGGTAGGTGCTCTCAAAACGCGGAGCGAAACAGGTAATTGTTATCCATTTTGTCCCTATATCACTTTATTATGAACCTACATTAAATATATTTTTTCTTATTATGATCACATCACTTATCAAGGTGAATCCTGATCCATCGAGCCCTACCCTAGTAACATAGAAAACCCAACTACCTTTGCTTATCTTCAACAGATACGCGTATTTCGTCTACAATGTGCAGACTTCTTCAGTGTCTCGTACTAATAACTCGACTTGTCGAGTTATTAGTACGAGACACTGAAGAAGTCTGCACATTGTAGACGAAATACGCGTATCTGTTCAAGATAAGCAAAGGTAGTTGGAATTAAATGGAAGATACTAATTCTTCTTCTAATTTCTAGTTACAGGTATTCCACTAAACAGCTCAAACCCTCTAGGATTCATAGAAAACCCTCCTGTGATCTTTGTGGGGATGCAGAGGTAAACACGGTCCCTAAACAGCAAAGGTCACACAAATTTTCCTTCCCTATTCCCACCTGATTGCAAGGACGTGGCCGGCGCCGTTATTGATTATTAACGAAATTAAGTCACTGAAACGTGTACAGTGAGAACGGCCGGGTTACTCTCAGCTCCAATCAGTTGATAGAGCAATTTTGCTGATTCTGATCAATCACGGAGTAGCAACCATCGATACGTGCAGTCAATCAAGCTAAGCTATATGGTACATAGGCCGAATGAAGGAACTAGGCAAACATTACATCCCATTACCCTATATATAAAAATCCTGCCTCCAAAAACCCCCACATACCAAATGTGATTTCATTTACATGACTAGTTCTCGAGTTATCCAGAAATATGTGTTTCATTTGTATGAGAGCCCCCCCCCCCTTTCAAGATTGGGAGGGGTCTTGATCTACCATAGAAACATGTTTTGCCTTCAAAAATCTCCACATGCCAAATTTGGTTCCATTTGCTTGATTATTTCTCGAGTTATACCGAATATTCTATTTCATTTGTATGAGAACCTCCCTTTTCAGCTAGGGGAGAGGTCTCAAACCACCATCGAAACCTTTCTCGCCTTCAAAAACTCACACATGCTATATTTGGTTTTATTTGCTTGATTAATTCTCGAGTTAGGCAGAAAATTGTGTTTCTTTTGTATGGGAGCCCCCTTTTACAGAAAAGGGAGGGGACTCAACCCAACATAAGAACCTTTCCCGACCCCAAAAACCCCTGCGTACAAATTTTCACGCCGATCGGTTCAGTAGTCTCCGAGCCTATTAGGTTCAGACAGACAGACAGAAATCCATTTTTATATATAGATAGATAGATTTTAAATGTTTGCTTCGCTCAATTTTTACACATTTTTTAAACAAAGCCAACTGTACAAAATCTTTTCAATCTACTCGACGAATGAAACACTCTTTTATAAGAACCAAACCCAAATAATGAGGGCTTTTTTACGGACTGAATCTCAAATAACGAGGGTTTATAGGCAATAATTCAATTTAAGAACCTCTGTACCCTTGATTTCATGAGCCTCAATAACGTTCACCCTTATTTTGTAAATTAAAGGACTGGGCAGAATTCCAATGGCAACCTGACATGGTGGCAATGCGATAAGCAAGATTCAAAGTTCGTTCTAAGTCTTTTAAATGCAATCCGACATTGATCCAATGAGTTAATGGTGAACTAAGTCGGACTTCCTACGTCGTCACAGTTGCGTTGCTGTTCATAACTAAATTCAAATACAATTATACCTAACACTTAGATATCATTAGTTTTATTTTATCAAATAGCATTATCGTCGTTGGAAAAGTTTATGCAAATATTGTGTAGGGCACAGCAAACGTTAAATATTTGAGATGACTTCTTGGGAGAGTAATGAAGTTGGCGAGCTCCAAGAATACTACGAATTCGATTTTTCAGAACTCTAATTGTTCTTTCGATTACAACCCTAGCCAAACTTTGTTTGCTATTGAAATCGCATTCTGGACTTCCTGGTTGTGCAGCTCGGTAAGGCGTAATCAACCACGGCTCTGATGGGTACCCAACGTCACCTGAAATTGATCGCAGATGTCAGTTTAGATTATCATAAAAGTATTTGTAGCTCACCCAAAATCATGGTGTTGATTTCGCCGTTTCTATGCATTTCTTGTGAGCGAACTCGGGCTGCACTTAATCCCCAAATATGAGAATCATGATTAGAGCCCTGGTAGCTAGCATCGATGAATCTGATACGTTGTGTGTGATCGCACATCTATGTAAATGTATTTATTAAAATTACACTGGTGATTTATGCTGTTGTACTTACTATCATAGCATTAAGACTATAAAATCCTTTTCGGTTGTAATATAAGTTTTTATTTATAGTTGGAGGGATAATTTATAATTCCTGGAATACCCGATTTGCCATAAAAATGTCGTTTTGCTTCTCTCATTTCTTGCTCTGTCATTGGAAATAGTATCCACTTGCTACAAATGTTTCTTTCCAGAACAACTAGCATCTCATTAAGCACTTTGGAGAATGTCGATTGTGACAACGCTACATCGTAGTCTTTACCAGCCCCGTGTTGATAGCTTTCTTCTGTAAAAAATCCTAAGCAAGCAGCAAGTTTATCCTCTACCGATAATCCACCTTGCTTTGGACGACCAAAATCGTTCTTAATCTCACATACGACATACTTAAATGCCACCTTGTTTAAACGAAAGTTCTTCTTGAATCTGAAATTATTGTACAAAAAGGAACTTCAAGCTGTTTATTAGTTTATTTCAACCTACTCTGTATCTGATAAACTCATGATGTTGGTTTTCTTTCTAAGATTACTTCTATGTGCTCTTAGAGATACTCTCTGATCTTCCATCATTGTCATGTATACAAACATCACTGTATCAATTTTTCGACAAAGGAATTATTATCTTAAACTTAGAGATAATTCTCCGCACTTTGTATCGACACTTGCAACGTACACCTACTTAAAGTTACGATACACTACTTAAAGTTCTTCAACTTTGATCAAATATCTGGAATAATATGAGATTTCAACGTGTAAACATTAGAAAATTATTGGATCATGTTTCTTTCAACCAATCTTGAATACTAATAACACCACAATGTTGTACTACTATCATGCAGTATGATTTGTTTCAGAAGTTGAGCTTCAATGCATCAGAAATTTACATTTAAATTTATTTCCAAAACCATTTTCGCCCAAATCTCATGTTATCAGGGTTGCCAATATTTTTTTTGAATAAACTGGAAGAATGCAACAAAAAAAAACTGGAAAAAACTGGATCCTAACAAAAATAAAGAAAAAGCCCGCAAAATGAAAAACCTTTTGCCGCATGTTCCAATCTATATGTTTTATGTAAAATATATTGTTTTAACTATAAATTCTTTACACTAACAGATATGATTACTATATACAACATTGTCATCTTAAGATTTCTTATATTCTAGATTATATACAAATATTTCGACATAAAATAGAGCGAAAATAAAGCGAATATAACCACATATTCAGCATAAAGTAATTTAGGCTTTCAACATGTGACATATGGTTGAAACTGAATATATACTATAGGATACTGTTAACTTATAATTATCAACTATAAGAGTTATTGTCAGAACAATATGAAATATAATTATCAATAATATGCGAATTGTCAATGAACGGTAAAAATAATTCCTCTCTTGATTTCGACCCAAACAATTTAAAAAAAAATCATTATTTGTCCTTACATACCAAATTTGAATAAAAACAAGACTCCTATTTCAATATAAAAAATTATAACACTAAATCATATACAAAATACCTACTTAAATAATTTTGAAGGATTTGGATTCTACAATAGTAAAAATAAAACAGCATTTAGTTATCGACTACCTCCCGTTTTTTTCGGTTATGAACGCTTAATAAGTCGCGATAATAGAAGCTATCAAATATATTACTGATTCTCAGAGTTGCTGCCTCAAATTACTGAATAATAAGATATATTATAGCTACCCTACAGGAATTTTTTTTTCTTTGATTTATTATAACAACTTCCAAGAGTTAGTCATACAATGGAATCGGTCACATCACTCTATCAGAAAACGATAGAGCTGATGCTGCAGTCAAATAAGGTATTTCAAGACCAACACAGGAGAACCATCCTCTTACGGTAGGTGACTGTTTCATAAACTTCAAAACTGAATTAATGTCAGAATGGAAAATAGAATATTTTGAGTTACCTGAACACAAAGGAAACAGCATTTCAAAATAATGAATCAAAATAAATTGGAAAAATGGAAAATGGAACCTTGGAACTTTGAAATAAATTTATCCACTATACAGCCAAAATAGAAATGCAAGATTGTAATGTAATTTCCCATGATTTTGTTTCATTTTTCGTAATGGATCGTAACTTGGAGGAAAAAATGCAAAATTGGTCGTGGGCAAAAAAGCAACACATCAATTCGCTTTTAAAAATTCAATGTGTGAGTGAAGTTGTGCAGTGAATTAGTGTTGAGTATAAGATTGGAGTCCAGAAATTCAATGGTTCACAAAAAAATGATCACGATACGCAACCGAGATTCGGACCGAGGCTGCCTGCGTCATAGCTCTAGATAGTATCCAGTCGGCAACTTTAACAAGATGAAAATAGTTGAATAAAAGCCCTACACTTGCTTCAATTGTCGAGGCACTCAGTACAGTAATGAAGCAAATGTCTCTCACACGCACTTGCATTCATTTCATAAAGAAGGGCAAACTTGAATAGAGGGGTAGCGGAGTGGATGACAAGTAAAATAAAAATAAAACACTTTAGCGCCAACATTTGATTAGGGTGAATCTGCTTTTGTAAACAAACACTTTGTCTGCTAATTTATCGGAAGTTGAACACCATTCCTTCAAATTGAATATATCAGCGGACAGAAATAAAGCTCCTCTACCTTAAAGAGTGCTTAATTTGTGTTTGTAATATTTTATTCAAGAGAAAATTACTACGAAAGCCATTGTTTACAAAAGCGGATTCGCTCTAATCTAATGTTGGGGCTGACTTGACAGCAGAATTCTAACAGTGGCCAATGCCGTTGCGGCATTCTGTGATATTGTCTCACCCATATTGAAAAGTTGTTGACAGTTGAACGAAGACCCAACGGTTGCTTCGACTGTCGAGGCACTAAGCACTCAGCGATAAATTTGTTTCGAGGAATCTGTGTGCTGCTAAACGCTTGCACACACTTGCATTGCTTCGTTTATACCATAAAACGCTTTGCGGATTATGTTCGGCAAAATTGCGTTTTCTGAATCATGCGGATTTCTCAAGATATGATTGCAAAAACTGCAATTGCATTTTTTACCACCTTTTTAACTTTTGGGTGTAGAAACGATTGCTATCGGAAGAGTAAGAACCTTTCACACGGCTACAAAGGACACGTTAGAAAAATGGAACTTGATCAGATCAGATACTTGTAGTACTTGTAATGTGCAAGTAAACTGCTCTCTAAAAAAGTAAACTGTAAAAATGCTCTCAGAAATACAAATCAAGATGAATATCTACATGTCGGTAAATTTATCAGTGAGGCAGGAATAAATGTTTGAGTCCAGTTTGCGCTATTAATCACTTCTTTTTGAGCCCTCACCTGTGTAGATAGTTGTTGGTTTGCATGATAAAGCTAATCAAATTGATTTTTTTTTCGCGTAATCGTCGTTTTAAATATTAATTTCACTTAACACTTGGCTAAAATTGACCAAACAGGTCTGGGCCATTAAAAGGAGAGAAAAAAAAAACACTACAAATAGCAGTCTTTCAAGGGAATAGGAATCTTTCCACATTCTTAAAAAAGGTTCAACAATGAAAATGAAAATCAATCTAGCAAACAGGGTTCTGTAGAATAAAAAACTGGAGAAAACTGGACAAAAGTTAGAAAAACTGGACGATTTGTAGATTTAACTTTTTGACTGGATCAGCTTAAAAAAACTGGAAGAATCCAGTTTAAACTGGAACATTGGCATCCCTGCATGTTATGTCAGTGAAAATTTGACTATTTAGGCCGTTCCCAACGCTGTTTTGCTTCGTATGGGCTGTTTTAGTTTACAACTAGAACTGAAACAAGCCATTGCCAATAATGTGTTGCAGTTCTACATTTCGAGCAAATTTTTGCAACAGATTTACAACTGCTCGACAGCTCTGTTTTATTTTCAACGCGATTTGAAACACGGATGCAACATTGTTTTAAACTGGGTTTCTTTGTACTTGTGGCAGCTGTTATGACTGATGACTGTCAAATTAGCGTTTTTTTTAGTTTGTTTTGCAAGTGATTTATTAACGCGAAATTATGATCGACCAATATTTTTTAAACATGGCATTGCGATTAAAGTGTTTTTGTTTTAATTTTGACAGTTCCAAAATTTAAAACTGGCAAGCAGTTTGCAACAAACATGAAACTCAGCGTTGGGAACGGCCTTACATTGATTTGACAATTCGAGTATCCGCGAAGCACTGCTCTATGTTTCGAAATGTATAGAAAAGTCAATGTGCATCGGGTAACACTAACACTGTTTACGTTCGAAAAAGGATTCGTACGAACGGGGTCGAACGAAAACAAGAATACCTTTTCGTTCGTATTGAGTCGTTCGAACGAAGTATTAATACGGCCGTAAACAAGAATAAGGGTGTATATACATTCAATGAATCTTGGGATATTATATACCAAACAAACTAACTTAACTTTGTAGAGCCCCTAAAACTATTGTTAAAATTGTAGACCTTAAGTTTTGAAGGACAGTTTGAATGACCTGAAACTAACAAGGTTACCATATGATGTCTGTGGGCGTTTCAGCCTATTCATTGAATGTGTTTGAATATTTATCGTAGCTTTCTATACCCCAAAAGGTTACGGTTACTACTAGACCATCCCAAGATACCTCATTATATCGGTTGATCTTCCAAAAGACTCACTTAGTTTGGTCAAATACATATTGTTACTTTGTTTAGTCTAAAAGCTGTAGATTTTAAGCTACAATGCAAAATTTGAAATCTACAGATATAGATTTTAAGTTTTGACTTCCAGTAAAGTTTGGATAACCTAGAACATCTAAAGCATATCTCATAATGTCTGTTGTTCTTCCAAACTATTCAATGAATCCGTTTTAATATACATCGTAGCTTTGCATAGCGCAAAAAGCTTTTGATTCAACTGTTGGTCCTATGTTCTGATCTCAAGAATTGTTTGGATGAGCTTGAACATGTCATATTGCTTTATAATGTTTTTTGACTTTAAGAATGTTAATTGAACTTATGTTTGGAACCTAAAGACAGTTTTGAGTACCTATAACATCCCAAGATTGTCGCATTATGTATGTTGGCCTTCCACACTATTCAATCAATATTGTTATATACATATTGTCGCTCTGCACACTCCGAACACCTAATGTTAAAACTGTAGATCTTGTGTTCTGAACTCAAGGATAGTTTGGATGACCTTGATCATCCTCGTTTATCTCATGATGTATTTTTTACGTTCGAAAATATTCACTGAATATGGTTGAATACGTAACGTAACTTAGTATAGCCCAGAAAGCTATTTTTACTTCTTTAGATCTTAATTTCTGGTGTCAAGGACAGTTTGGATGGCTTACAGAGTACAGAATTGAGGAATATTGGAACCAGTTGCTTACTAAGAAAACGGTTGTAGCCTAAATACCCTCAGGTGATTGAGGTAGTGACAAACGCTTAACGTGAGAACGGCTCAAAAAAGGAATTGAGAAGCAAGATATGTGAGAATTAAAGTAGCTGCGGACCAAGTGCAGGACGTCGTTGAGAAAAAAAGGCGCTCGATTACAGGCATTTTTACTAAACAAAACCCCAAAAAGTTACACTGCTCCGCAGTATTATTCATTTTTGCAAACGAGAGTGAACTAAGTGATCCTTTTACTGTACTTAAACAACAAATTTATAAAAGATTTAAAAAAATTGTGAAATTTGGAAATCACTTTTTAATCACTATTTGGTCACTATTTTTATTATTTTATCACATTATTTATCCATAAATCCGCTACCAGCCCTGAATTTGACATTAACTAAAGAAAAATACACGAAAATCATAATTTTATACCTTTATTGTGTGCTGTGTTACTGCGTTTCCACCGAATCTTGCGATTTTTATCAAGAAAATTGATTTAGAAAGTGATCGAGGTTGTTGCTCATTCCTCTAAACTACCAACAAATATGGCGTCCGACCTGACGATTAACATTATTTATTTATATTCAAACAGTAAACCATAGCATACTAAGTTGCTATTCAAGTTTTTTTAAAGCATATAATCTCACAAAAAATAGGATAACATATTGATTAAAATTGTCAAGTAGCTATAATTTAATCTTTTGTTTCAAGTGAACGGAATAAGGGGCTGATTGGAATAAAGGAACATCACAGTAGTTCCCATAATGCTGGAAAGAACTTGTAATCAACAGAATTTGAAACATTTGAACCACCCCCAAATGAACACCCATCGAGGAAGTCCACTGAGACGAGCACGTCAATCCCGGAACAACACAAGCACAGGCATCTCACAAACCCACCTGTTTGTCCACTGTCAAGATCGCCATTCAGATTGCTAATAAAGTAAATAATCCCCCATTCGAAAAGAATCCACAAACGCTGCAACAGAGGAAAAAAAACTTAAACAAACAAACTCGTTTCATTCATGATTTCACTTGTCGTCGTCGTCGCTGCCGTCGTTAATGAATTCCCGGTAAAAGAGTCTTCAAGCTGTCGCAGAACACGAACCGGAAATATCACTATCGCTCTCACATGATGTAGTAGCGCAGTTTCGGACCCATCGGTAGCTATTTTTGCCACTCTCAGACTCGCAGCCTAATTGGAGACACCCATTTGTCATCTTATTAGTTCGGAGCAAGAACGGCGAAGAAAGCAATTTAAATTAAACTGATCAATCTGATAGTCGCGGGTTTGAGACTTCCGCGGGTTTCAACTTTTCAAGGCTATCGGAGATGTTTCGTTGCAGAGTGTCACTCGGCGCCGCCATTCAATTAAATTATCTATTTTTATTTTCTTTTGTTTTTGTTCTTCGTTTTGCTTGGTTCACGTTTGAATGTTTATCTTTTCTTAACTTTAAGTAAATGATGTCCACCTTAAATGTTTTCTGTTTTTTTTTCTTCTGTTAATATATGTTTCTCCGCTCCAACGTTGCTGATCAACAATCAATGTTGATGTTTTTTTTTTAAAAAAAACTAACTTATCCGGAAAATATGTACATCAGCGAAAAATTAAGGTAAACATATATAAAAAATATATTCGTGTAAGGAAAATATCTGTTCTTGGCTCGTTTAAACAAAATCTCGATCAAATTTTTACACCTGATTCGTACTTTAAGTTCTCTTAAAATGTAAGAAAATTATAACCGATAAAAAAAATAGATTACAATAAAAAATCTTCTTATCAAAATATATATTCATATATTCATATCATCGATGTACAATTTAAAATAAAAAAAAATACCTCACAACTGTACAATCGAACGAACCGAAAAAAAGGAACTCCAAAAGCAATGCACAAACAGTGGCTTCCAAAACCGAAACCGATAGCAACTCGCGGCGCGGGTTGCTTTGTTTTCCAACGTTTTTTTTTGTATACATATCAGCTTTCGTATAAAGGATTTAATTTTTGTTTTCGTTTTTTTTTCTTATGTCATCGCCTTCATCTTGTCCCCTTTAAATATGGTATGTTTTTTTTTTTTGATGATTGATTCTCTATTCAAAAGTTTCATTTACTCTAGCTTAATGCCATCATTGAATGGGTGTACGGTTCTGTTCATGGATTTTGCTTTGTTTTACTTTCACCTTTCATCCGGCCGATTGTTCCTTTAGTACCATGTTTTTTTTCTTTCTTTTTTTTTCGAATTTATGCTACCATTATCAATAGTTGTAATAGTTGTGTGTGTGGTTTAGTAATGCTAATAGTAATAGGTTTTCTGTTTCAATAATAAATAGTAGTTTCAGTAACGGTGTTTCATTGTTTCTTTTTTTTTTGTTTTGCTTAATCCGTCATCAAATTTAAATACTTACAAAATACACAAGTACCAATGGGATGGTAGTGGACCGCGCCCGTTTTATATAAATTGCAATTTTGAATCGTTTGCACTGAAACACAGATCAGCGTTTGATTTTTATGTTTTTTTTTATTTTGTAACATGTTGTTCTACGATTTAGTTTATCAATTATTTATTCAATGGCTCGTGGACTTGTTCTGTTGGGATTTAATTTGTCTATATGTTGGAAATAAGTGACTATTAGTGGTTTATCGGTGAGTATGAGTGAGAGATAGAGAGAGAAAAAGTGATATTGGTTTTGTCATTTGATATATGTATAGAGACTGTGATGGTTGTTTGGTGTATTTTGAGTGATATTGGAAGCTTAGAAGCGGACCTCGTGAGTCGAACGGTGTAACTGTTTATCTTGAGCATGCATCGGTGTCCGACATTTACATCATTTCGAAAGAATCCGTAAATCAGCATCGGTTAGCCACCCACTCAACCGTCGGATGAATCTACAGTCACAGCTTTTGGCAGAACCGAAACCTCAAGAATTTTACCATGACCCATGGGGTGTCCCACTGGAATCGAGCGCAGTGAATTGCAAACGATTTGCAATCAATTCAAAGCGAAGCATTCCAATTTAGTCGTTTTGATCAATTCTGCAACACACTCATTACGTCAGTTGCAGCGATTTGACATTTGCGTTAAGACAAAGCGTTGCTAAATTCAACAGCTGCGCATTTTCTGCCAAGCTGATGCATGTCTTGAGTATTTCATGGCTAGGGCCTAAATGCCATTTGTAAACAATGACTTTATACGTTGATCTCTCACGAATCACCTGGATACTACTATATCCAGCTACTCCATATGATAGAACTAACATTCTTCTAGAGATGCTGCTTTTATTTCACAAGAGGGATTTAAGATTCAAGAGAAATCGACATTTAAAGTCATTGTTTACAAATGGCTTTTAGGTCCTTAACATGAGTTACTCGAGATTTCGATTTGCAGCGAATTGAAATTGATTTCGACAAATCGACATGGAGTTTTCATAAGGGCCAATGTCGCAAACGTAAACAATGGCTTCTTTTGCGAATTTCTTGAAAATGCTAACTTGCTCAAGTAAACTACCACTTCTATTATAAAGGGGAACTCCTGTTCTGTACAATCATCGTCATAATTCACTATGATTAAGTTAGCATTCTCGAGAAATTTGTGGAAAAAGTCATTGTTTACGTTTGCGACATTGGCCCTTATGAAAACTTTTTGTCGAAATAAATTTGCTCGAATCTATATGAGACACCCTTTGCCATGACCAGTCATGATAAAAGTTATGCTCGTTAGGCGCAAAAACGTGGATTTTTAGGGAAAATTTCAGTTCCATGGGAAAATCAAAAGTCAAATCTTAACAACATTATTTGCTATCAATTTATGTAAACAAGGTCATTGAACATTTTCAGCCAAAATCGCCAAAAAATATATTGATTTTATCTCGACGGTTTCCGGTTTTAATGAAATTTTGTCCATATATAAGTTTAGAAACCAAGATAAATTTTTCTTTAAAAAATCCTAAAATTTCATGGATTAATTTTCTATAAGGGCTTATGTAAAATATGAATTTTATTTTTTCAAAACTTCATTACATGTAAACAATTATTCTGATCGAAATGTCGTCTGAGAAGAAGTCGTAGGACATTAAATGTTGTTGAAGAAAAACATACACTGAATTCAAAAAAAATATTAAAATTCATGCTAAAAAAAATAAATCATTGATTTTTTTTTGTAAGCCCCCCCTTCTTATTATCTAATGTGTTGTTTTTTTTAACTTGAAACTATATTCTAAAATTTGGTTAAGAGTTTAAGACGGTCACTTCTTTAATTTATTAAATTTTTTATGGATTTTTGTGAAATTGCATATTTTCTAATATAACTTTTCCAAAAAAAAATTAATAAAAAAGCACATTAAAACTTGTAACTTTGTAAACCCAGCCGTTCTGAAGCTTTTGCGAATTTTATTAAAGCGAAATTTTGGAGTCTGCCATACATTTGAAATTAAGTTAGGTACAAAGTCAACAGAGTGCATATATTGGGATGTTCTTCACCTTATCAATTTAGTTTATCTTTCCTCGCTTTTCAAAATAAGCAAAGTAAATTTTTTAAAACAAAAAATTTAACACTAGAGGATGGTGAAGTCATAGTTACATGTGATTTTTCTGAAAAATTAAGTGCAAATTTATCATTGGAATAATCCATTTGTAGCATATTACAAAGAAAACGGTACACTTGTGATTGAGTTTTGTGATAATTTCTGATGCTTTAAAGCATGTCCCCTTGTCACGTTTTATGTATGGACCTTCAAATTATTTTTTATGAATCATCACGTTTTCCCAAGCCCCCTTCCCCCCCTTACTGCCTGACATAATTAATCGACCTTCCCTTATGATAAATACATTTTGTTGTGGACATCACGACTAACAATCAGCAAGGGCCGAAAAAATAGCAAAAAACATAAATTTCTGTTGAAAACGGCTAGGCTTACGAAAAAAGTTTTTATATGCATTTTATTTAAAAATTATATTTTAATAAAAAAAAATCATTTTTAACATTTTCAAAAAATTCATAGATATTTAAAAACAAAATTTTAAAAAATTAAAGAAGGGACCATCTTAAGCTTTTCGACAGCTTTAAGGACATAACTCCAGCTTTTTTTTTTTTAAATTGGAGGATCGAAAGGGGGGTTCTTTGAGAAAATCATCGTTTTATGTGCATGATTTTACGATTTTTTCAGTTTCAGTGTATTCTTTTCTAAGACAACATTTTATCGGATGAGTCGTTTGCAAAAAATTTTTGTTTGAAAAAATAAATTCCACATTTTAAATACACCCTTATAGAAAATTGGTCCATATTAGTTTTGAAATTATTAATGAAAAACGTAATTTTGGGTAGAAACCAACATACGGACAAAATTTAATTCAGATCGGGGAGAGTAGGGTCCAACCGGTTTGCTATTCTGGCTGTAAAGCAACCATTTTCAATGCGAATTTGGATATGCCAGAAATGCAATTCAATAAACCACTAATGACTATCATTTTTTCATCGGGATCGAAATCGTTCGGCCTTGAGGCCACACCAGGCCTATGACAAGGGCCACTTTTTCACGTAGACAACACCTCAGCAAGATCAGCTGTCAAAATAATGTTAACATTGTAAGTTGTGTCTGTCGTTGCTCGTTTACGTTTCGTCTGTTGTTGCTGGTTTTCGTTGTGCACGTTATACAAAGCAGAAAGATCGCTTTCTGTGGTGTTTCACATCAAAATAAACAACCAAAACAAATAATTAGACTTCTATTTGACAGCTGACAGCGGGCCCAAATCAATTTGGGCCCAGGACATCCTGTCTACTGTCAATCACTGCACGCTAAGCTCAGTTTACCCATAATCGGGTTAAAGTGCACATACTCATTTATGGGTAAAGTTGACTTTACCCATATTTAAGTAAATTTGTATGGGAAAAAAATACTCAAATATGGGTAAGTAGTAACGTACCCATAAATAGGTATGTGCACTTTTCGCAATTATGGGTATTCATCTCCTACACTCAAACGTCAAACAATTCATTGTTTGTAAACAATGCTGATGTTTCTACCCTTAGTACCAAACGTCAGACGAGTCTTATTCAAAGGCTCACAAATAAATGCAATGGTGATGATATCAACAGTGACCACATCTGGGTTCGTATTCCTATTACTCTCAGGAAGTGTAAGAGGGTCAGATCTCACGATAGGTGCATAAATTTAAGTTTTTATTTTCAAATAAATTTCCATGTAATGTGAGGTCAAATTCACTGTAGTAACCCATTTGTGTTGTGATTTCGACTGATCACTGCATGGTCCTTCTGGTTAGCCGGAACATCCGGAAAATCGGAAGAGTTGTGGAACACTTTCGTTCTAGGGTGAAGAAACTTAAAGTTACTTGGTTTATTATAAGTTTTTCAGCTAGTTGTATGCTCTATTTACTATGCTTGAAATTTAGCGGATGATATGATAAGTTTTAGGAAAGTCATCATGAAGCAAAAAGAGAACTTAACAAACATGTTTTGCCAAATAAAGAAATCAAAACAGCCTCAGACAACGCGCAACACATTAAGAGTCATAAATGAGTCACGCAAAATTGAGAAAAATTTAAATCTTCTCCTAAAAACTTCACATTTCTACATTAGATTTAAATTATAAGAAAATTTTAACTATAACCCGTTATTTTTTTTTTCGTCATAAAAATTGAAAATCGGTCCAAAAGGTGGTTTAAAACATTTTTCTCATTTTTTGGACCACCCTATCTCGAAATGAAAATAAATTAAGTCACAAATTTTCCGAAAAGGAAAAAAACCTTCCAATTATTGCGAAATTCTTCGATGGTATGCAATGGCTGAATTATCAAGGGTTGCGAATATTCCGTAACTTTCAGAAGGCCATGCAATGGCCACGCAGAGCCATAAATTGTTCTCCGCATCGCTTTAATTTTTACATTCTATGTACAAATGGTTTTGAAAAAAATCGTATTACTTTAGGGCGAGAAAAATGAATTTACCATTTTATCGGATGTTCCGGATATTCGAGGGGACCCTGAAGTGACTATATCTCGGTATTGTAATACGATTATTTAGACAGCATTTTTGAAATTATCGGCCTAAAATTACTTGGAAATAATTAACGTAGCTATGTAAAATCCATTTTTAGACTTGTTTTTTCGCCTTTTGTGTGGAATGGAATCACTGTGCAACGAAGTCTAACGAAGAAAAATCTATCATAGCAACCGCTGACAATAATTATCCAAAGGAAAATATGGATTCTAGTTCGGTCGTGTTTTCAGCTCTCTCGTAAGTAAATTTTTCCCCGTTTTTCCTCCCTTGTCCGTTTTCGTGCGATTGCGCGCTAAGTTCGCGAATTTTCTCCTGCTCTTGCTCGTCTACTAGTGGCGGCAGGCCAGAAGAAAGCGCTGCAAAGTTTTGCCGGTTCATCGGACCCCAACGCCCTATTAGCCCGAGCACTCAGTTTTTCGCGCTCCCGGTACAGGAGGTGCCCAAAAAGGCAAAGGTTTCCCCATTCTTCACCACGTCGAAGGACATCGCCGCATTCAGGACCGAGCTTGCCACCACCCAAATCCTCCACAGTGCACTGTAAACTCAATTTACCTCAACAAAATGTCCAACAGCCGATCAACTCGGCAATTACTTTGGGTGACATGCGTCACCTCCGATGAACGAGGAGCCCTTCCCGAAGCTCCGGTACCAAGTGTCAAACTATACGCCGCCCTATTCAAACCAGCGCCAAACTAATAACTCGTAACCCTTCGGTTCAGCAACGATTTGCGACAGCCGCCGCCGCCGCCCCACGCCGGCAATCCGGGTTGCAGTATCTCAACGGAACCACCCGCCGATGGACAGCTCTACGACTCGGAGCAAATGGTGGTGTTCGTCCAAGAACTGTACCGTCAACTACGTTCCTGCCGCTCGAAGGAGGCACAGCTCAAAGCCACCACATCCTCGACAGTGACGTTCATATTCAAGTATGAACCGTAAACGCACCATGAATATCGTGAATTGGAATGCATGTTCTATCCGGAACAAAATCATCGAAATCACCATCGTCAAGAAGACTCCCTCGAGCGGAGGACCTGAAAGAGAGTCATTACATCATCCTGGACCCAGATACTCGCAACCGGTTAAGCATATCAGGGACTCCTCGCAGTTGGCTCCTCGGTCAACCGGCATCACCAGGCGGAACTACCATCGCGCCAGATGGGAGAGGTTCGGACAGCATGTCAGCATCGGTTAATGACATCGATCGCCTATTGCAGAACATCGAGCAAGCGATCTCCCAGACCCGTAAGTAACCCATCCCAGTGATAGAGAAGCTGAGCAATGTCACTCGAAGGCAAGATCATAGAACTGGTCTGTGGAGTCAGTGTAATTGCAAGGAAGACCACCGGACCGGATGATGCCGATAAAATGGTCGGTTGTGATACAATGGACACCTGGGAGCACTTCGATCGCTGGTTCCAAACGGTCATGGAGATGCGAGGGATGCTGGGATCCTTACCAGTAGCTGAGCCAGTAGCCAGTAGCTCGATGGTTTCGGTGTACACCTCCGCTTCGAGCAAGAAGCCAAGACAAGCTCAACGTCGTCTTGAACTATTGGAGCAGCACAATGAGATCAAGATGAGAAAATTAGAAGAAGAGGAGAAATACTTGAAGGAAAGGTTCGAGATACTTCTGCAGCTGTCAGCAATAGAAGTAGAATAAGTGCGAGATCCAAGCAGGACAGATTGAAAAAATCGCTCTGAACACTCTAAACGTCGTTCCAATTCCAACAAACGCGCATGATAGTAGGGCAGTACCTCACGGCATGGAACTATAGACACTCAAGTAATAGACCGGACAACGTGAGTCTGGCACAGTTGATGTATCCAAAACAACTGTCAAATCTTGTGGGAAATGCGAGGAAATGTTCGTTTTGGACAACATGGTGGCACGTCGTCCGGTCTATTACTTGAGTGTCTATACATGGAACCGGTAACCCAGAAGACTGACCAATAATTTATAGCTGCTTTAAAAATACCTCTACAGTCTGTGGATACAGCGATGCCGAAAATCTGATCTAGTTTTTTGGAATGTAAAATTAACACGGTTGCTTGACTATTGTTCCTGGAACGAGATGCCGAACGGGTTCTGTGACTACTAGCAGGATTTAGCCTCAAACGACGAATCTCTGTGCTGAGTACTTCCAACCGCTCCATCAGATTTTCCATCTGATCGGGCACCGCATTCGAAATGGAGGTAGGAACTGCGATGTTACAGCAGCAACCCGTGGACTTTCGGTTAATTAGTCTGCCATTTCCGGCAACTTTGGCAGCGTTCCGTCACTGATGGTCAGAACCGGATGAATATGTTGAGGCATCCGTTGTAGAAACAGCATTTTGAGAAGCTCTTCGTTCACGTTCAATCCGGCAGCTAACTCTTGCATTTTGGCTGGTAGATGAGTCGGTCGCTTATCGACAAGATCCGATGAACCTAGCAAGCGTTGTAGGCGGGTTTTCGGTGAAAGGGCGAACCTAGAAATCGACCGTTCCTGGATTTGCTTGTACTTATGTACTTGCTGCGGCGGATTTGAAACCAAATCGGTAATGTGGCATATCACCGATTGATCGAGTTTGACAACGATATGATAAAATTTGGAGTCATCTTTCGTTACGTTCGCCAAAATAAACTGTGCCTCCGCTTGAGCGAACCACATTTCTGGATCCGACCTCCAAAACTCCGTGAGTTTCACCGATACAGCGGCGGCTGCTCCGACGTTGTTTTCTGGGTTCGCCATAGCACCTCGTTTGAGGTTAGGGCAAGGTTATCTAAATTTTTGTTAGATTTTCTAGACAATACGGTATTGTAAGATTTCAATTTAAGGCTGCTTTATTTGGTATTATCCAATGCAAACATATTCTTATCTTTTTGCTTTAATCGTTTTTTTTTTGCTAGTATGAAAGAAAATTTGGCCCTGCTCGATGTTTACCACATGTGAATGTCGATGATCCGATTGCGAGGGTCTTGTATATTCTATGGAGTGTAACGATTATTAGTATGATTAACATTTCCAACAACTTGAACTTCTTTTACTTACGCTTAACGATCAGCATGAAATTTGCGTTTCTTCGAGTTTTTGTACGTATTCGTTGAGATGCGCTTCTCTCTCACGGGACGTCGCAGAGACTCTTCAGTCGGAGGCTTTTCAGCATTGGTATCTGCATGTTTTTGGTCTTTATCTCGCCATTCGTGCACTATTTTGGTTTGACACACATGTAGTTTAAGGACCCGGCCATGCTCGTCACTAAGGAAAAGGTTCTCATTTTCCTTCTCCATAACGGTGTACCGCTGCGAGTCAAATCTGGTCTCTCCTTTAGCTCTAGATTCGCGCTCGATTATGACGGTGTCGCCAGGCTTTACGCGGGACATCCGAGCATCTCTGCGAGCATCTTCGCGATCTTTCGCCTTTAACTTAGCTACTCGGTCCCTTGTATCCAGTAAATTGTCGTCGTGATCCGCTTTTGCGTGATGCAATAGAGGGAGCCGACGCTTAATTTTACGGCTCAACATAATTTCTTCCGGAGGCACTCCAGCCCTTAACTCTTCTTGGTAGCTAGTTCCATTCGATACAGCAGCGGCCATCGCCTTGTTAACTTCTTTCATGCTGTTCTCTACTAGCCCGATACCACGGTGTAGAGAAAACAGCTTGAATCCCTCGGTTTGAGCAAAATGGCTTGTATTCGGCACCGTTAAATGGTGGCCCGATGTCAGACCGGATGCATCGTGGAAACCCTTCTCTCTCAAATATTGCGTCAAGGGCTCTTATTTTACATTCAAAACTCGTTGATTTGACCACCCGTGAGATTAAGTATCGTGAGCGGTAGTCGATGATGACCAGTATCGATATGTCGCCAAATCTGGAATACGGGCCGTTGAAGTCCAGTGCAATCGTTTGCAAACTTTAGGAACTTTAGGAGCGAATTTGCGGCGCATTGGAGTAGGCTTTTCAGGTCTACCAGTCGTGGCGCAATGTTGGCAGGCTTTAACCCAGTTTTCTGCGTCAGTTGCGATGCCCGGCCAGCATACCCGCTGGCGCAGGATGCTTTTTAGCTTGGCAGTTTGGCCGGGATGATTGCGCACCCATTCTTTACCAGGATTCCATTTTGGGCGCAAAGGTCACTCTCTATTGATTGATACCTTCTCAATTTCTTCTTCCATATTCCTGTTTCCAAGGCCTCAGCGACTTTTTGAAGTTCATTGTCTTCTTTCATTGCTTCACGTATTTCCTGCTCGGTTTAAAAGCCAACGGTGTTTGCTTCTAGAGAAGCTATCTCCCATGGGCTTTGATGTTCATTAAATGGACCATCCTCCCCAACGTATAAGCGGGATGATGGGTCTGCGATATTGTCGCGGCCCCGCACGGACTCGGCATCGTAACTGTAGGGGCTTAGCCTAAGAGCCCACCCGTCAGCTCGAGCCAGAGCTCTTCTCGAGTTCTCGCGGAATCTATTGAGGATGAAGTGCACTCCCTGTGCGTCCGTCGTTAGGGTAAAGTGACGACCAAGTAAGAAGAACGAAAAATGTTCGACTGCCCAAACTGCACCCAATGCGTCGCGTTGGTTTTGGGCGTACTTCTTTTCCGTAGCTGTCAAGGCCTTCGAGGCAAAGGTGATGATCCGTGGCTTGCGATCTGCACCTTCTTGTATTCGGTGAGGCGTCGCTGTATAGGATCGTTTTATCCTTTTCGGAAAAGAATCCGAGTGTGGTGGTGCAATGAATTATCCGTTGCTTAACCTCTTCGAATGCCTTCTGTTGGTGGGGACCCCACGTCCATGTCCTACTAGAAGCTACTGACCAAAGCGGACTCGAGATGTCGGCGAAGTTTTGTATGTACGGACTGATAAATGACGCAAGGCCGAGAAAATTCCGTAACTCGGACAAGGTGGATGGTTGCCGAAATTTGCGGATGTCGTTTACTTTGGCTTCATCTACATGGAAGCCATCTCCATCGAGTTCGTGACCAAGGAACTTAAGGCGAGTCTTGTCCAGTTCGCATTGGGCTATTTTCAAGGTCAGGTTGTTTTTACGGAGAATCTGAAGAACCCGAGCGGTAGTAGTTCGTAGCTCCTCTAAGCTCTTAGCAAAAATGAGTATGTCGTCTATGTAGACGATTACGTGCTTTATTTCCTCCAGGAGCCGACACATCTCCCGTTGAAAGATTTCGGGCGCGCAATTGACGCCAAACATGAGCCTCGTGAATCTAAACATGCCGGCCTCAGTCAGAAAGGTTGTGAGATCCCGCGATTCCTTATGAAGCTCGAGATGATAAAAGGCGTTACTCAAGTCCAGCTTTGAAAAGTACTTAGATCCGTGCAGCTTCAACCTCATCTCGTCCACTTGAGGCAGCCGGAAATACTCCCGCTTGATTGCTTTATTTGGCGCACGCATATTAACAACCAAGCGGAAGTCGTTCTTTCCCTCGGCCACTGCAGACATGCCGCTTATCCAGTTTGGTGCCGTTTCAACTCTCTCCATGATCCCACGGGCTTCCATGTCCGCCAGGCGGGATCTTGCAGCCTCTCGGTGCGATTTGTACGTAGTGTGTTTGTTAAATCGTACGAAAACAGCTGATTGAAAGCTCAATAATGGCTTCAACAAACGCAGGTAGGTTTAAATGAGAAAATAACACTTAAACGCAAGCAAAAAAAAACCTGTTAAAAATACTGAATAGACAAGGTAAAATAATATGAACACAATTAGATATAAATCATTGCAAATAAGGTTCAAATGTTAATTATTTGGCAGCAGCTCCTAGGATAATACATAAATGTAAAATATTGAAAAATTTGGAATAAATAAAGTTAAAAAAAACAAACTTTAGTAGCTTAGTTCCTTGGATGATTTCTTACACGAGTTGATTATCAACTTTCATTTACCACTCAAAATACACCAACCAACACATTTCACCGACTACTGTAAACAAAATTTGACTATTGCATGTTACACAGACTCGATTAGCCGAGTTTGATTATTGTTTGATTCAAATGTCGTATTTGTTTTCAATTGTTTCATTTACCGCTTGGATTACCGTTCCTTGTTTTTTGTTTATCATTCAAAAATTTTCGCTACTCTTCAATAATTGTCCTTAAATCGATTTTCATTTCATAGAGTTTTAGCTGATTCTCCGTTTAGAGTTTTGTTTTGTCTTACTTACATAGCTAGTTAAAGTTTTTTCTTTTGTTTTGTATACACAGTTACTCCCGTCCCGCTTTGCGTTTCGCGCGCCTTCCTCCCACCCACCGGAATATCTATCATCGTAATGTTTAGGTTCTGTGTTTCCTCCAAAAACGTCTCCACACTTTCACGTTCTTTTTAGAATATGTTTTTCAATTATCTCTCGCCTCTGTCAATAATAGCTATCGCGAAAGGGTTCAATTGCAAGAGTCGCAATCGCGGAGAGGAACTAGAATGACGCGATTTCCCCACTGTTTCGAAAAGCAAAGACTATCAAATGGCAGAATGGCTTTGAACAAACCAAAAAAAAAAAGTAAAATATCCTAGGTAAGGAATGTTTCCCGCTATTACACGTAGTCTAACCAAAACTTTTACAGCGTTGGAGATAAAATTAACCTTAAGCTAGCTTTCAGTTAGCGCGATAGAGAGTTTGCTTGTTCGACGATACGTTTTCTGCTGTTCAAAGGTAAAACAAATAAATTATGTGTAGTTTAAAATGTACAACGAAAAAAATGTTGCTGGCTCCTACGTTCCTACTATTCTCCATCTAAGCATTACTAACGAGTAAGTCAAATACACTACTTTTAGCCTATTTACATGATCCATCCCAACCCCGCCTACTGATTTTTTTTTTCTTTATTGTTTTGATTCGTCTTCTTTTCCGCTTATCGCTTCCTCCTCTTATTTTGATTTAATAAATTAACCACCTCACCCACCTTCCCCATGTACATTTAACTTTAACCACGAAAGCTTCCGCCCCCGGAAAGCGATTCCGCGAGAAGCTCCCAGCTTGCATGCAAGTCCGTTGCATTGGAAACGAGCCTTTGGCTCACTGCTTCTATAACCTTTACCACTTACAGAATGATGTCCTGGATGTTGAAGCTTTCATTGTCCAGCGAGCTGAGCAGATCCTGGGCATTGAACTGACTCGGATCGCCGACCGGGAGATTTTCCAGGAACTCCAAGCTAAAGTCCGCATTCGGGATGACGGAGGAATTGTTGTTGTTGTTGTTGGGACCAACGCCACTACTGCTGCTGTTCGCGCTGCTATTACCGTTGTTGTTACTACTATTAGGGTTGTTTCCCCCGCCGGGACCTGGTCCGCCGCCGCCGCCCGGACCCGGACCGGGACCGATACCCGGATTGTTGAACGAATTCATCACAGATTGTTGATTTGCTTGCTGCTGCTGCTGTTGCTGAATGGTCATCGTTTGCGATTGGCTCATGTGCAACTGGTTCATCTGCATCTGGCCCATCATGGCCTGTTGCTGTTGCATCATGGTCATCTGCTGCTGCATTTGACCCATTCCTCCTCCTCCAGCACCACCTCCCATCTGACCCTGGTACATTCCCATGCTCTGCTGTTGTTGTTGCTGCTGTTGCTGCTGCTGCTGCCGAATCATCGCTTGCTGCTGCATTTGAAGCTGGGTCATACCGCCTGGACCAGCACCGGGTCCACCGCCGCCGTCCATCCGACCACCGGGGCCACCGGTTGGCATTCCCATGGCATTACCCGCTGCTCCTGGGCCTGGAATGGAATCGTGGTTTGAGATTTGGACAAACTTTGGATAAAAGCAACTTACCTGCACCGAATCCAGCCGCTCGCATATTCCCGCTACTGCTGGCAAAGCTCATGCTTTGCTGCTGGGACATCATCATGTGTCGCCATTCGGCCTGCTGCTGAGATCCCATTGGCAATCCTTCCGGTCCGACCTGCACGTTGGGAGGCCTCTGCACTGGACCGCCTCCCATCGATGCCGGACCTCCCACTCCTGGCCCAAAGCCACCGAGTCCTCGAGGGCCAGCGTGGCCATGCTGCTGCTGCATATAGGCGGCATGTTGCGCCCTCATCATCGGTCCCGAGGGTGGAATTGGTTGCTGCGTTATTCTCCGCATCGCAGCTGGAAACCGTCCGCCGGAAGCGTGAAGCATCTGCTGCTGCTGAGCGGCCAACATTGCCGCACTTGGATTGCCACCCTGTTGGGTCGCTTTGTACTCCGGTGGCGGAGGTCGTCCACCAACGGCCATCTGCTGCTGCATCGCCTGTGCCCGAATCATCTGCTGCTGTTGCATATATCGCATACCCATGGGTCCGTTCGGTCCACCCGGTACTCCCGGACCCATACTGTTGTGCATCATCTGTCCTCCCGGACCGCCCATGCTATTCGAAACCATCGAACTGAGCCCGCTGAGGCCACCATTCCGGTCCCATGCCCATGCCGCCCATTCCGAGCGGCGCGTTCGGATTCGGTCCCATGGGACCGCCGTGCGGCATTCCACCGGTGGAGATTCCCGAGTTGGGACCACCCGGTTGTTGCTGCTGTTGAGCCTGCGGGTTTGGCACACCCGGTCCATTGGGGCCCTGCTGCTGCCCGGGGCCACCGGGTTGCTGCTGGGGAACCTGATTCGGCCCAGGGCCGGGACCGTTGCCTTGCTGCTGTTGTTGTTGTTGTTGTTGTCGCTGGCGCATGGCTTGTTGGGTGAAGTTGATGGTTTGAGACTGGGACACCGTGTACTGGGACTCGAGCGAGGATCCTGGAATGAGGGGGAAAGAGAGAGTGAGAAATGGAAGTCAATAAATGTGAGGTTATGTTGAAACTGGTAGAGGTTGTCAAATCAAAATCTTCTGAGTTGATTGAAGCAATGTTGAAATCGGTTAGATAAGGTGTTTCGAAGTCCCTATCAATTCAATGTTTTCTGAGCACAAACCTCAAATTCTATTACGACTTCAGGCGTGAAATTTTGAAGAATTGTTTGCTTCATTAGAGAATCCATTGGTTAGTAATTTCAGTGTTGTTTGTTTTGTTTTGGTTGTGATTTTCAGTCTCAAAAATCGTGAAGTACTAATTAACCTAACCTATAAATCATATGGAAAATGGGCTTCCTCCGCGAGAAAACCGTTCGAAGCGTTCGTGGGAGTCATCCAACAGGCCATTCGCCATTGCTGTAAATGATGTGATGCAGGTGATTTGGCAGGCGTTCGTTAAGGTAAAGAATTCTTCTTGTCGTCTTGTTCCTGGACTGAGCTGAGCTCGATCTACTATTTTGTCTGTTGATTTTAGGTAAGCTGCCCCTCCTGAACAGGGATACAAGACGGTGTACACGGCCATAAATTTTACTCAGTTTTGAGTGATTTTTGACTAATTTTCGACGAAAGTGGAGTTACTCATATTTGAGTAAATGCAACTGGGATTGACAAGTCGACACATTCAAGACATCGACTCAAATCAGATGGATGTTTTGGATATGTCGACTTGTCAATCCCACTCATATTAGAGTGACGAAAGGAAGTCAAAAAACACTCAAAATTGACTTTAAATTCGTGGCCGTGTATGCGATTTGACAGGCGTTTTTATGCGGCTCTTCATATGATCCGCACTTGATTGGTTGTGACGATTTTTCCGCTGGTTCTTGTTGCTTCACTCGGCCTACTTGTGTGTATCTGGCTGAGGAAGACTCCTGAACGATTGAACAGACGGCTTCTCCTTAGTCTGACGTCACTTCGAGCGTCACTCAGTTCGACTGAATATAAATGGAGCCGTACTTTGATTCTGACTGTCAATCTGATCTTGACGAAGGAAGCGATTTGAGAAGCACTTTCATCAATAGATCAATTCTTCGCCTTTTCTCATTACGATGTCACGCAACTTTTCGGATGGTTGGAGGCAGCGGACGATGCGATTAGGCAGGCGCTTTTTGAACTTTTGCTGCTGTGGCACTGGAAGCTTCTACCAAATTCGCGGTTTGACTAAAAATGATGGTAGACGCCATTTGACAAGCGTGTTGATAGCCATTGGTCTTCGCCTTTATTCCTGGCGCCTCGTTTGAGTAGTTATGAGTAGTGTGAATTTAGCTCCTGAGTATGTTGGACCCGAGCTTACGAAAAATTGTGTTAAGACCAGTCCCTGTTCTAATTATTTGAACGTTCGTGTGTCTACTAAGTTAAGTCAGGTTTCGTAACTGCCAAAAGGATTTCCGCTGCTCCGACTGACATGGTAGCGCTGACTGATAGACTTTGGGTCAGCTTGTATTGTAATTCACGATTTTCACGAAATATAACAATTACATATGAGCATCCACAAAATTCTTTCCCTACTTCCCACGAAACTTCTCTAGACCTCCCCAACAATGTCCTCGAAGCTTCTTTGAAATTTACTCAAAGTTTACTCCAATCAATATTCAATCGTTAATTTTCCCGAGTTTCCAATAAGTTTCTTCAAATTTTGAACCCCTTGACCTTCTCTAAAATTTCCTGGAACTTCTACAAGCTTTCATGTCACATGTCCATCCCCGCTCTTCTCATCACACCCTCGTTCTTCCTTGTAACCGTTAAATAGGTGGTCCAGTCGAGCAGTATTCGCATTGAAAGGATCGCTTTTTTGCTCATTCGACTAAAATTTGCAACTAGTTGCCAACTCGTGAATTTCAGCCTTTTTTGTGTTGATTAGAATTCCCTTGAACATCCCTGCTCCATACGGAGATGATGTGATGATTCGAGTCACTGTGTCCGAGGGTATTCTGTAAGTTTCGGTTGTTCACGATCTTCAACGTTCGACCTGTTGGCCACCATCACCAAGTACATGCATCTAATAGATGCGTTTCTCGTCACCGAGAGGGATTAGTGTTCGACTCATGACTACAGAACAAATCCCAGAACTTCGAGAGATCTCCAAACAACGCCGTTAAAACCGTTGAGATCATCAGGATAACTTTTTCCGGTAACTTTCAGACGTTTTGAGAAATAGAACAACTCCCGTTGGATTTGAACCATTTACAAAAAAAAGCGAAGCTGATCTCATGCTATTTAGAACTTAACGGAACTTTGGGAATATGTTCTGAAAGACAAACACGAGCACAGGATTTAGAGATCGGATTAGATGTCTTTATTTAAGAGACTTTCAGCCGGTGGCTGGTTCGTCTCTTGAGAAGGGAGAAGGCACAGAATTTATCCGGGACTTGGCCAAAAATTACCAGCCAATCTACCTTCCGAATATTGGTTTCTAGGATCTTCTAAAAAAAAATTCGAACGCAGAAAAACAAAAGGGAACATAGACGTTTCACCAAACCGTCGGTGGATTTGACCAAAACTTACCCAACAATCCCCTGGTCCCTGGGGACCCCTGAGAATCTCTCAAGAATTATCACGGAAGATCCATCTCTCAAACAATTTTCAACAACTCCATCAGAATTTCTACAAAATTCCTCCGAAACATCTCCAGTAGTCGTCAAATAACTCAAATTCTCCTTCGAATACCTTTTTTCCCCCAATTTCTATCAGAACTTACCGAAAATGTGTTGAAACCTTCCCCAAAGATCACCCGAAACTTCACCAAACTACTGCTGAATACTCCTTTTTTTTTCTTCTTTCTTAGCGTTTCAAGCTTGTTGCTTATTAATTGAGAGCTTTCGATGCCAGGAACAATTTTTGCATTAGCATGATTGTGTGGGGCAAGTACAATCATACCCTATTGCCCAGGCAGTCGAGAGATTTTCTTCAACGAGAAATTCCTAGACCACACCGGGAATCGAACCCAGCCCCCTCCAGCATGGCGTTGTTTTGTAGCCGCGCCTTTACCGACTGAGCTAAGGCGGGACCCCTGAATGCTCGCTGAAGTTCCTTGAAAACTTATATCGGAACATTTCATTTTGGTTTAAGCCGTTCCTCCAAAATTTACCAAATATCCATCAGAACCTTATCGCTCGAGAGGTCCATAAAAATACATAAAAAAAAAGTTTTCCATTTTTTTCGGAATTTATCAGAAGTGTCATAACTCTAGTTTCGCTAAACTTCATCAAAGTTTTACCTCACTGCAGGTACATGGAATTGCTCATACGTTTCTTTTCTTGTGCCTTGGGACCTATCGAACTTCTTAAAAATTCTCTCAGAATCTCTGGCAACTCCTCCAAAGTCACCTGAAAATTTTTCGAAAATTTCTTCGTAAGATTTTTTGGCTTTAAATTTTTTTTGTGTGTCGTGTTGAGATATATCTCACCAACATCCTCCGAAATTCCCTTCAAATCCAGCAAACTTCTCTGCAAAAGATCCCCCGAATCAAGGAGACGCACGAGAGATTTTTTATTGAAACTTTTCCAAATGCTTACCGGAATCTACTGAAACAGTTCTTAGAGATCTTCCCTGAAGTTTCCTGAAAATTTCAAACGAGGTTTTTTTTTACTCGAATCCTGTTAACATCTGTTTCACCAATATCTTCCTTAAATCTTCAAAATTCCGTTAAAATTTAGTAAACCTCCCCCGAAATCGCCCCAAGGAGCTCGAAACTTCTCCGAGTTACCTTCGAAACTTTCCCAAATCAGATTTACCCACTCGGAACTTTTGCAAAAATCTTCTCCAAAGTTCTCCTAAAACTTCTCCAGAGTGCACTCGAATCTTTCTGCAGTTCTCTAGAAACTTCTATTTATATATTTTCAGTTAGCGACGTCGTCCATCGTTTCCACGCATTCTGAGCACCACATAGTGACGGGTTCGATTTCCGCTATGGCCGTTGGAACTTTTCAAAACTCAAAAATTTCATTGTTGGCCCTTGTTTTATGTTAGGTTTCCGGATCTTCGCAACAAACTCCGTCAAGTTTGTCTTCAGGCTTTCCAAAAGTCACTAGGACCTTCCGGAAACATTCTTCGGACCTCCTACCGATCCAATCCTTTTCCGGAACTCACGAAGTTGCTACCTTGAACTCCTATGAGGTATTCCAAACTTCACTCTGATTTTCCTCATAGATCCCTTCCAAATTTCGCAAATTTCCTGCTCAACTTTCCCAAATTTTGGAACTTGAAACTTATACAAAGTGTCCTAGCATCTTTTCCGAATATCCACCAAAATTTCCCAAGGTTTACCGTAATGTTCCTGAAAAACTTACTGAACTTCCCACTTCTCACTGATGGCTTGGAACTTCTCCAAATTCTTCGAAAATTTCCCAAGTATGAGTTCTTTACTCGGAACTTATCAAAAGTGTCAGAAGAACTTCTTTAAAACTACACCAAAGTCCTTCTGAATCTTCTCTGAAAATCTCTGAAAACTTTTATCGAAACATTTTATTTACGTTTAAGCCCTGTTGAGATCCATCACGCTACCGTTTCTTCTAATGTTCCCAAAAATCCATCAGAACCTCCCAAAGACCCCAGCAGTGTTCTCAAAAACATCCATTGAAGTTTTCTGAAAAAAATTATAACGAAACTTTATCTTTTAACTCGAAAACTGTAAAAATCTGTTTCGTAAAAGAAATCCTATAATCTTCAAAAATCACTCAATATTCCCCGAAACCTCCCCACTGATCGCCTTCAACATTTCCAAATTTCCTTCAAAACTTTCCCAAATCGGAATTCCCGACTCGGAACTTATCCAAAGTGTCAGAAGATCTCCCCCAAAACTTCTCCAAAGCGTACCTGAAGCATCCTGGAGTTTCCTGAAATCTCCAATCTTAATTCAATTGGTGACGTCACCGTCAATAAGGTGCATTGTGAGCACCACGTAGTGGGGGTTTGATTTCCAATATAGTCGTAGGAACTGTTCAAAACTGAAAACTGACAGTTGTCCTATGTGAGGTTTTCAGATTTTCGCAACAAATTCGTTCAGGTTTGCCTAATGCTTCCCAAAAGTCATCAGGACCTTCTCAAAATTTTCTTTTTGGAACTCCCTACGATCCCATCTTTTCCCAGTATTCCCGAATTCCTATCTCGGAAGTTCCCATTGCGCTATTCCATATTTCACTCGGAATCTCTCCAATGATCCCTTGGAATTCATCCAAGGTGTCCAAAGATTTTCTTCCTAAAATTTTCCATTTTTTCCGGAATCTTCCTGAAATTCTCTGGAAATTTCTATCGAAATTCCTCAAATATCCCTGATTTCATTAATGTTGACCGTTGTCAGATGAAAGGCCTTGACTCCAAAAAATCCCTCAAAATATTTTCAAAGTCTCCCAAAGTCAGCCGAAACTGAACAATTTTTTTTCGAAACTCCCGAAATTCCCCACTCGGAAGTTTTCTATGCGGTATTCCAAATTATTTTGGGAATTTCCCCAAAACTCCAATGAAACTTAATTGTTTTTAACTTGAACCCCGTAAAAATCCATTTCACCAAAACCTTCCTGAAATCTTCAAACATCCATCAAAACATACTGAGCTTCCCACGACACCTCTCGTTCGCCACTCGGAACTTATCCAAATTATCTGACGATCTCCACCAAAGTCCCCCTGAATCCACTCTGAAAAACTCTACAAAACATTTACAAAAAAATATTTTATCTTGCTGTTCTTGCATCTTATCTGTTAAGATTGATCACGCTATCGGTCCTCCAAAAATAAAAATAAACCGTCAGAACTTGAGAGTTACAGGAACCTCACTCACCCCCAATTTTCTTCAGAATTTCTAAAGATTCTCTTTTTAAACATTTTTAAGCTGTCTCTACTTTAAATGACACGAACTTTATTAAAGTGCCTCTCCAAAAGTTCCGGGAAACTTCATTGAAATTTTTGCGGAAAATGGAAATCTCTCGAAACTCCATCAGAATTAATAATGTTTCTCTAGGATCGCTCGGAACATTGCATGAGTTCCAACGACACTGCTTTAGTGGCCCTTCGAACACTCCTTAATTTCAGAATTCGTGATTTATCCTCAGTGTCATAAGATCTACTGCAAAGCTTCCTCCAAGGTGTTATTTCTCCAATTGATAAAACCAAATTGAATTCTAGTGGCTTTTATAAACCTGTAATCAAACTTAATAAAACTGGGCAGTTTTGGCAATATTACTTGGGGTTCAAACAAAAAAAAAACAAGTTAATAAAACCTTTATAAGAACATCAAGATTTTGAAAATGTTCTACTGGAAGATGTTATGACCATTTGAGAACTTCTACAAAACTTGTTGGCTGCCATGAAAACCAGCAAACGGCCAAATGGCCACAGCAGTCCAACTTCACTGTGATATCGTGGTTGCTTTTTGTTGTTCTGCTTTGTTCGATTCTCTGCTCTTTTTTTTTATATAATCATTTATTTGTACAGGCTCAATCGAATTAACTTTACAGAGCCAAATTTTCATATTTTTATACATCATTTATCTTAAAACTAAAGTTAGGAGGATAGAGCCGATTACTCGCGGCGGTCTCGAGGTTAATAGGAATTACAAATTACGGATGGGAAGGAGGGTGGGAATTTAAACTATGGTTCACATAACACATTAAATTTAAATTCTAAATTATCTGAACACTTATAACTATACAATTTATGGTTTTCTTTTGACTTGAACATTTCTTGAAAAAGAAAAAAAAACACACACACATACACATATAAAAAAAAACTTATACTAAACATACAGGTTAAACTAACTACAATCTAATGCTAATGTTAGTCAAAAACACATAAATGAGTTTCATGTACTCCAAATCACGTACAGCCAAAATATCTCGAATTGGCACATTGGGTTGTCTACCTCGGGCCCGAAGGGAATCATAAAGCTCAGATCTGACTCCAGAATGTTCAGCACAAGACCAAATAACGTGATCTGCGTCCTGATAGCCTTGTCCACACTCACAGAGATTGCTGTCCCTCAGCCCAACCCGGTATAAATGAGCGTTCAAAAAATAATGATTGGACATGAGGCGAGACATGACACGAATGAAGTCTCGACCCACATCCATCCCGGTAAACCAAGATTTCTTCGACACCTTTGGGATGATAGAATGTTGCCATCGCCCCAAATCTCCTTTACTCCATTTATACTGCCAGCTGACGAGTGACTGTTGACGAAAAATAGGAAAAAAATCGTTGAAGGCGATTTGTCGATCACAAATATCGCCTTCCATAGCGCCCACCTTTGCAAGCGAGTCCGCTTTCTCATTGCCCGGAATCGAACAACAACCATACAAAGGTGATGATAAAATAACGCGAAGATAAAGCACTTAGAAGCTCCTGTATTTTCATGAGAAAATACGAGGAGTGCTTTACCGGCCTCAATGAGCGAATAGCCTCTATAGAACTGAGACTATCCGTGAAAATGAAGTACTGATCCGGTGTTAATGAGGCAACAATTTCTAGCGTAAAATGTATTGCCGCTAATTCAGCGACATATACGGAACAAGGAGCTTGAAGTTTACGGTTGGCGCTATAAATTTCATTAAATATACCAAAGCCTGCTGACTCCTCTATCAATGATCCGTCAGTGAAGAACGATTTAGTGGAATCAACTTGGCCAAACTTTGCAGCAAATATCACCGGAGCAATCATAGGACGATGATGCTCTGGGATTCCATGAAGCTCCTGCTTCATGGATAAATCAAAATGAACCGAATTGTCGAAATCGGAGAAGCAAACACGATTGGAAATGTTTGGCGAAGGGCTGACATCCTGTGTTATGTACAAATGGTACAAGGTCATGAAGCGGGTTTGAGGATTCAACTCAAGGAGCTTCTCAAAATTTTCGATCACCTGAGGGTTCATAACATCACACCTGGTGAGGAGCCGGAGAGATAATTCTGAAAACCGATCCGAGAGTGGCAACATGCCAGCCAGCACTTCAAGACTCATGGTGTGAGTCGAGTGCATGCAACCTAACGCGATACGAACCGATACTGAATACGTTCCAGTTTAATGAAGTGCGACCGAGCCGCTGACTGAAAACAAAAACTACCGTATTCCATAACCGACAAAATCGTTGTCCGGTACAACGTTAGAAGATCTTGTGGATGCGCTCCCCACCAGGTCCCGGTAATTGTGCAGAGAAAGTTGATCCTTGGCTGGCATTTTCGCTTCACATACTCAATATGGGATCTCCAGGTGCACTTTGAATCGAACCAGACCCCAAGATATTTAAATGACATAGAATGAGTTATCGGCTTACCCCAAATTTGAAGCTTCGGTTGTGCTGGGTTATGCTTCCTAGAAAAAACTACCAACTCAGTTTTCTCCGTAGAGAATTCGATACCTAGCTCTAGAGCCCAAGTAGACAAATTGTCTAAGGTATCCTGTAAGGGTCCTTGCAGATCGACCCCATTGGGTCCCGTGACAGACACTACGCCGTCATCTGCAAGTTGTCTCAACGTACAGTTGTCACTTAGACAACCATCAATGTCTTTGACATAAAAATTATACAAAAGGGGGCTTAAACATGATCCCTGGGGGAGACCCATGTAGCTAAATCGTGAAGCTGTAGAGGTTCCATGAGAGAAGCTCATATGTTTCTCTGACAGCAAATTGTACAAAAAATTATTCATTAATGGCGAAAAGCCACAAGCTTGGAGTTTATCTGAAAGAACTTCAACAGATACTGAATCAAAAGCCCCTTTATGTCCAAGAATACAGAAGCCATTTGCTCTTTTTTAGCAAAAGCTAACTGAATATCTGTGGAAAGCAACGCGAGACAGTCGTTCGTTCCCTACCCCTACGGAAACCATATTGAGTATCTGAAAGCAGGTTGTTCGTCTCAACCCATTTGTCCAGACGGAAAAGGATCATTTTCTCCAACAACTTTCGAATACAAGATAACATCGCGATGGGTCGATAGGAGTTGTGGTCGGACGCGGGCTTACCAGGTTTTTGAATGGCAATAACTCTCACCCGTCTCCAATCATCCGGTACAATGTTGAGTTCCAGAAACTGATTAAACAAGTTCAACATGCGCCTCTTCGCGACGTCTGGGAGGTTCTTAAGCAAGTTGAACTTGATCCTATCAGCCCCTGGAGCCGTATTGCCACACGAAAGAAGTGCGAGAGAGAACTCTACCATTGAAAAGGGTTGGCTAATCTCATCTATCGAATTCGTGTTTTCGCGAGGAATCATCCGTGCCGGCACAGAATCTGGACAAACTTTTCGCGCGAATTTGAGGATCCACTGGTCCGAGTACTCTTCGCTCTCGTTGTTCGTAGTTCGGTTACGCAACCTTCGCGCCGTGTTCCAAAGAGTACTCATCGACGTTTCGCGCGATAGACCGTTTACGAATGTTCGCCAGTAACCGCGTTTCTTGGCCTTGATGAGGCTCTTAAGTTCGCGTTCGAGAGCCGTGTATACTTCGAAGTGCTCAGGTGTTCCACGTCTACGGAAAACTTTAAACGCGTCGGACTTTTTACGGTAAACCTCGGTGCATTGCTGATCCCACCATGGAGAAGGAGGTTTCCTGCGAGATGACGTCCCTGGAACTGGTCGAGTTTGAGCTTGAAGCGCGCTGTCTAAGATCAGATTGGAGAGGAAGTTATACTCTTCCAGCGGTGAAAGCCTTTCTACCGTCGTTACGGCTTCATCTACTGCTGTCCTAAACTTTGTCCAATCGATGTGACGGGTAAGATCATACGTGACGTTAACAGATTTCGACGGATTGAACCCGGTGGCAACCGAAATTTTTATGGGCAAGTGATCACTACCGTGGGGATCTTGAATCACATTCCATGTGCAATCCAACGATAATGAATTCGAACAAAGTGTGAGGTCTAATCTACTGCCAACTGAGGATGTACCAGCCAAACGTGTTACTTCTCCATTGTTAAGAACTGTCATATTGAAGTTGTCACAGAGGTCATATATCAGGGAAGACCGGTTGTCATCGTACAGTTCTCCCCAGCCTGTACCGTGAGAGTTAAAATCTCCCATGACCAACCGTGGAGCAGGAAGGACCGAACAAATATCTGAAAGTTGTTTTCGGTTTATCGAGGCTCTAGGAGGAATATATACAGAAGCAATGCAAAGGCTTTTATTTTTAATAACAGCCTGACATGCGACAACTTCAACACCTGGAATAAGAGGAAAATTCACTCTATAGAAGGAGTAGCACTTTTGATCCCCAAAAGTACTCCTCCTCCACGTGAATCCTCACGATCAAGACGAATTATATTGAAATCATGAATCGGAAGATCGATTTCGGAAGAGAGCCATGTTTCACAAAGAGCGAATGCATCACAACCGGTAGTGTGAGCTAAAAATTTAAAAGATTCCAATTTAGGAATCAAACTTCGACAATTCCACTGTAGAACAGTGATCAAATCCCCGACCTCATTTGGAAAATTATCCATCGAAGGAAATGATAGCTGCAAGGATGGGCCACTTTAATGTTAATTTCTGCAAAAAGTTTTCACAGTGGGAAGCATTGCCATAACAATGCTTTTGAGAGGGTCAGAAATTTCGAGGTACTTAAAGATACCTTCGGCAATGTCATCAAATGAGAACAGCCCACTAGAGGAGGGGCTTCTGTTCTTAAAATTGGGGCTTCAGGGGTTTTGGATGTCCCCGGGAGAGATGGAAAGTCCTGGGTGTAGTTAGTACTACGAAAACCAGGTGGACTAGGATTTTCCTTTTTCCACCTTTTCTTGAATTGGGCAAGCTGGTTTTGGGCTCCGGTTCAGCAACTTTCCGTGGGCGGACGCGTCTTCGCTTCCGTGAAGCACCTTCCGGAAAGCTGAATGATGTTCCCTCTTCAGCCAAATCAAAGTCAGACTCGTCATCTGACAGAGGAGCAAAGGGATTTGTATTGACATTGGGTGATGGTGAGGCTTTTTTCAGCATTTCGGCGAAAGATTGCCTGGAACGCTGTTTTAGCGAGCGTTCCAATTTTTCCCCGCGTTGTTTGTACGCCGGGCATGATGAGAGAGCATGTGGAGGAGTTCCTTGCAGAAAGCGCATTTTGGTGTGCTGTCTGCACAGGCGCCATCCTCGTGCTTCTCCCCACAATTAGAGCAGCGTGCCTTATTGCTGCAATGGGAGGTCGTGTGTCCCATCTGCTTGCACTTTTCGCAGATCATGACCCGAGGTACAAACAACCGCACAGGTAGTCGAAGTTTTCCCAACTCGACGTATTGAGGGAGGGCTGAACCAGAAAAGTCACACGAAACGAGTCTGAGGGGGTAAATTTCTTTTCTCCCTTAGTGATCGATACTGTGCCTAGTTTTCGCACATCGAGTATCTTGACTGAATGAAGCAGAGGGTTCTTAAATCGACCAACCCCCTGCTTCAACAGGATCTCAGGGGTCAAACTCGCTTCGGAGACCACACCTTCTATCTCAATACCTCGAGCTGGGATGTACACTAAATATTCCAGTGTAAAAAATTGAGAGACAGCAATTTCGTTAGCTTGTTTAAGGTTGGACACAACGACTTTTAGTTTATTGTGTCTCACCTTAATTATCTCGGTCACGGCCGAGAATCGCTTCGTCAGATCGTTTGAAATCTGGTAAATGTTGAGAGGTTTCGTTTTGGGCCGAAAATAGACAACCCAAGGACCAGCTGAACTATCTGGATAAGCGCGCGATCGGGTAGCTTTAAAGGCTACCCCATCATTTTGCGCCATAGATGATTCATCTTCCGATAAATCATCCATGGCTCGCTTGTGGGAGCTTATGGCTCAACCACTAACGTAATTATCTACAATCAATCACAGATACACAAATTAAACCTAAGCACACACACTCACACACTCTCAGTCACTCTTCACACTCACACACAATACGATTATAATGAATTCAAAAGAGCGAGAAATAAAAATTATCTTATATACTACTAAAAACTTATCTTATATGTATTACTGATCTACTGCAGACGGGCGACGAATGTGCTGCTGCTGCTGCCGAGCGACGATGAGTGGCCGCGTGTACCGGCTAGGCGTGTAGCTCAACGATGATGATAATGATACTGGTGATACTGGTCGGTGGTGGTTAGCAGACGATCGACTGCACGCTACACACGATGGCCTGCTGGTGTGCGTGCCGTATAGATGTGGAACAATATGGCCTTTCGATCGTGGCAATATTGCTAATTGCAATAAATGGCGTTGTTGCACTGTTTAACACTCAACGTTTTCTACTTCCAAAAACCAAGACTTGATTTCACTCGCGATTCAGAAAAAAATAGAGCTGAGGGCTTGAAACAACTTGTGAAAAGTTTCCAAAGCAACGGAGAGCTGACCGAACGAACTGTTCTGTTCGCTTGTTCACTGGACGATGTCTCTGCTCTTTTGATTAATTTAAATTGAGTCTTTTACAGCGTATCACGCTCCAAATCATGTGCGCATTTAATTTCATGGTAAATATAGGCACGGAGTCCAAAGTAGGCACGACTCCCAGCCATAATGCGCCTTTGTATCTCTCTGCTGGAGTCGTTATCGGCGGTCACCAATGAGCCCAGATACACGAATTCGTCTACCGCCTCAATTTCATCACCGTCGATTTGAACTTCTATTGAAATTCTCCAAACTTCCCTCAGTGAGCAGTAAATCTTCCCTAAATATCTTCCGGAAAACTTCCCTAAATATCCACTGGTGGTCTTGTTTACTGACCTGCTGTCGAGGTGATTCGATCTTCGCGACGTCCAAATACGTCTCCAAAAGTCATTCGGATCTTTTCTTTAAATTTTCCTATGAATTCCTGAAGGTTGTCTTTCCATCATTCAAAATGTCTACAAAAATCCCACGAAGTGATTCCGAAGTGTCATCAGATCCGATCCGATCCAGAGATTCCGGGAAACTTCTTCAAAATTATGTCGGAAAGTGAAATTCCTTTTTGCAGCTGTCCCTGAGCTCCAACGACACTTCAGTGGGTTTAGAGGCCCTTCGAAACATTAACAAAGCTCCTTCTAATGAGCCATCGGTACTTTTCCAAGGAGCTCCCGGATGGATCTCTCTGTACATTCCCAAAGGGCATTTTCTCAGCTCGCTGTGACCTTAAAAAATTGAAGTTCAACTAGGCGTCTCGTCCACATGTGCACCTGCACAGGCAAAATCTATCGGCTATCAAAATGTACAGCTAAAATCCATTTTTTCCGAAGATCTTTCGGGCTTCAACTGTGTTGAGCTGCCACCGGATCTTCCTGTGAAATTCGTCTGAACCTAGTTATGGAGTTGCTCTGGGTCTTTCAAGTTAAAATTTGGGTTTTATGACTATAGCTTAGACTTGTACGTTCTTGTACGTTTGTACGTCCTGCAATAGCACCGGTGGACTTCTGCCAGATGTTTTGGACAGTTCTGCTCGATTTTCTAATACATGTCCTTCAGCTCGTTTTGGAAATTTTTATTTCAGATCTTCCGAAGGACTTTTCATTTCTGCCATTTCACTTCGTCAAGATTTTCGTGGAAAATTACTGACGAACTGTGTGAGGCATTCTTGACGCTCTAAATGTGAATAATCCGCAAGGATTTGTCATTAGTTACCTCAAACCTCGAGGTAAGGTCTTAAAGTCAATTGCCACACGATATCCAATTACACCATTTGGTAGAACAAACATTGCTCCAGCAGATGTTGCTTTCAGTTCACGAGAACGATTCTAGATTCGAGAGGAATCGACGCTCAAAGTCAAGAACAATTGGCCCTTAACATGAACTACTCGAGAAACCATCCTAGTATTTACCCAAAAATCCCTCCTTTCAAAGCATTCTACAAATGTAAGATGATCCTTTTGAACAAAATCCAACAATTCTTGCGCAAAAACTCACAAGGGTCTATCGTCGTCTCTAAACATTTAAACTTGTTGGTCTTCTAACAAGTCTAGTGAAGAAGCTGTTAGAATGCACATTGAACAATGAATGCAATGGAAAATTGGTTTGCAGCCGCGTTATACACAGAAGAGAAAGTCGATGAAGACAATCGACCAACAAGGATAGGCCCTTTTCAATCGAAACGCGAGAATCCTACTGGTAAATTTTGCTCTAAATATTCTTCAAAGTGCCCCTGGATCTTCTTGAGAATTTCGTTCAGATTTTCCGGTAAACTACTTCCCTAGTAACACACTTGTTGCAACCCAGTTACTGAACCTTCAATGTAGCTCAATTGAGTTATAATGAAGTTGCTGCAACTAGCGATAGCATTTTGGTGTTGCTTGGGTTGCATATATTTTTCAGTTCACTTTCTTGGAATTGAAATTCGAATGGAATTGAACTGAATTCGACTTTTGGGCATTGAAATTGTTAATTGACTCCAAATTTTGAGGAACCGCAAGACGCTACTGCAGACGTTTACCGAGCGCTTCAGGACCTGATAATCGTTTGATTAGTTCAGCGTTATTTACAGAAGAGAAAGTCGATGAATAGAAAGTCGATCAACAAAGATAAGACCTTTTCGATTGAAACGCGAGAATTCTACTGGTAAATTTTGCTCTAAATATTCCTCAAACTGCCCCAGGATCTACTTGAGAATTTCGTTCAAATTTTCCTGTAGCACACTTGTTGCAAATTTAATTTCAATGGGGAAATTACGAAAAGTGACTCCATAGAACTTTTCGAGTGCACATAAAGTCAAAAAGATAAGTGTTATTTTGTCAGTGGAACATCTGAGCTTCCCCAAATTATTCTGGAGTCCACATCTTGGTGTTCCGAAGACTAACCGGGGAATTGAACAATGTTCTAACTAGGTTCAGACATCCTCAAAAATTTGTTGAGTCCTGAAAATCGTATGAGCTATTTCTATGCACCATAAGGTCCTCAAATTGTTCTGATGAGTAGATCTTGAAATTCTACTTGCTTACTACAGTTAATATTGCCGTCAGTGTAACATTTGAACTTTCCCAAATTCTTCTGGAGTTGACATCTTGGTATTCTGAAGACTCAACGGGGAATTTAACAATGTTCTTATTAGGTTCGGACATCCTCAAAGACTTGTTGAGTTCTGGCAATCGTATTACAAGGAAAACAGATATTACTAGGTACTATAGAGACTTCGAATTGTTCCGAAATTCTAAACGCTTATCTTACGGTTTTGAATTAGTGTACAACTCCAGAGAGCCTTTTGAGTGCTCATAGGGTCAACAGATAAGTGTTGACGAGGAATTGAACAACGTTCTGATTACGTTATGAAATTCACAAAGACCTATTGGCAACCATATGGGATGAGAAACAGCTATTCCTAGGCACCATGAGGTCTTCAAATTGTTCTGAAGAGTAGATCTTCGAATTCTACTTGCCTACTATAGTTAATTTTGCTGTTTTGACTTAGTGTACAACTCAAGGAAGCTTTTAAAGGCTCATACAGCCAACGAATAACTACCCCAAATTATTCTGGAGTTCACATTTTGGTGTTCTAAAGACTGGACGAGCAAACGAACAATGTCCTTATTAGGTTATGACACCCACAAAGACCTGCTGAGTCCTAACAATCTTATGAGATGGAAACCAGCTATTTACTAGGCATCAAAAGGTCTTCAGATTGTCTTGGAGAGTTGATTCTGAAGTTCTAAATGCTTCATACAGTTAATCTTGCTGTTTTGACTTAGTGTTCAACTCCACAAAGTTGTTGAAGTACTTACAAAGACAACAAATAAGTGCTATTGTGTCAGTGACACTGCTGAGATTCCTCAAATTATTCTGAAGTCCACATCCAGGAATTGAACAATGTCGTTATGAAGTTCATATTCGGATATCCATATCAATATCTATCCGGATATTACCTGTTGTGTCCTTCCCATCGTATTTCGGTTTTGAATTGGTGTACAACTCCAGAGAGCCTTTTGAATGCTCATAGGGTTAACAGATCAGTGTTGAGTTCGCAACTTGGTGTTCTACAGACCCAAAGAGGGATTGAACAATGTCCTTATGAACTTAGGATACCCACAAAAACCTGTTGAGTCCTGACAATCAAAAAGATGGAAAACAGATATTACTTGGCATCATAAAGTCTCTCGAAATTCCCGAAATTCTAAACGCTTATCTTACGGTTTTTGACTTAGTGTACAACTCCAGCGAGGTTTTTGCGTGCTCATAGGGTCAACAGATAAGTGTTTCTGTATCAGTTAAACATCTAAGCTTTTCCAAATTATTCTGGAGTTCACATTTTGGTGTTTTACAGATCTAAAGATAATTGAACAATGTTCATATTAAGTAATGACATCCACAAAGGTCTGTTGAGTCCTTACCATCATATGACATGGGAAACAGCTATTACTAGGCTTCATAAGGTCTTCAGATTGTTCAGATTTTTGGGCATTGAAATTGTTAATTGACTCTAAATTTTGAGGAACCTCAAGACGCTACTGCAGACGTTTACCGAGCGCTTCAGAACCTGATAAGCTTTTGATTAGTTTTGAAATCCTCTTAGAAAGCCGAGTTCATGAAACCGATTCCTGACTCCAAACAAACTTACAAATAGGCCATAACTTCCTTGATTTATTTCATGTTACTTAATGAACTCCTTCGTCCAAACAAACACTCCCTCAACTGCGACCAGCCGGAAGAATGCACCGAAGAACTGAGCTCACGTTCGTTAATTAGAATTTCCCATTTTATTGAGTAAGATGTAATTACAAAGCTCGTAAAAACCACCCCACCGACGACTCCGAGGCGCGCATCCACGGTCCGTTCCCAGTCAGTATTACGAATTCAAGATTCACTCCAACGAAGGAACGACCGACCGAAGGTTTCAAATTTATTCACGTAGATCCCCTTCTTCTTCTTCTGTCGGTGGTTTTTTTTCTTTCTTCTTTCTTCCCCAACCCTGAATCCGAAACCATCGGAGAAAACCCGATTTCCGGCGCATGCGAGCTACAATGTAATGGGAAAATTTCCCCTACCTTCCTTCCGGCCACTCCACTGGGACGGCCAGCACAGAACTGAGCAACTTCCGACGAACAGTGAGTTACCCACCGTAATCCCGATAATAAATTTGGACAACCGAATAATGAGTGGATAAATGCGTGTATGTTATGGATTTTCCTGCTGTGCCCTCCCCCCAACCCTCTCCCTAGGGACGTCACTGTTCACCCCCCCCCCCTCCTCAATGAAGCCAAAAGCAAATTTTGTAGGGCTTTGAGTATCGCTCATCATGGTTTGCTTTGTCGATTCGGTTGTTGTCATTGTTGTTGCTGTTGTTGTTGTTGTTTGGGTGTCAAATCAGGCACGCTCTCGCCCGCACCTTGCACACACAACAACCGTGGGAAGCGATTTTTCCGGGAGGAGGGGGGGGGGGGGCAAGCACAGGAATCAGAGAATCATGCTCCAACTCCCCCGATATGAGGGTTGAAATAAGTTTTCATTTGAAAATGAAGAAAATGCTAATGGATTGTGTGTGTGTCTTCGGTAGGGTGGTCCTGCTCTCGCGAATATCGATTTCATCGCAGACTGTGGAAAGCAAAAACAAAAAAAAAGAAAATCCTTCCTACCTTGCGACGTGTTCGGAGGTGCCTGATTTGGTTGCTGCTGTTGCTGTTGAGGATTGTTGTTGCTGCCATTGTTTTGATTTGGCCCATTTGGATTGTTGCTGTTGTTGTTTCCGCCGTTCGGATTGCTTTGATTGGAGCCTTGCTGCTGCTGCTGTTGTTGTGGATTGGGACCTCCAGGAGCTTGCTGCGATTGCTGAGGAACGCCACCGGGTTGCTGAGATTGCTGATTGGATTGCTGCTGTTGGGCTGCCTGTTGTTGTTGTTGTTGCTGCTGCTGCTGACTGAAGAACACTCCCTGCTGGGCTGCCACGGAAACGCCAGTCTTGAGGTCACCGCTCAGGTGTAAATGCTGACCGGCGGAAACCTGCGGAAGAGAGAGAGAGAATGAAAAAGGATGAACGTTAAAAAATGTTGAAATCGGGAATTTCACTATCAAGCGTCGGAAAAGCGTCGCGCCAAATCCAGCGAATATTTCGATTGCGAAATTGCTATGTGCTGCCATGTATGGGATGCAAATGGCGCTCAGGCGGTGAGAAGATAAAAATACCGAAGAGGATTATGTGCATTTAAGCTGGTTCGATCCGATAAAATTTCAGCTTTGGCTGACTGCTGCCTGCCTGCAATAATCGATTCGTGCCAGGATGGGAATTGAGCTCAGGAATACAATGTTCTCTGGTGGTTATTATGCGGAAAATTTTCAATGAAAATCACGCTTCGGCAGATGGCGCTGGTGGGCAAAAAAGTGACGGCGATTTAATTTCAATGGGAGAAATTACGAAAAGTGACTCCATAGAACTTTTTGAGGGCCCATGAAGTCAACAGATAAGTGTTATTTTGTCAGTGGCACATCTAAGCTTCCCAAAATTATTCTGGAGTTCACATCTTGGATTTCTGAAGACTCAACGGGAAATTTAGAAATGAACTTATTAAGTTCGGACATCCTCAGATGCTTGTCAGAGCTATTTCTATGTACCATAAGGTCTTCAAATTGTTCTGAAGAATAGATCTTGAAGTTCTACTTGTTTACTACAGTTAATCTTGCTGTCAGTGTAACATTTGAACTTTCCCAAATTCTCCTGAAGTTTACATCTTGTTGTCCTGAAGACTCAACGGGGAATTAAGCAATATTCTTATTAGGTTCGGACATCCTCGGAGACTTGTTGAGTCCTGACAATCGTATGACTTGGATAACAACTATTCTTGGCCACCATAGGGTCTTCAAATTGTTCTGAAGAGTAGATCTTGAAGTTCTACTTGCTTACTTCAGTTAATCTTGCTGTCAGTGCAACATTTGAACTTTCCCAAATTCTCCTGGAGTTTACATCTTGTTGTCCTGAAGACTTAATGAGAAATTTAGCAATGTTATTAAAAGGTTCGGACATCCTCAAAAACTTGTTGAGTCCTGTAAATCCTATGAATTGGATAACAGCTATTCCTAGGCAACAATAAGGTCTTCAAATTGTACTGAAGAGTAGAACTTGACATTCTACTTGCATACTACAGTTAATATTGCTGTCAGTGTAACATTTGAACTTTCCAAAATTCTCCTGGAGTTTACATCTTAGTATTCTGAAGACTCAAACAGCTATTCCTAGGTACCATAAAGACTCTAAATTCTACTGAAAAGTAGATCCCGAAATTCTAAACGCATATCTTACGGCTTTGAATTAGTGTACAACTCCAGAGAGCTTTTTGAGTGTTCATAGGGTCAACAGATAAGTGTTGACGAGGAATTGAACAACGTCCTGATTAGGTTATGAAATTCACAAAGACCTGTTGGCAACCGTATGAAATGGGAAACAGCTATTACTAGGCACCATAAGGTCTTCAAATTTTTCTGAAGAGTAGATCTTGAAATTCTACTTGCTTACTGCAGTTTATCTTGCTGTTTTGACTTAATGTACAACTCAAGAGAGCTTTTAAAGTGCTCATAAAGTGAACGAATAATTGACATTGTGTCAGTGTAACATTTAAACTTCCCCAGATTTTTCTGGAGTTCACATCTTCGTGTTCTAAATACTGGACGAGCAATTGAACAACGTCCTTATATAGTTCGGATATCCACTGTTACTTGTTGAGTCCTGACAATCGTATGACATGGAAAGCAAATATTACTAGGTACCATAAAGTCTCCAAATTGTTCTGAAGTGTAGATCCCAATATTCCAAACGTTTATCTTACGGTTTTGACTTCGTATACAACTCCAGAGAGCTTTTTGAATGCTCATAGGGCCAACTGAACAATGCGTACCACTAGTACTTCACGTAGCTGCAGTTTAAAATAGACCCTTTTCAGTGGTTCTTAGCCTCTTGTTCAGTAACTCCTATCCCTACCTCCCCGCGGTGCCGGCTGGGCTGCGAGCAACCTTAGGGAAGATCGGGTAACCAACCCCGGTGGAAACTTTGGTCACAGGCTGACAGGGAAGGGGGGGTTTGCTTCTGCAAACCTGAGCGTCTGTTCTCCAGGAGGAGCGGCTCACAACAGCGTCTGTCCCCCATGTTAGGGGCGGCTGATCGACGTCCGAGTGCCAGGACAGGACTCTAAGCTCAACTGTGCACTATGGTTCTCCGGAAAGTAGGGGGTTGGTGTCCGGCCCTGCGAGCCAGCCGTAAAAAAGTATTGCAACGGAAAGTCAGCAACAGAATAATACGAACCGAGACCAACGGCAAAGACCCCAGCGAACAAAAAGGACTTACGATTGGAAACTCCGTACGTGGAACTGCCGATCTCTCAACTTTATTGGGAGCACCCGCATACTCGCCGACAAACGCTTATAAGACCGGTGGTCCTCTACGGACACGAGACATGGACCATGCTCGAGGAGGACCTGCAAGCACTCGGAGTTTTCGAGCGACGCGTGCTAAGGACGATCTTCCGCGGTGTGCAGAAGAACGGTGTGTGGCGGCGAAGGATAAACAACGAGCTCGCTGCACTCTACGGCGAACCCAGCATCCAGAAGCTGGCCAAAGCCGGAGGGATACGGTGGGCAGGGCATGTTGCAAGAATGCTGGACAACAACCCTACAAAGTTGGTGTTCGCTACTGATCCGGTGGGCACAAGAATGAAACGTGATCTGGCGAGCATTGTGCGTGACCGAGGTTGGAGAGCGGCAGCCACAAACCGAGTATTGTGGCGTACTATATTTTGGATCCTAGAGGGTTTGAGCTGTTTAGTGGAATACTTGTGACTATAATTTAGAAGAAAAATTAGTAATCTCCATTTAATTCACACGTTGATCCTACTATTTATCGCAATAGCAAACGGAGTGAAATTAAAGCAGTTTAAATTAAACAAAGTTTGTTCTTACTTCCAACCTTCGTCGCGTTTTCGATTGGTTTACAACCGAAAGTTTGTCTAAGTACCCGCGGAAACAGACCTGTTGAGCCCTTACAATCGTAAGGGAAGGAAAACAGCGATAACTGGGCATCATAAGGTCTTCAAATTGTTCTGGAGAGTACATCCTGCAATTCTAGATGCTGCATACAGCTAATCTTGCTGTTGTGACCTAGTGTTCAACTCCAGAAAGCCTTCAAAGTGCTCACAAAGACAACAAATAAGTGTCATTGTGTCACATCTGAGCTTCCCCAAATTATTCTGGAGTTCACATCTTGATGTTCTACAGACCGAAAGAGGAACCGAACAATGTCCTTAAGAACATATTACATGCAAAGAGATCTGTTCTGTTCTAACAAATGTATGCGACTGAATCCAGCTTTTTACTAGACATCGAAAGGTTTTCAGATAACTCTGAAGAGTTGATCATAAAATTTGAAATTGTTCATACAGTTTATTTAGCCGTTTAGACTAACCGTTCAACTCCAGATTCCAGTATTCCGAGTGCTCGTGTGGTCAACAGATAAGAGTTTCTGTATCAGTGAAACATCTGAGCTTCCCCAAATTGTTCTGAACTTCACATCTTGGTGTTCTACAGTCGCAAAAACGAATTGAACAATGTCTTTATTAAGTTATGATATCCACAAAGACTTGTTGAGTCATAACAATCGAATGGGATGGAAAACCGCTATAACTAGGCATTATAAGGTCTTCAGATTGTTCTGGAGAGTACATCCTGCAATTGTAGATGCTTCATACAGTTAATTTTGCTGTTTTGACTTAGTGTTGAACTCCAGAGAGCTTTCTAAGTGTTCACAAAGTCAACAGATTTGTGTCATTGTACCATCGGAGCTTCTCAAATTAATCTGAAGTACAAATCTATTGGCTCAACGAGGAGTTGGAAATGTCCTTATTATGTTATAACATCCACAGAGACCTGTTGAGTCCTTACAATCGTATAAGATGGGAAACAGTTATTACTAGGAACCATGAGATCTAAAGCAGGCATCTTTTAGCTCAGCCGGCAAAGGCTCAACTACAAAGCACCATGCTGGAAGAGACCAGGTTCGATTCCCCGGACTGATCTAGGAGTTTGAAGATTAAGACGCAAAACGAATTTTAATATAATATGTTTTTATGAAATTTTTAAATTCATTTTACAAATTATTGATGTAAAACTTTTACTGATTCGACAAATTATTGATTTCAAATTTGCTTTTCTGCTTTTCACGAAAACAAATTTTAGTTTTCTTTTAATGAGTCACAAAATATTTATAATCATTTGACATATTACTAATTTCAGAATAAATTTTAAAGCTTTTAACGAATACGATTTTTTCGAAAAGTTTTTTAAATCCACGAAATATTCACATTCATTTGACAAATTTCTATATCAAAATTGCATTTAACGCGATTTACTAATACAATTTTTTCGTATTATTTTTTTAGATGCCAAAAAATTTAAATTCATTTTATAAATTATTATTCTATACGAATTATTTTTATACATTTGACAAATCAGGAATTAAAAAAATCGTTGTAATACTTTTAACGAATACGAATTATTCATACATTTTTTTTTAAGTCACGAAATATTTAGATTTATTTGGCAAATCAAGACCAACAATTGAAAAGGGCCTAACTCCAAAATGTAAACAATGAGAAAAACGATAATCAAATTGATTGTAACAATAACAAATCCTATTTCAAAAATAAATCAGTTTACCTTGTATTAAACAAGTTTACGATTAAAGTATGATGAGATGTATATAATCTTGTTAGAATAAATTATATTAACATCTGTGTATGCCACAAAACTCGAAAAGAAAAAATAACACCCAATTCTAGATTAAAAATATTATGGGCCTTTTTTGTTATGCCTCTCAACTGTCAGTTTTTTTTTTCAATGAGGCCAACGTGTTGAGGCTTTTCTTTACCGAGAAATTTTAAAAGTCATTCGGGAAAAGGCTTGTTGTAACATCATTTTGTGTTGAGGGCACTGTTTATTTTTAACAACAGAAGATAACAAAACCGTTTCAAAGTTAAGATGAGAAATATTTGTGAAAATCTTTAAACTGTAAGAAATTTTTTAAGCATACAGTTAAAAAGGCCCTATAAAAAGCGTTCAGTTCATGTCATCATAATAAGTGTATGTGCTTGTTATAGGCCCTTTTTATAATTTGAAATATTTTTTCAACAAAGTTAGGTATACTTTCAAATTTAACTATGATGCACAAGATGCTCATGATCTATTCAATAAAACTTAAAACGATTTGTTAAAATTTCGGTGTTAGGCCCTTTTCAATTGTAGGTCTTGAAATTACAGATGTCGAAATAGTATTTTGCTCGTTTTACGCATATGTTTTTTTTTTAGTTTTTGTTTTCTTTAAGCGACGAAATGCTTAAATTCATTTTGCAAATTATTAAATTTATACATATTTTTACGCTATTTGCGAATACAAATTTTACGTAAATTTTCTATTTTCGAAGTCACGAAATATTTATATTTGTTTCACAAATTATTGAAGCCAAAATTGCCTTTTACGCACACAAAATTTAATATTCATCTGACATATTTTTTTTATTTTATAATTGCGTTTACGCTTTTTACGAATACGAAGTTTTTGTAATCTTTATTTATGGTCACAAAATATTCATATTCATTTGATAAATTATTGATTCATAGCTAAGAAATTTGAAACTCAAGCTTTTATTGTATGTTTTGCTAACCATGCGTGGTACGACCAAGCGCCGCCATTCCTCTGAACTCGTGATATAGTTCAACGCAAATTTGAAAAGAAAACTTGATAAACATATTTTTCATAAAATACGTGCCTTAGAATAGGTAAACTAATATACTGAAAAATATACAACCGTTGTGGTCTATACTCTTAATATTCGGGAAAACGATATTTCTTGGATTACCTCATATGAAAAGATTCGATTTATTTTTCTTCGTGTTTTGCTTAAAAGTATAACTAAATATCCTTTTAAAAAAAACCTAGCCCAGTGATTATAATTTGTGTTTTTTTTTTCTCAAGTAATAATCAATTTCACTGAAAAAATAGGATTTATTTATGATTAAACATGACTATTTTAATTTCCGTGCAAAATGACTTTATGAGACTTTTTCTACATTGAAATTTTGATGCCTGTTTTTTGCAATAGACCACAAAATTATCCTACTTTATGTATCTGAACTGTTTATTCCGAAAGTTTTAGTAGTTTTGGATTCCAAGATGGGAGTACTGGGGTAAGTACCTGCCACGGATGGTGGACAAAATAATTTTAGATGCGAAACATGGCATGCAGCATATCAAACTTCATCGATTTAACAAACTAGATTATCAGAAGACACTTTGAGGATTTCTGACCAAACTGACCACCAAAAGAGGCCCTGCGCGACCCGAGTTCCTCCGGGAAAGTGGCGTTATTCAAATCGTGACCAAAACCTGGCTTGCGACAAATCAAACTTCATGATTTTGCAAAACTTTGTCTTCGGAGGACATTCTGAGGGTGTCTGACCATAACTGGTCACTTTGGGAGGCCCTGCGCGATCCGAGTTCCTCCGGGAAAGTGGTCGTATTCATATAATTGCCAAGACCAGGCTTGCGAGATATCAAACTTTATGATTGGAAGCAGACCCTTCAAACGGGTGAATTGGAAGCGGAATCTGGTAGAGCAATGTTTCCTGAGATTCGTGTTTTCTTGGAGATTCGTGGAAGACAAGGTTTAACACTTAACGCGGTTTTGATTTCAGTGCAAAAGGACTTTTGAGTGCCACTTCTACACTGAAAATAAATTTTAATTTAGACCACGAAATTGTTTCGATTATCTGACCCCTGCATTTGATGTTTTCTGCAACGACATTGATTCGTACCATTTATGAAGCTTTCTTCGTATAAAATACCACATGCGCTGTCAAAATAACGAAGCGTTTGTGTATTCAAAAATACGAATAAGGTGTAATTCGAGGACTTCGTTGATGACAAGCAATGTAACGAATGAAACTTACAATATTTGAGGCATGTGGTCAACGAACCAAAACCATGTTTACAGAACGAGCGTATGTGAATTTACGAACCAAATATTTTCAGTGTAAAGATGTCATGTGTTTTGCCCAACCTAGGTTCTTAATCTTCTCTCTGAATATTTCATAACATTCTTCCCACAAATAAAAGAAACTGCTTGAATTAAACTCCCCAGAACATTGAGCAATACTTCAATAGAAACCACTTTTGGAATCTTCCATCACAGCATATTTCTTCCTCCACAGTTATCAATCATACTTTTGATGTGTTTTTAAAAACAAAAACCAGTTTACTTTAGTTTTGATAGCTCGCTCTGATTCCTTATCAATGTCTTACCCCATGGATGCACACGACCTTCTGCTCGAAGGGATTTATAGTGCACGTAAGTCTCAACAATGCATTCATTCACAATCGATTCTGCCTTCAGTTCTGTTCTACCACGATTACCCCCTGGAAAAAGATGAAATTCTTAGTGGCCGCCCTTCTGCCAGTTGCAATCGTAAGTAGCTCATCCCGTTGTCAACTAAAGTTGAAATAATCTAAATGTGACGATTCCAGCTGCTCCACCTCGGCCAAGCGGCCGTCTACAGTGAGGAAAACTACCGCGAATTCCGTCGGAAGTGTTCGAAAGTTCTCGGAACCTCCGCCGAAATTCTGCACCAAATCGAGAACGAGAAGAACTTCGTCTCCGACAGCCGGGACATGCACTGCCTGGTGCGGTGCGTCGGAATCCTCAGCGGGTTCTACGACGACGAAACCGGCACCAACTGGGATCTGGTGGCCCAGCAGGTCGAGGGCAAGCAGGGCTTCGAAGAGCATCGGAAGGCGACGACCGAATGCATCCAGGCCCTGCCGGCGGAGGAGGCCCAGTCGGAAGTTTGCCGTAGGTCCTACCTGTCCTTCCGCTGTGCCATGAAATCCGCCAAACAGCACATCAAGGACTGAAATTAGGATTCGAGCAGCAGAGGGCTGCTGCTGCTGCTGCAGAGCAGAGGGCGATTATCGATTCGCTCCGGCGGTGTGAAATCCAATTATTATCATCAATAAATTGAACATATTCGAATCAGTGCACCTGCATTCGGGGAGTCGGAATGGGTACGCACATACAGACACACACACACAAACACAGGGAGAGAGAGAGAGAGTCACATTTGGGAAACAGTTTCAGAATGTTTGCGTTTCTGCAGTGATATGGACATCCATTAGATCGGGTCGAATGTTGGATTTTGATGGCGATGTATGTGTGTGTGTGTGTGTGCGAGTTGGTGCCCTTCATGAATGGTAATGGGTGAGTTGATGTCAGGCCTTTTTTTTTGTTTCGAGTCTCACACGGAAATGGGATTTAGTTGGTTCGCTCTATGTTGCTGGTTGGTTATTTGTTTGCCATCGTGCTGCACTGGATGGAGGAATCAATGTAGGGATATTTGAGGTTGACAAATAATTATTGGTGGGGATTTGTGGGGTGGGGATTAGTGGGGGGGATTGGGGGAGTGTTGGAGAGGATTGAAAAAAGGTTTTCACATTCGATGAAATATGCATTCCCGGATTCAACCTTTGCCCTGCAGTGGAAGTGATAATCGTGGAAAAGTGGTAGTTGATTTTGTGGCCGGTTGGAGGAGAGTGGGGGGGGAGGGGGGGGTAGTTTATATGAACAGGACGAGGTCAATCGAGTTCAATAATTAGGTGTTAGTGTTTGATTTGAGATCATTAGGAATGGAACAAATATGGCGTGCACTGCCGGTAACCGGATGTCGGTCCTATATAGATGATTGTAGTTATGGCCACACTATCCTTCAATTCTTCAATTCAATTCAAACCGCTCCAATTGACATCTACAATGATGTCATTAGATAAAATAAGATGCGTTGGTCAAGAAATATGTACCATCATGAAAAGAAACCTCATATGTTTTCTCATTATGCAATTCAATTGTAATAAGCCTACTTAGTTTGAGTTATCGCAATATTGATAAAGACATTGTCCTAACTTTTCAATTCAACAAGAAATAATGTAACTTTATCGTTGTTGCATACTCAGCACAATAATTATAAATTGCAGGGTAGAAGAATCAAGATTAATATGTTTCATAACATCCGACTGTTATTTAGGAAAGAGACGTAGCGTTGTATGTATATTGCTTTGTATGCAACAAAAATACATTCAATCATGTCACATGTTGCATCTGTCGGAAAGAGACAATTCATAGTGGGTAAAACGGACCCACAGTCCCACAGCTGAGACGCCGCTAGATTTTCTTATGAAAAAATTTAATGGTAAATGGTCCATTTTACCCCATTTACCCAAAAAAAAATGAGTATTTTTGAGTTGGCACCCATATAACTAAAATTGCCCCTGAATTTTATGCCCGCATAGAAACATATTTTATATTAAAAACTCTTGGGAATCGAATGGGGCAGGTTTCGCTAGGAAAGTGGCCTATTTCGCCCTTTGCTATTTATGCTAAAGAATCAGTTCAATTCAAGCTTCAATTGAACGAATTTTGTGACGGCAATTGGGTTTGAAGCTGTGCGTGGCATCCATGAACTGTCAAAAAAGTTAGGTTAACACATTCACGCACGTGAGGTACACGCTAAGATGGGAATACCTGAAGATCGTTACAAAGTACCGATAATCGCTCAAAAGTGCACATACCAAAACACAGATTACCTAAGAGGTAGTAGTATTAAAGGTGGATAAAAACTACAGATAACCGATTTTGTATCGTTACTTTTTACTAAAAATTTAGGTAGTTTTTGAAGTTTCATTTTACAGAATGCTCTAAAAAAGACAATCTAACCACATATTCATGAACCATATTATGAACAAAAGGAAATGTTTAAATGTATAAAAATGTAAATATTTTTTTTGTATCAAAAAAAGTATCAATAAAGTATGGAGGAATCCTAGTAAAGTTAAAGAGGGATTCCATCCAGAATGTGCCGGAAATCCCAAAAATCATACCCGATCATCATTGATTTGGATGAAACTTGGCACATGAGTTCGGTACGTTGGAAAAAAAAAATTCCACTGGTGTTAAGATAATTTGGGTTCAAGAGTAACTTTTGAGATAGGTATGTGTTTTTTCCAACATTTTACTTGAAAAATCGTAGTTCAAAAACCATTACATTTAGAGAAAAACTTTATATAAGGGAATTGTAGGGAACTAAAAGCCTTTCTTAAAAAAATATACACAGAAAAAATTTTTTTTTCATCAAGAAAAATCAAAAATAATTACTAAAAATAAAATATCTAAAAAAACGTATTTTTAATATTTTTTTAATTTGTTGTATGGAAATTTGAGGAAAAAAGACACGTTTAAAAAAAAACTCTAGGATGGACGCTCTTATAATAAAAAAGTTTTTCAAATAGCGAACTTTGGTGTATATTTCAAATTTTGGTTATTCATTCTTATAAATAAATTTTGATGTTACAATATGGTTTTGGAGATCATTACAAACAATAATGATGATAATGATAAACCACGTAAACGCAACTGTTTTCAAGATATTTCTGATTTTCTTTCAATAAAATTTCAAAACCTCAAAAAATACGCCCTTTTCATAAATTACTCGTGATATTAAACAACAATAGCTAACGATTGTTTCTCTTGTGTTTTTAGCCTTTTTAAAACACATGTATGTGCCTCTTACTTACTCTTAACAGCTCGTCGATTGAAAAAGCTTCACTTAAAGTTATAAGACAAAAATAATGAATTATGGTTGGATTTATATTTATATATACCATTTATTAGTCTCGGTCATTGATAATATTACATAAACATTATATAAACTATTGATTGCTTTTATATATATTATGAATCCTGCCTTCTTCGTCATTCGAAAACAGTTTTACAAAAACTTCGTTTTCTGAAATTGGAACGAATGAGTGGTACTTTTGTGTACCTGCAATCGTTTTAGTCTGTCGGTAAATTTCATTCCATTCTGCTACCTCCTGTTCATACTCTTCATGTGATACATAACAAAACGACATTTTTGTTAAACAATCATCACTTTTTTGGTTCGCCCATTCGAATAACTCTAATGCACTTTTTATAGGGTGTTCATGTTGTACAGCAAGGCTTGCATATCTTGCCATTCGTTTTAATGTACCACCAATTGCATCGCAAGGTCCCTTACCGTGGGATGTTGCGAAAAATGCCATTCAGCATCTATATTGTATTTCTTTTTAAACTTACAAAGGCTTGCAAAGTTCTTCCTATTTTTATATTGGGATGCTGCCCCGTCAGACATAAACGTAGCTTTTTACTTTAATTTTTGTTTGCAAAAAGCTTATTAGTTTTGAAATAAACACCTGCACCGCAATCGTATCATGTTTCAACACTTCTGAGATAACAATGAAACTGATATTTTTAAGTATTCCAGATTCCGTGTAATAAATGACAAAAGGGTGAATAGTGGCTTGCTCATTACTCCAATAACTACTTTGAACAGCATCTTGAAAAACAAATGAATAATTTTCAGAAAAATCACAAATTATTATTACTTCGCCGTCTTTAAGACAACTTTTATAATCTCTCAAGAAACTAGACTGCTGAGATTTGACAAAATCGTGGGATACTAATTGTTCCAACTTTTCACAAAAATAAGCAATAAATTCATCAATTGGTTTAACAAGTGTCTCTAAACTACATCTATCAGTTGAAATCCATTGCTCAAAAGATATTTCAACTAAACCACGTTTTTCTAATTTGTCTGTTAAACTACTCTCAAAATCTGAAAAGCCTGGACATCGTTCGCATTCACGGAGGTAACATTTTTAGTTCTAGTTGATGAGCTACATAATATTTCTTCAAAACACAATTTATAATCATTCTCGAATGAATATTTTCTAAGACCATGAAGCATCAAGTTAATGTTCTCATGAATTGTGCAAACACAAATGTTATGAGAACCTAGTGCTGCCAAGTAATTTGCAATGCTTTGGTCTTAGTGCTGCAAAAGAGCTAAACCCAACAGCATTTTGATGCATCTCTTGAAATTTAATGAAAGCTTCTCTTAATGAACAAACTAAAAGGCGCTTTTGAATATGAACCTCTTACCTTCACTCCTCACTGAAACGTAGTCGTTCATACCAGGGGTTGCTCGTGTAATCTCATCACTGTCGTAAAATTGCAAAATTTGGTTTTTATTTCCGGGTTCAGACCGTGTCCCAGCTTTCGTTAGGGGCAGCTAAAACACCTTCGTGCTTTGCAAGGAATTTAGCTTGTGATACGATGTACTTGTTTGTTATTCCAAATTCTGCCATTACTCTTTGATTTGTCCAAGATTGTGGTAAAACCGAAAGTATCCTTACTTGATCGTCCCTCGAAGTTTCTGGATCAGCATACCGGTCCTTTAGCTGCGCGATTATTTCGTCATATTCGGCTGCTTTCACTTTCAATTGTTCCAGGTCATCCTCCTCCGCTTGATCCCCAAATATGTGTGTCCGAATGCCGTTTGAAACATCTTTGAACTTTTTGCGGGCATAATTTACGTTCAGGAACTTTTTAGCCGATATTGGCGAAACGTTGATTCCAGCTACGCCCTTGTCAAATAGCTCAATATTATGGCGCCTTGAATAATCTTGCACACTGCTATCAGATGGCACTGACATTAATGATATTGCCGATGGCGTTTCCTCGAGACCATACAAGTCTACTTGCCGTGATGTAGATGGTTGTGGATCCATAATGTTAGTAATTGATGGTTTCTCACTAGGCTCCGAAATTGCAGCATGGGATTGTTCCGTTCTATTTAAATGCAAACGACAATTATCACAAATCATCAAAGAAGTGTCCAAATGTGTTTTGCCCATAAACTTGAGTTTTTTGACATTTTGTTCGGTTAATTTACGAAGGTTTTTTGAGCACCGTTTAGTGGGAAACGGCATACAACACTTCTTCATGTTAAACTCCATTTTCAGTTCACTCAGATAGATTTTACTGATGAATGCGACTATGTATGAGCATATATATTGGCTGTGGTACCTTTGGAAATGCAGGTATAAAACATCTCTGGTAGTTTACAGGCAGCGTACATTAGCTGTTTTTTATGAGAAGATATACCTGACATACGTTATAGCTGCTATTTGCCTACCTACCTTAAACAATATGTGTTACTTTCATCGCTACATCACCGAACTGTTCGGAGTGTAGATTTAACACACTACACCCGACCTCTAACATCGTTGGAGCTTGGCAAAATAGTCAGCAGTTCGATTAATATGCTTCTTCTATATGACCCTCCGCATAATTTCATCATCTGTCCATTTCACACTTGTCGCCCCTGCGACATCTATCTCGCTGTTACTTTCATCGCTTTAGCAAATTCGCTCCCTTCATTCTCTGAGCGGCCCGACCGATACAGCCATAAAACAATTATAAATATATTGATTGCAATATTAAAACAATAGTGCTATTTATCTTGTTCTTTTCAAATGAGTCTTCTTATCATCCTGATATCAAAAGAAAAGAGGACATTAGAGTAATGTGAACGTTATAATATGAAGATCTTGGAAAATTTATCATTTCTGGTGGAAATCTCGATTAACTTAAGAAAAGAGCGAATTTTCTTATGTTTTTTCATTCTATTGAAATAAAATCCGAAAAATCTCGAAAACGGTTGCGTTCAGGTGATTTATCATTAATATCATTATTGTTTTTAATGATCTCCAAAATCATATTGTATAATTAATTTTCATTTATAATAATGAATAACCAAAATTTTAAATATGCACCAAAGTTCGCTCTTCGGAAAACTTTTTATTATAAGAGCTTCCATCCTAGAGTTTTTTTCAAAACGTGTCTTTTTTCTCAAATTTCCACTAAACAAATTTGAAAAATATTAAAAATATGTTTTTTTTATATTTGATTTTTAGTATTTATTTTCGATTTTTCTTTATGAAAAAAATTTTTTTTTTCAGTGTACATATTTTTTACAAAGCCTTTTTAGTTCTCTACAACTCCCCATATAAAGTTTTTCTCTAAATGTAATGGTTTTTGAACTACGATTTTTCAAGTAAAATGTTGGAAAAAAACATACACCCATCTCAAAAAGTTATTCTTGAATCCAAATAATCTTAACACCAGTGGATTTTTTTTTCAACATACCGAAGACGTGTACCAAGTTTCATCAAAATCGAAGATAGTTGAGTTTGGTGACCGACCGATTTGGCGTGGAATCAGTCTGCAACTAATTATGACGGTTTGGTGTTGCTTTGGAATAAAGATAAATTGCAGGGCAGAAGAATCACGAATTAAATGTTTCATAACATCCTCGACTGTTATTTAGGAAAGAGACATAGCGTTGTATGTATATTGCTTTGTATGCAACAAAAATACATTCAATCATGTCACATGTTGCATCTGTCGGAAAGAGACAATGCATAGTGGGTAAAACAAACCCAAATTCCCACAGATGAGACGCCGCTGGATTTGCTAGCATGAAATATATCATTTCTTATGAAAAATTTGCCAAAAAATTGAATGGTGCTGTAAATAGTCCATTTTACCCCATTTACCCAAAAAATGTGTCTTTGAAACATATTTTATATTAAAAACCCTTGGGAATCGAATGGTGCAGGTTTCATTCAGTTCCGAGCTAGGAATTTGGCCTATTTCGCCCAATTTTCCCTTTAATTTGCGGTTCTCTTGCTTCGTACCCTTTCAGCTACAATCGCTGCCAGAATTTTTAGCTGAAAAGAGCGAATCTTACGTGAAAAAGTCTCAGAAATCGAATGGTGTTGTTTTCTTTTCAGTTACAGAATCGGAAAACTGTCCTTTTGCCTCATTTAACCTGGATTTTGTGTGTATTTAAGTTTTGATTCATATATCTACAATTGCCGCTGAATTTTCTACATGAAGAGGCCCATATCGTACGTGAAAAACACTGATAAATCGAATGGTGCCATTTTCAGCTTGCGCCGGGCCCAGGAAATGGTTTATTTTGCCCCATTTACCCCTGAATATGTATCTTTTTGAGTTGGTATCCATGTAACTACAATCGTCGCTCAATTTTTTGCCCGCATAGACGCATATTTCATATTAAAAGCTCTGGTGAATCGCATGGTACAGGTTTCATTCAGTTCCGAGCTCGGCAGGTGGCCCAATTCCCACTTTAATTTGCGGTTTTCTTGTTCGTACCCTTTTCAACTACATTTGCTGCCAAAGTTTTTGGCTGACAAGAGCCTATCTTACATGAAAAAGTCTAAGGAATCGAATGGTGTTGTTTCAGTTACAGAATAAGGAAACTGTCCATTTTGCCCCATTGAACCTGATTTGTGTTTTTAAGTTTTTATTCATATACACTGTGGTGCAAAATTGATCGGACAAGAATATCATTTTGGTAAAGTAGGTGATAAAATTCAGAAATAAATTATGTTCAATAGTTTATTTGTTTATTTTTCATTTTTCAGAGATTTTTTCCATTTTGATTTCAAAAACATTATAATATTTCATAAACAAAATTATAAAAATAAAAAAGATTCAATTGTTGAAATTCAAGGTGCAAAAATGATCGAACAAGATGTAGAAATTAAATTTTTCTATTTAATAATTAAATAATTTGAATGTTTCAATAATGTGTATGTCCTCCTTTGTACTTCATCACTTCTGCCAAGCGTCTTGCCATAGATTCGACCAAGTTTTGTGTTGCTTCTGGACGAAGAGTGTTCCCTACAGCTTCAATCTCCCGCATTAATTGCTTTCTGTTGGAAATATGCTTCTTTTGCTGTTCTCGTCCAATTTCATCCCACAGATGCTCGATTGGGTTTAAATCTGGGCTTTGGGGAGGGTTTTCCAGCACGGTTATGTTTTTCCCGGCCAAATACTCTGTCACAAGCTTCGACTTGTGCTTGGGGTCATTGTCGTGCATAAATACAAAGTTGATGCCCAGTCGATATTTCCTGGTAGATTTTGAGATGTTACGTTCCAGGATATCCCTGTAGTCTTCCTTGAACATTCCTTCGATGAATTCCATGGTGGCCACTCCAGCATAGAACATACCACCCCATACCATAACTGATCCACCGCCATGTTTCACAGTTCCATGCATATTTTTCTTTCTAGAGCGGTCCCATCAGTTCTCCAAACTCTAAAACGGCCATCTGAAGCCTCATCAAATGAATCCGATCAATTTTGCACCACAGTGTATCTACAATCGCCGCTGAATTTTCTACATGAAGAGGACCATATCATAAGCTGAATTTTCTACATGATGAGGACCAAATCATACGTGGTTTCATTCTGCGCCGGGCCCGGCAAATGGTCCATTTAACCCCATTTACTCCTGAATGTGTGTCTTTTGAATTGATATCCATGTTATTACAATCGCCGCAGGAAAAATGAACTAAGTGAACACCTCCGTTTGCAAAAAATGAGTAATATTGCGGTGCCGTGCTTACTTCAATTATTTTTCTGAGCTGCTGCTATGTGATGCAAATTTTAGATTTGTTTTCACTACCTTTATGTACCTTAGCAAACAATTACAGGGTGCGGCAGAAAATAATGCGAAAATGTTCAAACTTGAGTATTGGGTTAATTCGTGTAGCTAGTGACTAATTTCTGTCGTAAGTGTATTTGTTTATGTTAACTTTCAAGTGCTGCATCCAAACATTCTATTTGTTTTATTGCAAATTCGTCAAAATGTTCGCGAAAGAAGTGATCACCAGTTTGTTGCTTGCCCAGAAGAAGACGAAAGAGATGACCAAGATTGTAGGGTGCCATTTGGCAACAGTTTACCGCATAAAAAGTCCCTGCAGGATGGTCCCAAGCCAGCGGAAGCCGGAAGCGGACGTCCGCGCTTATCCGCGGACGTGATCAAATCGGTCCGTGTAAAAATTACTCGCAACCCGGCGCGTTCCATGTGAAAACTTGCAAAGGAAGCCAATATTTCGGAGAAAACCATGCGGAGAATCATCAAAGAAGACCTGCATGCATCTTCCAGAGCCAGAGTGAAACGCAACTTGATTACGGACGGGGTCAAGGGACTACGAGTGACTCGTTCCAAAAGATTGCCTTCCTTGTTGAAGATGAAAGAAAATGATAATCCTGTTCTCCGACGAAAAGCTTTTCAGCATCGATGCTGTGGCCAACAGCCACACGGACCGGTTCATTTCACCGCAGAAAATGGTGGGGTCCAACGGTTTGAAAATGCCACCTGTTTTCATTGATGCTGTGAGTTCAAATCAATACCGAAGTGTGTATCGGTATTTTTAAGGACCAAATGCTTCCTGGGTGAAAGCCAACTTCTCTGAGGACCAAAACGATGTCCTACAGCAGGATGAAGCGCCGTGTCACACGTCCAATCGAACCCAACAATAGTTGAACGATAACATGAAGTTTTGGCCGAAGGATTTGTGCCCCCTAGCAGTCCAGATCTGAATCCGTTGGATTATTCGATTTGGGCATATGTTGAAGCACGAGCCTGCAAAACATCACACCCTAGTGTGAAAACCCTGAAGTCAACCATAACACGCACATGGCAGTCAATGTCGGAGGACTACGTCCGGAAAGGCAAGCTCTGGCTTCCGGCGTCGGCTCGAGGATGTTGTTAATAAAAATGGAGGACACATTGAATAAATTTGATTAAAAGGATTTTATAAAGATAACTGCACTCGAAAATGTGAATATTATTGCTTGAATTAGTTGAAAATGAGATTTGAAATAAATAGAACAAATTCGAATCGCATTATTTTCTGCCGCACCCTGTAGTTCCAATACTCTCTCAATTATGTACGCGATACTCGAGGTCCGCACTTCACATTTTAACAAACATCATTCGTCAAGAAGAAGACCATTTTGTTTATTACTTCGTTAATTTATAAGGCTCAGACGTGTGTAACACTTTGCGGAGCCGATATTCAAAATTGTTATTTACACCAATTTGCTTTATGGGTTAATGGGTCACATTATCTATTGAAAGGGACTAGGCAGGTAACATAATTAAATTAATAAATGTTCATACTACGCTTTAATAAACTGGTCGGAATTCAGTGTATCCCAATTTCACCTATGATCGAATTGAGTTCACGGGATACGAACAATCAAATCTAGATTCAGAATTACTAAGCTAGTCACCAATCAAACAATCTAACATTTTACGCTCGCCAATGTTCGCTAGGATTGAAGTCGGATTCCTGGGAGGGAGCAAATGATTTGACTTTTGACTTACGTCGTTTGACAACTAGTCGATAAACCATCGAATGCTTTACTATTTTTTTTTCGATATTTATGCTTCTATAAACTTGACTTATATTGAGCGATCTTTGTACTCGTTTGCAAAATGAGAGATCAAAGCAGGTTACGCAACAATGAAGAAACCTGATTTGCGGCTGCTACCCGTCATTTTGCCTAAATGAAACAAGCCAGAGTTTCAGATTAAACAATTTCTCATAAACTTCACACATATCTTTTAATCCAAGTTATAATCAACGCAAAAATTTCCAAGTCGGGAAAATTAGGCAAAAATGCGGGAAAATTTGTAATCGTAATTTGTATTGTCGTGTATGATGCATGTTCTTCTGTCTCAATTCATTTTTTGTGTAATTATAATAATCTTCTAAAAGGAGATCGCAGCAAGCCGTTCTTTGAAAATGACGTGTTTTGCTTTTGCTGCGTTGTTTTCATGGAAATAAAATAAAATAATATTCCTTAATTCAACCGAAGTAAATGGTGAAATTATAGTTTTTCAAGTGCTTTGCGTAGGACTTTTGTTAATGGAATCCCTCTCATAGTGTGTTACGGTCGTGTTTTTAAGCAGGAATGATCGTCGGTAGTTTTTTTTCCCATTTTTTGTTTTTTTAGTGCTCGGCTTTCCAGCATCAGATGAAGAACATTGGTGAGGTCGTTTTATATTATCAAAAATATACCTTTAACTATATACACGCCAGGATCAAGAATGTCTATTTTTGATTCTGGAAGTGTGAAAACTCTCCACATATCCATATGATATATGAAGATTTTCATGTGGGGCTCATTGTATATGAAGATGACCTCAGAATGTACGTGTATGAACAGGCATTCTTGAAATGGGTCGTTGGATTTTCAATAGAGCTGTCACCTTCAATCTCCAGGGCTAAAAATGTTTGCACATAGTGATCACATTTAAATTACTGAAGAAATGCAGACAAGTTTCTTCCATAAAAGCACTGCCGGTCAGTGGGAGATTGATTGTAAACACACACACACACACACACACACACACACACACACACACACACACACACACACACACACACACACACACACACGTCGTTTGACAACTAGTCGATAAGATTATATGGATTCTCTGTCAAACGGTCTAAGCCAAAGGTCAAATCACGTGCTCCCTATCAGAAACCGAGCTAAACCGAGACGGCCATTTTCTAAAGTGCTTCGAATTTGACAAATTTGAACCAAGATTGGGTCAGGACAGTACTCTCGCAAGGGCATTTAGTTTTGAAATAAAACAAATAAACTTTTAACAATAATATAATATAAGCAACAAATTTAATTAAAATTGAAACAAATCACAATCGCATGTATATTTAAGGGAAAATAAATGACTCAATGGGATGATTATTACACTTTATTAGTGTCTATTTCTCGATTTTCATAAAATCTGTATCCACATTAATCCGGACACCTTCAAATCATTGGAATTCAAAAGTTAAAGTTGCACGTAGGAATGAAAAAATTTCACTGTGGTATAGCTGAGAGTCTATGATGAAAAAGTCATGATTGATGTTTACATTTCATGTTTAGTATTCAAGATGGCGACGAAAAACTTGAGTGCAAGGATCGAATTTTGTACGGGCGTACGGTAAATCCTGAATTTTCAATACGGGACCTTGCAAAAACAATGGATTTGGTTTAAATCCACTGTTCACGATGTACTCAAATCATTTTCGGAACGTTTGACGGTGGAGAGGAAACCGAGAAGTGACAAAAACATTGGCTGATCCTGTCATGGACCGAAAGGTGAAAAGGATATTAACGAAAACCCAAATCTCTCCATTCGAACGGTGGCTCGTAAAATAGGGATGTCGCCTGGTTTTGTCCAAAAATCAAAACAACGTTTGGGACTTAAGTCGTATAAAGTAAAAATCAGTTCCGTAAAATCGCAACGACAAACAGAACTTGGCAGCAAAATCACGGCTCGACGTTTGTACTGCGAATATTTGACGAAGTTTTCATGCGTTGTTATGGACGATGAAACATTATGTCCTGGAGTATTTCAAGCAGCTCCAGGGCTGTCTTTTATTCTGTTATGGCCAGAAATGCTACAGCTGGAGCATTTCAGAACGAAGAAGACTTTGAAATTTCCCAAAAATACCTTGTGTGGCAAAAGAGAAAATCTTTCGTCACTACAGGCACAATCGACAAGGAGATCTATCAGAAAGAGTGTCTGCAGAAGCGATTGCTACCCTTCATCAAAAGTCACAAAGAAAAACCTTTGTTCTGGCCCGATTTGGCATCATGCCACTATGGCGAAAACTGTGATGGAGTGGTACCAAGCAAACTGGCGTGAACATTGTACCAAAAACATCAAACCTGCTAAATTGCCCAGAGCTACGACCAATCGAGATATATTGGACTGGAATCAAAGGACATCAAACACTTCCAGCAAATTTGACAAAGACATGCTCTCTACGATTTCTGAAGAGTCTGCAGCCAAACCCTAATGGACGGAGTTAAGCGCAAAGTTCGAAAATTTGGCGCAAATACCGAATAACTATGTGTTGTCTTCACGAATTGTTAGAACACATCCCCATGAATCTGAAATAAACAACTACGACGGAAATATAATGCAAAAATTTATGTTTTATTCATGTTTTGAGTTGTCCGGATTATTACGGATACAGACCTTATATGGCCAGATCGCCTTATTGGATGACTATTGTACAATAAGCAGAAGGTTTCTTTTTAAACTTTTTAAAATCAGCGGTGCGACCATTTTCCGAAAAATAGTGACTTAAGTGACTTTTGGATGCAACAGTGACTTTTAGTGACTAGACCTCAAAATAGTGAACAAGTAATTCAAAAAACTGCGTGCTACCAGCCCTGTCATCATCGATACAACATTTTTCGAGTACTTTTTCAAAGGATCGTAAGTCACAAAATCTAATTAATTTCTTAGCAAAGATATTTTTACAACGTTTTGTCGCAGAAAAAATAAGTCATTTTGATTAGTTTTGACGTATCTGCGTGAAATATGACAACTTGACGTAACATTTCGGCGCATCAACATTGTCACTCGCAGAATGACGTATCATTTTCACGCAAGTAACATACCATCTATCATTCTGACTTATCAAAATGACGTTTTATCTTTTTCTATGCAGACCGTTGTTAGAAACATTTTTCTAAATAAAACTTGAATTTTCTCTCCTAGTGTTATTTTCAAGCACAGTGATGTAATATCTTTTACCAATGTGTCATTCGGTGGAATTTAATTGGGACAAGCATGTCCGGTTTTCGAATAGGAAAAAAAATAAACTCAAAAAAGTTCTTGATTCTGATTTTTTCATTTTCGTCCAAATGTTACTTTGGTCCATTTGAAAAGTAGCTGAGATTTTGTTGTTTTCCTTCGTGTTATGTTGTAATACATTCAAGTTACAACATATCATTGTTGCAGAGTGAAAGAATAACGGGGTGTATCACTCGTCATAATTATCTTATGTTTTGGGAACAAAAGTAAATATTTGACACACTGATCGTCACAGCTAGGCATTTAGCATTTTAGCAATTACAGTTACACAATATCGTAGGTGGTGAAGACTTAATCTACTGTTAAGATAACTATCATGTCCGAATCCGTTGTCGTTCGGTAAGAAACCTGGGGGATGATTTCGAATCCTTAGATAACAGACATGCAGGCTCCAGTAGACTAAGTCAACCCTGGCCACGTCCTTGCAACTGTAGAGGAGTAGGAGGGAATGTTAGTCCAACACATACTTAAGACACACACTGATCGTCACAGTTGATGCAAATAATCGAACAGCAACACTGCGAAGCTTCGGCTTGAGAGGCCCCATAGATCTGTCCTAGAGTGATCTGAGCTGTTTTTGTCACTTCATAGGCAAATTCCTTCGGAGCTCTGGAAAACTGTGACACAGTTTTCGTTAAGAGTTACGAAAAGAAACCGGCAATCGTAAGTGACTTTAGTTTTCCTACCTGCCGCACTCATGGAACTTTCAACACTTTCTCTTCACATCTTTCATTCTAGCCAAAAACATTGTTGTTCACTCTGGTGCCTCATGGTGATGAGCGAACATCTCTTCTACATCATAATCGTTACTCCTCGCACGGAGAATACATAACATAACAACTAATGTAAGTGACTGTTTAACTTTATAAAACTTTAATTTTCTTTGATCTGGAAAACACAGCGAAAAATAAACACACGTCAAACCTGTTGAACGACACAGCCTACTCAGCTTCATATTTGTCAAGCCATTTGTGCTTGTAAATACAAAAAGTGAGGCAGTCCAGAATTTCTCTTCCGCAGCCGAGAGAGTGTGTGTAGTAATTTCCAAACACATTTTGATTGATGTCATTAGAGAAAATTATATAAAAATAACGCCCAAACCAAACTAACTGACTATGCTCCCAACAATCAGCAGTCCAAATTAAATCCACCGCAAAAATCGCGAGAAACCACACATCGGCGAGGCGAAGCTTTCGTCATCGCCATCGCCGCCGGTTGGTTGGTGCGAACCGAAACGATATCATGTATCCAAAATCATGACGACGATGATCGCACGACACGAGCCGTCCCGTCGGCGGTCGGTCGAGCGCGATTTCGCCTCAGCACCTCAACGGCCTCAACTCCCCATCCATCCCACATATTCTCACAGCCCCCGACAGAACTCTGAACACATGCGATGCGACGACGACGACGTGAAACACCTTCGCCGCATTCATGCCAGCCTGGTACTTTTCGGATACCGGCGCACACGAGACTCGTGCGCCGCGCTAGAACGGCGGAAGCGCGCAAATGCCGCCCGAGACAGCAGCACAAGCAGCAGCAACACGGCAAACGACGGACGGCTCCCCTTTTCTTCTTTTTTTTTCTTCTTTTTTATTGCAATTGAACATCATGCCCCATCATTCCCCGGTTGCTAGTCGGCGGTGTCGCGCGCTCGGCGTTGTGTCTGACGCGATGCTCTATTCTATCCGCTGCGATCCGTTCGGACTGAGAGGACCGAGGTAGTGGCTTTTTCGTCATCATTGCCATTCAAACGAGTGTGAGCACGAAATGTTCATCGGAATTTGCTGGTCATTTTTTTGTTTCGGACATTTATAACGTGTGCCCGTTGACAGTGGCCGAATTGTTGGAAGGATCAATCTGTCGTGTTGCTTTGAACCGGATCGTTGGAAATCGTTACAATGAGGTTTTATCATTTCCACGAACTCGATTACTTGGACTTTGGAGTTGGAGATGGAATTTACAGGTTAATTGAGTGTAACTATCGGATCGGTGGAAGACCCCTAAACATCACTGTAGTACCAAAATAACGCGAATTTTCGAAAACTTTCAAACTTTCTGTCAAACAAGAATTTCTGGGCCGTATCCATGCCAACAATGTTGTGGCCAAATCAGAGCACCAGCTGATCAAAAAAGCGAAGAATGCGCTGAAGAATATCCCAACAACGTTTTCTTTTTATTATTATTATTATTATTATTATTATAATGAGGTTCCGGCTTACTGCTGTAAGGCCGCTCGTCAAGGCGTGAAAGCACATTTGTAAAATGATGAATAAACGTAAGATTTTTAAGGAAACTTTGTTCCATTGATTTATTGATGGAAGTTTTTTGACGTAGGAGTTCGTCTTCGTTTTATATACTGGGGTACAATTTTAAAAAAATCGCATTTCGACGAAAAGTCGTCAGGTTTTGAGTGTTAATATCTCAGTTATTTCTCAAAAGATTTTTCAAAATGTTTGCATCAATCGATCGGAAATATTTCTACGCATCAAATTCAATATGGAACAATGATATATGGCCACATACTATTGAAACATTCATAAATGAAATGTCTTTAAAAGTATATTGATCCCTTCAGGCCAAAGGGGTCATAAATGACCCCAAAAGGAAAATGGCCGCATAGAATCACAGGCTGAACAAAAGTTTCATTGCCATCGGTAAATTTGCCCTACAGAAGGAATCAAAGGAATCCAGCGAAGAAGTTCCAGTTCCAGCGATAGGGAAGAAGAAAACGCATCTCCGAAAGATTTCAAATCAGAGGATTTCGAAGTCTACATCACTGACGTTACGATGTTTGGCGCGACGAGCTCGCCATGCTCCGCCCAATTTGTTAAAAATCTTAATGCGAAGAAGTATGCAGGACAATTCCCGGAAGCGACGGAGGCGATAGTGGAAAACCATTACGTCGACGACCGTGCACGGACACGGTAGAGCAAGCAGTCAAACGAGTACATGAGAAGGCCGAAGGGTGTCCAGCTCAGACGAATTTCGTCGGAGCATGGGGGAGCAGAGAAGCGATCAGTGCGTACAGTTTACAGCACCAAGAGAAACCATCTTGGAGCGAGTCTTGGACACAGCCTAGTGTCCCCAAGTTGATGAATTCACTTTCTACTGGGACAGCAAAGACTGACCAAAAGGGTAGTCATGAGCTGCGTCGTGAGTCTTTTCGTTCCGCTTGGAATGTTAGCAACCTTCACCATCCATGGAAAAATACTTTTCCAAGATTTGGGGCGTAGAACCGGTGGATCAGTCAACTTCCTCAAATTGAAAATGTTAAGATTACGCGCTACTATTTCCGACGGTGCACGTCTCAGTCAACTACGGTACTCTACAGCTCCATGTCTTCGTCGATGACAGCAAAGATGCGGGTACTGGTGCCGCTGCATACTTGCGTGTTAACGGATAAAGGCCCACTGTATTTGCTGGTGATGAAGAGGTCGAAGTTTACTTCATTGAAGATGCGGTCGATTCCTCTCGTCTTGAGCTGCAGGCGGCAGCCATAGGATCCAGATTGATGAATGCGGTGATCGAGGCTCATTCTTTAGAAGTAACTTGGCGATACATCTGGTCCGATTTCAGGACTGCCATCTCTTGGATTCAGTCGGAGCAACGCAGATATAAGCAATTCGTAGCCTTTTGGATTGGCGAAATTCTTAGCCTTACGAAGCGGATGAATTTGACTAAATGGAAGAAGGGCAGCAGTCTGGATTCAAACAGCCCGCGGTTCCAGGGCCTGCGATTTTTGTATTAACCGGAAAAAGAATAGTCGCAGAAGGATACCGTTGAACTGAATGGTCCAGAAGAAGTCCTAACATGAATGTTATCGTACGAACAGTTGCCTGTAGCTACCGGTTCAAATCCAACTGCATCAGGAAACGAGAAGGCTTGGCGATTGAGGCGGTTTCTAGCGTTCGACGGCTAGTGACGAGGTCTGCACCAGCGGTGGTGATACCACTGAAGCGAGAGGAGTATCAATGTGTCGAAGCCTATCTGTGGCAGTCTGCACAGTTCGAGTTTCACGGCGAAGAGGCGAAGATCCTGTTGAAGAACCGAAAGCTCCCATACAACGAGTGACACCCCTTGGAGAAGAACAGTAGTTTGTATGACGCCCGTTTTTTGGATGACGAAGATGTTCTGCGAATGGAGGGTAGAGCTGCTCAGCAGCTTTGGAGACTACAGTCCATGAAATCCGACAACGGTTCTGGATCTGTAAGCTTCGGACGGAGATGAAAGTCGTGGCTAGCGCATGCACTTGGTGCGAGGTGAACAAGTGTCGACCGAGAATCCTGAGAATGGCTCCACTTTCGTTGGCTCGAATAACTCCGAGTTTGCACCCATTCAGCTGCACTGGCGTGGACTATTGCGATCCATTGATCGTAACTGTTGGACGAAGATCTGAAAAGCGGTGGATTTGCATTTTCACGTGGCTAACGATAAGGCCAATCCATCTTGAGGTCGCTCATATTCTTTCGACCCAAGCATGCGTAATGGCAATTAGGCGATTCGTGTGCAGAAGAGGAAAACTGATCGAACAAATTTTGGTAATTGGAACAATGCATTAGGTATTAAGTAACAATTACAGATTCTCTTCGTTGACTTTCTCTTTCGTTAATGTCTATTAAACGATTTGTTGATATTCCTGACGTATTGGATCCTTAATTGCACTTTATTAGCGTACTGTGTGTTGAAAATACTTGAACATGTTTTATATAGCCGTAGGAACGCAAGAAGAAAGTCGGCGAAGAAAGTCTCTCAATGTTACTTAGGACTTGATGCATTGTTCAGCTTGAATTGATTATTAATTCGAATTCACTTTACATACAGCGTTTGTTCCCATTTTCGTATCTGGATTTTTTATTAGTTTTTTTTTAGATCTAAGCCAGCATTTCGGTTTTCATCGATTTTTTTCCTTTTTTGACTCCCTTATAAATTCCCTATGCCTTTAAATCGTGAAAAATAATGTAATGCCAACTAAGTTGACCTGTAAAGCCTATCTCAACTTGTACGACGGGCCTTGGAGGAGGAGTTCGTATTTCCGTTGGCAATGACCCGAAGCATACTGCCGAGAAGTCCAAATCTTTCTTCCTGTTTTGTCGGTTAAAACCACTGGAATAGCCTCCACAAAGCTCGTATCTCAGCCCCATCGTGAATTTGTGGGCGATTCCCGATACCAGGGTTGACAAAACGGATGCTAGCAATTAAAATAACTATTGTGGAGCCCTGTAGCGCGCCTGGGAAGAGCTAGATCTACAGTACCTAAAGAACCTGATGGAGAACATGCCGAACCATCTGCAGCAGGCGTCCTGAAGGGCAAGGGATGCATTAATTATTAAAATTGCTTTTAATTAAGCTTTTCTGAAGCAAAAATTAAGTGGGAACTTCTTCTCGCAACTGTATTTTTTTAAATAAACTTTTTTTTACAAGTGGAATATTAAAAATAAGATATCAAAAATTTATGCAGTGTGTTTGCTTTAATTTGAAACGAACATATGAGAGAACTTAAAGATATATGCAGTACAAATTGTTTTTTACCCAACTTACACCAAAAGAAGGGTAGTTAGATCGCTTGAAAACTCGACTTTTTATCCGAGGCCCTCGGTTGACTGCAAATGGAATCTACAACATTCCCATACAACGCTGTTGATTTTTTGTTCATTCGGACATTTCGTTCCGAAGATATGAACGAAACAGTAATTGACGGCCTATTATAATTGATTACTAACAGTTTAGTCTCCGACTACATACTGAGCTACTTGTGTTCCGATTTTAGTTTTGTTTGCGCCAATTTAAAGTTATAAAACCCTCAAATAACTGGTCCAAATTATTATTCATTACTATTGGATAATCCTTCATGGAGATATGATCAAAACAATACCTGGGAGCACATAATTGTGAGATGAAAATATACTCGTTGCAGTTCAAAACCGAACAAGACCACTCGTACCAATCGATGCCGCTTGCATTCTATTGTGTAGCATCTGGTGCGTTGTATAGCACATGTACTTATTAAGCATCTTGAATCTTTATCGATAATCAAAATTGACGCTTGGGATTGTCTAATTATTCATTCTATGGACTGAATATATGAAGTTTCTAGTATTTATGCAATTTCTTCTCTTATATTACTAACATAAATAGGTCGTTAAACACTATTAATTTCAATATTTAAATCACATCGATGAACAATATTGACAAATAGCTCGTTTTAGAAACTGAATGTATGACCTATCGAACAATTCTGGATCTTGCTTGAATTCTGATGAAAAAATGAATCCAGTACCATATTGGCCACATTTGAGTTCGTAATTCTGGAGAAGTGTAAGAAGGGTTCAGTCTCACCATCGGTGGATTGATTCGGGTTTTCTAAGAAATTCTCACTTTTCTAAAGTTTCTAACCCTCCAAACTCGTTGGAACAGCGCCGAATCGAAAACTATTGGGCAATCGTTAAGCGGATCCTCAAGGAAATGAAAAACTTCGAGAAACAGAAATAAGAAACAGTTGAAAGCAACCAGGCATTCAGTTGAAAGTGTGAAACTTCAAGAACGACTGCTTAAATTAGAAAAATCAGAAGCCTAATCAAATTACTTTCCGGTACTTTGTGGTCGTTGAACAACAAAAATAAAAAAATTTTAATTTATATTAGTATATTAACAAAATCATCACGCATTTAATATTTTTTTTGTTTTTCCCATTCCACCCTTTACAATTATTCTTTAGCCCGCCACAATTATAACTTTTCCGTAATATGCTCAGAATAGTAATTTTCAGTTAATGATTTATTTTAAAAAATTGAGTTAAGTTTTGAACTTCCCGGAATTTCTATTGAAAACATTATTGTTTCATGCAGGGTTTCAGATCCGATTATTGGCATGTTAAGGGTGTATTCGTGGAAAATGACACAGAAAAATTTTCATCAAAATTCGGCCTCCTATTGGATTCTTTTGAACAGAAAGACAACTCCAACAAAATCCTAGGATAGTATAGTATGCGCCAAGATCAGGTCCTAATTTAATAGAACCCTTGTGATTCTTTAGAAATGCTAAGAGTCACTTTTAAAACACTGGTTGGCTACAGCGAAGCTTTACACCAAAGCCGGGCGTATTGTAGAGCTCCATCTTCCAGTTGTCCCGAAAGTTTACGGTTCTCAGGTCCACCTCCACTGCATGTAGCCAGCGTATTCGTGGCCTTCCACAAAATCGCCGAACTCTACCTGGTTCTCTGCTGAAAATTATTTTCGCAATTCTTTCTTCTGAGATTCGCACTATGTGGCCAACCCACTGAAGTCTGCCGTATTTTATAAGCTTAATAATATTCGCTTCTTTATATGCATACTTGATTTAACTCGTATGCGCCTGCGCCACACAACATTGCCTAATCACCAATCACCCGCTGAGGATTGTCCGCAGCACTTTTCGTTCAAAAACACAGAAGGCTCCGGTCTGCCTCTTTTAACGTTCATGCTTCGTGCCACCGGAAGAATCAGAGTTTTATACAGCGCAAATTTGGCTTTCGTTTGCAAGTTAGGGGCTCAAGTTGGTTACGAATTCCGCTTGTGTATTTTAAGGAAGTATGGCTAATATATTTCCAAATTTATAGTTCCAGAACTCTGGAACATCAAAGCTAGGCTTAGCGTCAAAATATTGTAGTTGGCGAAAGTTGACCGTAACGTAGGTTTCGTCGTCCATTATGATCCGGGCATGGGATTAAGTGGTGACATTTTGATTCACATTCCTGTTTAGGACCTTCTGCACTTTCCAGGCATGTAGTTCAGATAGTTTCATGGTTATCTGGATCGAATAGATCGAAACCTTCGATTTTCTAGCGACAAACCGGATCGACATGTTTGGGCTCGCGCTTGAATTCTGCTGTGACCTTCTTGGCCATCTTGGAATCAACCGGACCACTTACGTCACCACTTTCTGCCTACCGTTTGACAGTTAAAATGCTCCTTAAAGATTTTGATAACAAGGGACACGGAGAAAATGATCTTCTTAACGATCCAACATTGTAATGCATTTAAATTGGCAGTATAAGTGTATACATTTTTTAAAAAGCAGGACTTGCTATTCCAAGGGCATGGCTGTACGTATTCCACGGATTACTTAGATTTTCAAAAATGAGTCTACGTAGTTTATGAATAGACCCAAATGATCTAGAAGTTTCGTAGCCGTGTTGTGATTTTTTGACCATTCCACGATAATTTTTATCAGATAGGTATTAGAAAAAAAAATTCCATTCCGTCGGAAATTTGTCGAATTCAGTAACATATTGAACTGACACAATATCTGGTCCTGGGCGTGTGATGGCGTCTGAATCTTTTAGACCAATCAAAATGCATTCACTGGAATGTCACCAATACCAACACTGATTGAAAGCCCTAACTAGCCTGAAAAAGAATTGCGAAATGGCTGCAAATATCATCTGACTTATCTCCTCCTTTTATATCAATTTTTGTCCTTTTTGATGAAAAGCTGCATGAATTTTGATGTAATCGAAGCAGCTTCTTAGACAGCACTTTATTTTTTTATTTAGCATTTTGGTTATGCTCAGTAAGTACCGAAGAAATTACAAAATTAAGTTGGTCGCAAATATTCGAATACTTTTCTAAATTTACTTGAATATTACGTTTTCTGTATGTTTTGTGAGACTTTTGCTTTTGGAGGGCGATTTGTTTGTTGAAACAAACTGGATTTTTGGAGCCATAATTATGTCGTTTCTTCGTGAGTGGAACTTCCACTAGAATTACGTCCAACAAAATTTTGTAGAAAACTAATACAACTACGCTTAGTGTTTCGATCTTGATATCTAGTTTAATTAGGTTATCTTGTTGTGATATCTAGGTTATAATCTGAGCATTCCTAATGTGAAGGTTGAATCTTTCACAATTTATTTGTTTTATAGCAATCTTCTGTTCACTGTATTTATTGTAGACATAAGAATTCCCCAAACATTGATTCTTGTATTCTACCTGTAACTGTCCCTAACAGCTTCTTTACTGTTGGTTTAAATCGGTTCCCAAGTTCGATATCTCAACATATAATTCTATGTTCTTTGTATTTCATTCAAATAAAACCCCGACACTTGTTAGTGGCAGCATCTTTACTGTCGGTTTAAATCGGTCATCAAACTCGATGTTATAATGTATTCTTATATTTCATTGAAATAAACCACCCAAACTTGTGAGTGGCGCCGAAAGCACCCTTTCTGTTGGTTTAAATCGGTCCTGTAAATCGATTTTTTAATTTGATTCTTTAATCTATTGATATAAACCATTCATTCTTGTCAGTTGCCCTAACACCGTTCTCACTGTTGGTTTAAATCGGTTCTCAAGTTCGATATCTCAACGTATTTTTGTATTGCATTGAAATAAACCACCCGCACTTGTGAATTACCCCAACAGCATCTTTGTTGGTTTAAATCAGTGCTGAAATTTGAATACTTTAATGTGCATATCTGTTTAGAGAATAAGTCAGTTGATTTCAGCACCAAAATGGATCCCGCTGCAAACTAAACAAGTTTATCCAACATCGCAGTGATTTCTCGTGGAAGTGCAGAGCATCTTTCGACTTCCTTCAAAGCGAGTATCACGTCCACACATTCCTACACTTTCCAGGAGATTCACTAACACTGAAATTTTCATATGTAACAAAAAATCTCGATTAAAATTGTGTTCGTTTTTTTACATTTACGTTAAATAGCATCTTATAAGATGGTGGTTCTTCCAGTCAAAAATTCAAAATTATTCAGAAACATATCGAATGCAATCGCTGATATAAATCTAAATTGTGTCACATGCCAAATATAAATCAGCGATTGCTTTTAAAAATTATGTGAATAATTACATTTTTTGACCGAAACAACCACCCTAATTGAAGAACTACTCCAATTAAATATCGCGTACCAATTATAAGTGCTGTTGAGCGTAATATGTCGGGAATTTAAATACTTTAATGAACATTCCCTAGCATTTTCATCAATTGCTCCGTTCTGAGCTCGGATGTTTTCAAAGTTCCAGAAAATTTAAAACGCTTAAACCATGTCTGATTGAGCCCAAATTCGGCACAGGTGCATATTTGAGGTCAAAAAAACATTTGCGCAATGTCAGTTTTCGATATTACTTGAAATTTATTTTTGGTAATCTGATAATAACCAAAGTCAAATTCCTAAAAAATTCTAAAATCAAAAATCGATTTTTTTTTCAAACATATTTTTTGATTTTCAAAGTTTCCTTTGGTCTCTGCCCATTGGAAAATTCTCAACGTTAAAATTTTCAAAACTTTGCTCGATTAGAGGCACCTCTGAACAGTTAGTTTTAGCAATTTAGTATTTTCTTAAAATTCGATGTTCATTGTCTTTCCATACCTTCCATTGGCACCCGCATGTTCATGTGATAACATGATTATTTAGCTGTAATTTCATCATTTTAAATAGTGAGCGATTTCTTTGAGCCGAAATTTTCTAAATGCAGCTTTTTCCGTTGCCCATGATAGAACCATTCGTTATTCACACGCAGATCAAATGGAACGATGCCGAATAAAAAAGGGGTTGCCGAAAATAGTTACACTCACTTGGAAATTTTGGCGTTTTATAAAAACACTTTCAAGCTTTTCTGGATAATTTCATCGATTGTGATAGATAGAGAATTTCTGAGCAAATGAATGCAAACAAACAATGCTGCAAAAATACTCGGAAAAGAGTGGACTTTTAATTTGCCTATAATAGGTAAATCCCCCTTCAAAACTTCAACAGTTCCCTCACTGGTCTTAAAGTGTTGAGTAAAACCTAAGTATTAAAACGTGTGGCCTCAACATTTCAGTCTTATACGAGAAGTGACTTTTCCAAGCTTCAATATTCAACCGAGGACTCTCCTGACAATTCGTTCGGTGTGGGTGTGGAGTCCCACTGCGTCTAGAAAGGAGGAGACACCCCCCTGCCCTCACCCGACAATCACTTCCATCGTGTCGCTTGCAACATCAGCAGCAAGCCAGCTAAAGCATAATGGCAGCACAAATGACCTAAATTAAAATTGTGTACTCTTTCAGTTTATTTCCGCCTGCCTGACTCTGACTCACTCTGATAGATCTCAGAAAGCTCCGAGGCCTACTGCGGGCAGGAAACTTTTCACTCAGCATCTTCTGAAGCAAAATTGCTATTTACGAGTCAAGTTGATTTCGGCACCATTGTTGTGTGAGGGTTGAGGCGACTCAACAACAACATCAGGATCGATTTTCACCAGTCGGTTTTCAGTTGGAAATGACAATATTATTTTGCAACGAAGTTGCAGTGGATTTATTATCCGCAAAAAGTTTTTCCACCCTGTTGAAAGTTGAAACAAGTGAGTGAGTGGAAAGCACCCAATTAACGGGAAGGAGTCCCGCCACCATTCAATGATCTACCATGTGGGTTTGAGGAGTCTATCGTCGTTCGCTTCTTTGAAGAAAAAGGGTCACGGATGGATGGACGAAGGAACGGAGCCAATTTGTATTACATTACACCATTCTATCATATATCTCAACACAAGGGGGATATTATGATGGCAGACAGTGTGTACTCAATTCCCTCGGTGCTGTCGTCGTCTTCGGGGGTTCGGGTTCGGTTCGTTTTCGTTGCCTTCAATCATCGTTGGGGAGGGGGGGATCATGCAGTGGAAAAGTCCAATCACAGATCCGTAGATTTCAAGAACTGTTCGGTCCAGACCTTGCTTTGTGCGCAGCTCTTTCCGAACTGTTCCGCGTAGTAGGAGCTACTCAACTGCGAGCACTCCGCCATCTCTCGCTCGTTCGGTTCACTCGAATCCACCGAAAAGGGGTTCGTTCTCCTACCTTCAACGATAAAGTTTGACTCCGACACGGCAGTCAGAACGTCGATGGAGGTATTTTGTGCCAGTTGCAACTATTTCGCCCCACTCACTCTAGTCGCTCAACGTCCGTCGGCCCCGTCGTCAAGCTGAGAAGTATGCCCTCTAGGACACTGGTAGCAGAACTACCAACAACTTGCCGCTCGCTACTTATACTCTTCGCTGACTGGTAGGTAGGTAGGTGTTGTGACGACTGCACTGTGACATGACATTCCACCGTGACAAGCAGTTGGTATTGGTGAAACAAGTGAGAATGTTACCTCACTTTGGAACAGGTGCTCAGAACAGAGAGCGGGAGACTTTCGGCAAAGAACATTGTCTCCATCATGCGCACTTGCACGTTGCTGCTCCCCACTTGAGCGAGTGAAGGAAGGTGCACTCACCCCCCCCTTCTCGCATCGTCGCTCAACTTGGAGAATATGTTCCCAATCTACACAAGCGAAATGAAGCGTCAAGCTTTTTCGCAAATAATTGGAGCTTATGTGGGCGAGCGAGACTTTTCTCCCCCATCGGCGGTTCACGGGTTCAGTGTGATCTGGAAATTGTCAAAGACGGGAGGGAACCGTAACGGAATGCAACGACGGAGATGAATTAATTTGAAGGCTAAAAGTTTCATGGAACGAAATTCTTTCCTAATTAAAACAATCCTTTTCGTTTAATGCCGTGGATTGTTCTCCCCGGGTTTTTTTTCTCTTCGTTTCTGTAAAGAGAAGGACAATGAAATTGAGGGCACTCGGGAAAAGGGGGAAAAGCCAACGAAGACGACGACGACGCCGACGATGGTATTAAATATTCATGTGATAAGCGTAAATGATGTGGTTTGATTACAATGGTTCTCTCTCCGGAACGCGGATCGGATGATTCCTGGGCTTGGATGCTTAAAAGCTTGTCGGAACTGCGGGAACAGCTTGGGGAGTTTTGGAAAACTTTTTTAATAAACAATGAGTACTTGAAAATCAGAGCTCTTCGGTTCAATTTCTCAGAAGAAATTGCCGTCGAAATGACTTGAAATGTCAGTTGGAGTGAGATTGTGAGTTCAATCTCGACGAATCCTTACTAAGTGCATCTGGATATCCAATTTGGTTTTTTTTCATTAGGGCGAATCTATTCTTTAGTACAGATCGAAACATAACAGTGCTGGCTAGCATACTCTACACATAGTAAAATGAAAAACGTTAAGGTGATTGGAATATGCATAAAGAGAAAGTAGTCAAAGAGAGTCTCTAATGTTAGATTCGCCCTAATGAAAAAAAACCCTGAAGTATTCTTTAAAAAAACTGTGTCGCGCTAGATATGTCGCGTGGTGATACACTGAGTGAAATAAATATAAGGACAAGACTCAAAAGGCTTCCGTTGCTTTTATAGTTACCTAAGTTTTTGGTGAATATTCTTGAATTTACATAAATCAGAAAGATCGAAGCGTGCTTTGCTCGAAGATGGAAGCAAATATTTTTTCTCCCGTCAAATTTTGGAATTTAACTCTAGGTTACAACAAAGTATTATTGTTTATTATTTTATTACTGTTTTGAGTACTGTGACATGTAAATCAGTGAATCCGAAATACAGTTCCAGGTGCGAGCAAAGTAAATGAAAAATTTATAAGACATACATGAAGACTTTTCGGTATCGCAGACCATGTTGAATTGAACGATGAAGTGGCACTTTCATGGTGAGTTGTGTGTTTTAAAGTCCTGAAATGTTCAATGGAGTTTGGGGAACAATGGATACATGATTCCTGTCGGTCCTCAGGCGATGAAGAAGTGAACAAATGTGTAAATTAGCTTAAGGAGGAGTTGTCTCAAAATTTTCCCGACTGTTAAGATGAGTTAATATAAATTACTCGTAGCTAAATCTCTGAGCTCCCAAACTATTTCCAGTTAGATTTACGACCAGACACTTTCCATTTATTTAAAATACGCCTTTTTGTGCGACAGGATGAGCCAATTTTCAACAAATGTTGTCAAATTTGGTAGCTCCTTCTTGGTTCTAGCCCAAATTTATCCAAACCATTTTCTTTTCTCTGGAATCCGGCAAACAACGTAAGACGGCATTGAGCACAGGTGCCCAAATTCTTCTTTCACCATGTGTTAACACCCTCACAAACGCAATTGGCCAAACTTCAAACGCAATTCGCTACCACATGAAAGATAAGTTCATTTCTGGCCTCACCTGTTGCAGCCGTGTAGCCAGATCTTCTAAGGGCATCTTCAACGTTGTTTCAAATCGTGGTTTGGATTTATCTGTTTAGACCAAACGCAAAAGCATCGCTGCATCGCTGGTGTTTGTAAATTTTGTTTTATACCGCATCTATTTTGCATCATTTCAGAACTTATTTAAGCTTCTAAGTTTCTTACTGAACGCACTCTTTAAAAATATAATTTTATGAACTTCGGAATATCTATGAAGATTGGGTGGAAATATTCGTAATGAACATGCCAGAAGTTGATTAAACTTCTCGGCAGTTGAATAAAATAATTGGAAGTTTCCAGATAGTCATGAAGTTTGCTCGCTGTCATTCGAAAAGAGAAATGGTGGAACTTAAGAAAAGCTCATTGAATTCCGAAAAATTATTAACGTTTCTGGAAACTTGGATGAACTTCCAAAAAGTTTGCTGATCGTCCATGGAATAGGAACAACTTTCTGGAAATGACGGGAACTTAGAAAATCAGATTTCGCTTACCAGAAGTTGTTTTAACTTCCAGCAGGTACATATTCTGTGATGTAAAGCAGAATATCACACATGTTTAAATAACTTACGAGAAATAAAAAAAAAATCTTGTAAGCCGTGGAATTTCTGTGGAATAGTTAACATTGCCGAGACCGTAACAACCGTACAAGAACTTTTTATGATCTCCAAGATTGGGAATAGGTGGAAATTCTATGAAATTGATTAAAAAGTAGTTGGTTTCTTCATTCTCGTTCTGGTTGGGTTCGAAAAATTATCGAAAAGTAAGAAGTTTAAGTTCTTCTTAAAACTTAAATACCCTGAACTTTTGGGATGTATTCGGAACGATTGGAACGTTTCTCGATCACATGGAAAGTTTTCACTCTGAAGTTCTAGGAAGCTCCCCAAACTTATGGAAAAATCCTTTGAATGATTCCTAAACTTTTCCAATGCTCAAAAAATCCAGTTTCCTGTTTATCTGGGACGTTTTCTGAAATTCTGGAAAGTACCCCGATATTAGGGGAAGTTTTCTGAAATTCTTGGAAGATCGCAGGACTACTGAGAAATTTCCTGAATTGCTGAATCCTCTGAGCATCTGGGAGTTTTTTCGAGCATTTGGAATGTTTCCTGAACTTCTGGGAAATTCTCTGAATTTCTGGAACGTTCTCTGAACGTCTGAGATGTTTGCTGACCTTTTGGAAAGTTTCCTGATCTTTGGGGGAGTTCCATGATCTTTGTGAGCATTTTCTAAAGTTCTGAGAATTTTTTTTGAATTCATGAGAAACCCTGAACTTTAAGGAAGTTTTTTGAATTCCTACATGTTTGCTGAACTTCTAAGAAGTTCTGTATATGTCTAGCAAGTTTCATGAAATTCTAAGATGTTCACTAAACTTCTAGGAAGATCCGCAAAGTCTTGAAAAGCTTCATGAATTTCTTGATTGTTCTCTATTGGAAGTTCTCTAATTTTCTGGAAAGTTCCTTGAATTTTTGGGAAGTTCCCTGAACATCTTGAGTAGTTCTATGAACTTCTGAAAAATACCCAAAATAATCTGATAAGTTTTGAATCCTAGAGGGTTTGAGCTGTTTAGTGGAATACTTGTAACTATAAATTAGAAGAAAAATTAGTAATCTCCATTTAATTCCAACTACCTTTGCTTATCTTCGACAGATACGCGTATTTCGTCTACAATGTTCAGACTTCTTCAGTGTCTCGTACTAAACTTCGTAAACTTCTGGAAGCCCCCTGAATTTCTGGATAGTTACCTGAACTTCTGTGAAGAACCCTTTGCTTTTGGAAAATTCCCTGAACTTGTGGTAAGCTCCTTGAATTTGTGGACAATTCCCTGAATTTCTAGGAAACAATCTGAATTTCAGGAAAGTTGGCTGAACTTCTAGGAAGAACCCTTAATTTCTGGAAAGTTCCCTGATTTTATGGTATGTTCCATGGTAAACAGTTGGCGAAAAATCCTCGGTCTCTGAAAAAAAAACTTCTGATCTCTGGATATTGTAAGATTGACAAAATGATAGGTGGGTTTAACAACAAGATATGCAACACCGGTGCGAGGAACGCAAAGTTGGTCTGTTTTAGCTGGTTCTTTTTAAGTTTGCTGATGCAAATCGACTATAAAGATGTTAAAAAAGACCACCGCTGAAGATGCTCTAAGCGGTACGTTTTGAACAGGTTGAACAATGAGATCGGTGGACCGAGTAAATGACAAGAACGCCAAATCATTTGAAAAAGGTGTGAGTATGGTTCCTTCCATTTGACAAAAATTCCCGATGACTTTTGAAATTCCCGCCTTTTTCCCGCATTTCCCGAGTCTGTGGCCACCCTGATACTGCGTGGTACTGCTGCGTATGAAAATGGCATCCTGAAAATTGATACTGACTTGGTGAGATGATTTCTACACATCAATATGTGAAGGTAGTCTACATGGAGTTCAGCTAAAAGCACTTTTGATATATTTAATACCAGAATAGTTTTTACTCGCAACGAATGTTGTGCAGTGGGGGAAATTCCTTCTATCGCACATACATTTTTTGACCGTTGGGTTCAATTTAAAGCATTTGCAAATCATAAATGAGAGAGAGAATGTGTGCACTGAAAGTTTATTTTCGTAAATCAGCTTTCACTCGATTCCAAAAGAAACTCCCCAAAAGTTCCAACTAACTTCCCAGAAGTACTAAAGAGCTTCGCGAAGTTTAGAAGAGAAAATTTCAGAATTTCAAAATCAGGATTTCTAGAAGTTCAGGAAGAAACCTCGCCAATGAACAGAAATTAACTTTCTAGAAGTTTGAGTGAGAATTTCTAAGAAGGTCAGGAACGTCTCTGAAGTTAAGGCAAAAAATTTCCCAACGTTCAGAAGAGAACTTCTCAGAAGTTCAGGAAGAAACTTTCAACAAGTTCAATGGTATTTTCCTAGAGATTCTAGAGTGGACTTTCTCAAAATTTCAATAAATTCCATTTTTTTCCTTAGAGTTCAATTGGAACTTAGCAGTAGTTTTGAAAGAATAAGCTCAGCAAAAAACTTCCCCGAATTTGAAGAAAAAACATACCAGAGATGGAAAAAACTTCTCATAAATTCAGAAACAAACTTCCATAAAGTTCACAAGTATACTTCCTTCAAATTCAGAAGAGGACTTCTCAGTAGTTCAGGAAGAAACTTCCAACAAATTTAAGATTTTCCACAAAAAAAAGTAGTCCTGGACCAAATAGAATGGAGATAACTTTTGTATACAGCAGAAGCCGTGTCTGATTGGAATTGGAAGAGTAGAGATGCCTTCCATTTCAACTTGCCTCAGGGCACCTTAATTAATATCGGACTTGGATACGTAAAGAAATTGTTACTCATTTTCTGGTTGAAGCACATTTTTCACATCTGCATCCACGTTCGTGGTAAACGTCCAAAACTGGGTTAGTATTTGGTCTATTATTAACATTTTACAACTGGATCGCTGCACATTTGAATCGAACGCTAGATAACTTTGATCGAAAAATTGATAAATGTGGACATCAGTTTGTCTGTGCTTTGAAATCATGGGGTAATCTTGAAAAAATCTCTTCGGATAATATGAAAAACTTAGCATTTACGTCGTCATGGACATAGTTAGTTCATAAAATTTCTAGGAATAACACTTAGTTTCTGTAATTTGTTGATTTTGAAACTCTCAGAAGATCTCGAAGGTTAAAAAGATTTACCAAAATCTTCAAACAGATTTCTGGAAAATTCAACAGAACTTTAGGTTATTCAGAATAAAGAAGAACTCTCGAAGAACTCAAAAGAACTCCGAGAACTTAAAAAGAATTAAACTAAAATTTAAGAGAACTTCCAGGAGATTGGAAAAAACATCCGGAAGGTGAGAAAATCAACTAATCCTGAAAAACTTGACAAATCATTCGAATAACTAACTTCCAGGCAATTCGAATAAAAATCTTGAAGTTCAGATGAACTTACGAGAAGATCAAAATAACATTCTGTAAGTTCACAACAACTTCCGAAAAATTCAGAAGAATCTCCGAACAATTCTAAAGAATAATCACAAAATTTAAAAAAAAACAATGAAGAAAATTCAAACCCAAACTTCTGAAGGTTCATTCGTAATAAATAAAAAGAAATCAAAACAACATCCGAAAAATTCTATGGATCTACCAAGAAATTCAAAATGACATGCGTGAAATGTGCAAAAAAAAATCTTTAAAGAAGTCAAGAGAACACCCGGGAAGCTAAAAAAAACCCTTCGTTTAGTTCAAAAGAACTTCGGAGCAATGCAGAAGAATTCCGAAAAATTCAAAAGAGCTTCCGAGAAATTTAAAAGGAGTTTCATGCAAATAAAAAAAACCACCAAGAAATAAAAAAAAAACTTCCGGGAAGTAAATATAAAATTAACTAGAAATCAGAAGAAAAATTAGTATTTTCCATTTAATTCCAACTACCTTTGCTTATCTTGACAGATACGCGTAGTTCGTCTTCAATGTGCAGACTTCTTCAGTGTCTCTTACTAATAACTCGAATGTCAGGTATTCCACTTAACAGCTCAAAGTCTTTAGGATTAATAAAAACTTCATGCAAATCCAAAAGGATTAATAAAAACTTCATTAAAATCCAAAATAACTTCCTCAAAATTTAGAAGAATATCCGAGAAATTTAAAAGAATTTCCCGGAAATCGAAGGGGACTAAAATAAATTGAGTGACTGAATATAAAATTCAAAACATCTTCCTCAAATCTAAAAAAACTTTCGAAAAAACTTCCATAAATCGTCCGAGATTTGTAAAAGCACTTCCGAGAATTTCATAATACCTTCCGTGAAGTTAAAAATATTACCTGCAATGCGAAATCATCCGGGAAACTTCAAAGAATTTCTGGGAAGTTCAAAAGCACTGCCAGTTTGCTCAAATAAATAAACTACCGGAAGGTTAAAAACAAATCCGAAAAATTCAGAGGAACTTCCAAAATGTTCAAAAATACTTCCAAAAAGTTTGAAAAAACTTTTACAAAATTTGAAAGAACTTCGAGCAAATTTAAAAAAAGCTTTGAGAAACTCCAAAGAACTTCTAACGAGAGATTGACAATAACTTCTGGCAATTGAAGAAACTTTCGAGAAATTCAGATGAACTTTCGAAAGGATAGAATAAAAATTTCTGTAAGTTCACAACATCTTCCAACAAGTTCGAAAGATCTTCCAAAAAATTCAAAACGACCTCCAAGAAATTCGAAATAAAATCCATGAAGTTAAATAAAATAACAGGAAATTAAAAAACCAAACATCTGAAATGTTTTCTGTAATCCCGGATAATTCAGAACAACATCCAAAAAATTCTAAAGCTCTTGCATGATATTAGAAATGTAGTTCCAAAATAGTCAGGAGAAAACCCGGAAAGTTCAAATAACCTTTCGGTAAGTTCAAAAGGAATTTCTAGAAGTTCAGTAGAATTCCGAAACATTCAAAAGAGCTTCCGAGGAGTTAGAAAGAAGTTCCGCAAAATTAATGAAAAATGTTCCAGGATACAGATAATAAAACTTCCGAACACAACATTTGTGAAATTCATAAGAACTTCCGAGACATCGGAAAATTTCAACAGATCATCCGGAAAATTTAAAAGATCTTTCGGAAAACTGAGGAAAACTTTCATGAAAATCAAAAGATGTTCCGAAAAATTCAAAATAACTTCCGAGAATCCGGACGATTATCCTTCGAACTGAAAAGAACTGCCGAGAAATTCAGAAAATCTTCCAAGAGGTTAAAATACTTTCGTAAAATTCGAAATCATCCGAAAAATTTCAAAGAATTTCTGGGAAGTTCAAAAGAACTGACATGTTGCTCAAATAAACTACCGGTAAATTAAATAAGGAATCTGTAAAACTCAGAAAAACTTCTTAATTGTTCAAAAGAACTTGCAACAAGTTGGAATTTTTTTTCGCGAAGTTCAAAAAAACTTCGGGGAACTTAAAAAAATGATAAACTTCAAAAGCACTTCCGAGAAATTCGAAAGAACTTCTTCCTTCTTAAACTTCCGAAAAATCCGAAAAAAACATGCGTGAAATTCAGAAGAACTTTCGAAAAATTCAGAAGATCAATGTTGCTGGGAGACTCATGCTTTTTCGGGAAATTCATAAAATCTCCCAAATATCCAAATAATCTTCAAATAAAGTACCGACAAGTTAAAATAATATGGAAAATTCAGAAAACATTCTTTTGAACATAAGAACATCCAACAAGTTTGAAAAAAAAACTTTCGCAAAATTTGAAAGAACTTAGAGAAATTAAAAAAAAAAGAAAAAAAAATCACAAGAGCTTCTTCCCACAAGAGATTCAAAAGAACTTCCGGCAATTCAAACAAATTTCGTGATATTCAGAAGAACATTCTGCAACTTTTTGTTTAACAACTTCTGAAGCGTTCAGGAAAACCTCAGAACTTCGGAAGAACTCCCAAAAAATTTAAAAGAAAATCCACAAAATTTAAAAATGAAATACAGGAAATTCAAAACTAAACTTCTGAAAGTTTTGTTCTTATTTAGGGAATTTCAAAACAACATCCAAAAACTTCTATAGATCTTTCGCGAAATGCTAAAGAACTTCCTTAAAGTTCAAAATTACTCTCAAAATATTCCAGATAACATCCAGGATGTCATAAAACCTTACGGTGTGTTCAGAAGACCTTCTGAAAAGTTCAGAAGATTTTCCGCACAGTTAAAAAAAAACTAAGAAGATAATATTTTAAAAAATTACCGGGAAACTCAGAAAAACTTCCGAAAAGTTCAAAAGAACTTCTAATTATTAACCTGCTAGGATATTCAAAAGAAAACCCACAAAATTAAAAAACAAAGTAAGAAATTCAAAAATAAACATCCATAAGATCACGTGGAATTCAAGGAAATTCTAAAAAGAAATCCAACAAATTTTGAAAAACTGTCGAGAAATTGAAAAGAACGTCCGTGAAAGAGTTCAAGAGAAAATCCACGAAGTTCAAAACATCCGAAAAGTTTAAAAGTATTTCTGCAAAAGTAAAAACTAACAAGAAATTGAAAAAAAAACTTTCGGGAATTTCAGAACAACTATTGTGAAATTCAAAAACATTTCCGAGAAATTTAGAAGATCAACCGTGAAATTAAAAAACTTTCTTGAAATTGAAAACCTTCCGTGAAATAACAAATAATTTCATAATCACTACCGGTTAGCTTAAAAAAACTACCGGTTGGATTAAAAACAATTCCGGAAGGTTAAGCAGAACTTCCAACAAGTTTGAAAGAACTTTAAACAAATTAAAACAAAAAACTTCAAAAGAATTTCCGAGAAATTAAAAAAAAACACCTTCATCTTAAACTTTAAAAAAATCGAAATAAAATAACATTCGGGAAATTCAAAAGATCTTCCAAATAATATAAAAGAACAATGCTGCTGGGAAACTCAATCTTATACGGGAAACTCAAAAGAATCAATTTCGGGCATTCAAGAAACTTTCGAGAAATTCAGATGAACTTTGGAAAGCATAAAAAGAACTTCCTCTAAGTTAACAACACCTTCCGAAAAGTTATGAACAACTTCCGAAAAGTATGGAAGAAACTTCGAAAAGTTGAAAAGAAGATTCGGCAAATTTAAAAAACTGTTCCAGGAAATTCATAACCAAATTCTGTAAAATCTTTTGTGATTCATTGAAATCAAAACATCATTAAAAAAATCTTAAGATCGTTCGTGAAGTTAAAAAAACCACTCCCAACATAGAAGTTAACAAAACAATCTTGAAAAGTTCAAAAGAACTTTTCAAAAGTTCAGAAGAATTCCAAACAATACAAAAGAGCTTTCGAGAAGTTTGAAGAAGTTCCGCGAAAACAAAAGTAAACTGCCAAGATATTACAAAAAATGTTCCAGGAAGTTCAGAACAACTTCCGCCAAATTAGTAACAGCTTCCGAAAAATCCATAAGAACTTCCGCGACATTCAAAATTATTTCCGGCAAATTTAGAAAAATTTCGCGGAAATTTAAAAGAGCTTTCGGAAAATTGAAGAAAACTTTCATGAAATTCAAAAGATGTTCCGAAAAATTCAAAGGACCTTCCGGGAATTCAAAACATCTTCCGAGAATTTCAAAGAACTTCCGGGAAATTTTAAGCAATTTCTGATAAGTTCAAAAACACTCTGGTTAAATCAAAAAACTTTTAAAAAATCCAGAAAGTTCAGTCGAACTTCCGAAGAGCTCAAAGGAATTTCCAATCAATTTGGAAAAACATTCGCAAAACTAGAAACAGCTTAGGGTAATGAAAAATAACTTTCGGAAACATCAAAAGAATTTCCGGGAAGTTCTTAACCATTCCCGGTAAGATCAAAAGAATCTCCTCGAAGTTCAAAAGAACTTCCGAGCAGTTCAAAATGACATCCGAGAAGTTCAAAAGAACTTCCAAATACTAGAAAATGAAAAGAAATATTAGTAATTTCCAGAAGTTTAAAAGATCTTCCAAGAAATTCGAAAGAATCCCCGGGAGATTGAAACAAACTTCTGGCAATTTTAAAAGAACTTCCAGAAAGTTCAATAGAACTTCCCATTGGTTCAAATGAAATTCTGGGAGTTCAATGAAAAATCCAGAAGGTTTAGAAGCTCAAAAGAACTTCCAAAAAGTTCCGAACAACTTCTGAGAAATTCAATTAATCTTCCGGGTTATTCAAAAGAACTTCAAAGAAGAAAGTATACTTACGAAATTTTAAAGAACTTTCGGAAAATACCAATAAAACTATCGAGAAATTTACAAGATCTTTCCGAAATTCAAAAGAACTTTTGAGAAATTCTAAAAACAAACTTCCAGGAAATTCAAAAGAACTTCCGAGAGCTTCCGGGAAACTTCAAAAAGTTCAAAAAAATCACCGGGAAATCGAAAAGAACTTCCGGGCAGAATGTTCGAGAAATTCGAAAATGCCTTCAAAGAAATTCGAAAGGTTAAAATGATCTTCAGGTTCAAGTTCAAAAGAACATTCGGAAAGTTCAAAAGAACTACCAGACATTCAAAAGAACTTCTGAGAAATGAAAAAAACTTTCGATAACTTCCGGAAAACTTCGAAAAGTTCGAAACAACCTCCGGGAAATTCAAAAGAACTCCCAAGATCTTTAAAGTAGACTTCAGGGCAACTCGAAGGAACACATGAGAAATTCAAACAATCTTCCGAGAAATTCAAAACACAATTGACCGTAGCAAGATAGCTCATCGTTCCACGCCTAGGGCCGATGGGTTGGTTGTACCAACCAAACCGTGAAGAAGGAGCTTCTCAGGAACTTTCTAAACCTTTCTGAACTAACTGATTCTGAAAAACTAATTCTGAAGCCCTGACGATTTTTCCCAGAGTTCTAGGTAAGTCTACTGAACTTCTCCTGATGTTCTAAGGACTTTCTCCGGAAGTTCAGAAAGACTCATTCTGAAGCAGTGAGGAGCTTGTCCTAAACTCGGAAGGAACTTATCCTGAAATGTCCTGCGATTCTGAGGAACATTCCCTGAAGTGCTTAGGGACGACTTGTGAGGTTGTAATGATTTCATGTTCTGAGTAATGTTACTGAGTTACTGTGAAGTTTTGAGCAACTCATTTCATAGTTTCAGTGAATTTCTCACTAATCATTTTGATTGTTGTGGATTACCACCCATTGTAGCACGGAAGCTAAGTCCGACAACATCAGGCTCTCCTCTCTGTTTGACTTCGATCAAGCCATAAGAACCAGTGAATGTCTCATAAATTCCAAAACATCGATATTATCATAAGTGTACCTCCTTCAAATTTTTAAATGATAGCAAATAATTTATTCTGAAGTTTTTAATTTCTTCATGATCACTGCCGGTTAGCTCAAAGAAACTAACGGTTAGTTACAAAAACAATTCCGGGGTGTAAAGCAGAACTTCCAAAAAGTTTGAAAAAAGAACTTGCAAAAAATCTTCTAGGAAGCTAAGAACAACTTCAGAAACGTTAAAAATAACTTTCGAAAAATCCAAAATAACTTCCGGGAAATTGAAAAAGTTTTCATGAAATTCCAGAGATGTTCCAAAAAAACTCAAAATAGCTTCCGGGAAATAAAAAGATGTTCCGAAAAAATCAAAAGAACTCTCGGGGATTCAAAGCATCTTCCAAGAATTTCAAAAGAACTTCCGAGAAACACGGAAGATCTTGCGGGATATTCAAAATACTTTCGTGAACTTTTAACTCGTCCGAGAGAATTTCTAGAAGCTTCTAAAACGTAAATAAACTTAATAAAGTTAAAAAAAACTCCAGACGGTTCGGAAGAACTGAAGAATTTCCAACAAATTTGAAAAAAAAAACTGTCGTGAAATTAGAAAGAACTTTTGAGAATTAAAAATAACCTCCGGAAACATCCAAAGCATTTCCGGGAAGTTCTATAAAATTCCCGCTAAGGGAAAAGGAACCTACTGGAAGTTTAAAAGAACTTCCGAGAAGTTTAAAATGTCATCGGAGAAGTTCAAAAGATCTTCCAACAAATTCGAAAGAATCTTCGGGAGATTGAAAAAAAAATTAAACCGACAATTTAAAATGAACTTCCAGAAAGTTTAAAAGAACTTCCCGTTGATTCAAATGAAATTCCGGGAGTTCAATGGAAAATACGAGAGGTTTAGAAGAACTTCAAAAGTTCAAATGAACTTCAAAGAAGTTTAAAAGAACATTCACTTCGAAATAGGAAAACAAAAACTTTTGGGAAATTAATGGTTAAAATGAACTTCCGGGTAAGTTCAAATAACATCCGGAAAGTTCAAAAGAACTTGCATACATTAAAAAGAACTTCAGAGAAATTTTAAAAAAACTTTCGAGAACTTCCGGGAAACTTCTGAAAGATCGAAACAACCTTCGGGAAATTCAAAAGAAGTTCCGAGAAAATCAAAGGGAAAACTGCAAGGGAACTACCGGAAAATTCAAAAGATCTTCAGCGTAGTTTGAAAAGAATTAAGGGCAATTAGAAGGAACATCTGAGAAATTCAATGGACTGCACAGGAGGAAATCAGCCGGCCCGAAGATAAACGTTGAACCTAAAACCAACAACCCTTCCCAAGTCCCCCGACTGCAACCGATGGAAGATATTTGGACGAACTTAAAACTGGGGATTTACTTCAATAATTACGTGATCAATACAAAAAGACCACAAAAAAGTTAAAGAATGAGTATAACATGCATGACATCGTTATGTTCATCGGTCATGGCTAAGGTTCCGGCCCACTTCAGTAAGGCAGGGCGTCGACGAATTTTTGTAAAAGGCTTAATAAACGTAGGATTAATGGATACGTTATGAATAACTGTACTTTTGATTTTTCTCCTGAAGTTAATGGAACTACCTGTTGTTATCTAAAAATCTGTGAAGGGTAACTACATTTACTTGAATATTTCGGAAAATTTCTCGCAACTTCATCAGGTTTTTCAGAATATTTCATAAGTTTTCAGAACTGTAATAATGTTCTGTACCCTGTCTTCAAGATCTTACCCAAGCAGCGCATAACCTTCATTAACTAGTTGCAGTAACTTTATTGTGACTTGATTGAGTTAGATTTAAGTTACTTCAACCGACTTGAAACAAGTGTACTCAGTTCCGGTCAACATGTCCGAAAGTTTCTTTAAAGATTCCGAAAATCTGTAATCTACCATAAAAATCGCTGAACTAATCAGAAAAGGTCTAGATTAAATAACCTTTTCTCGAAGCTTCGTAAAAGCCACGGTAAACTTTTTTTTTTATTTTTCTTCTGCTTCTCTCCAAAATAAAATGTTACAAAAAAAAATGTACACAAACGAAACGAAGTCCTACGTTTTGTAAAATTATATTATTGGTTCTCAGAAAAAAATGCTTTGAGCTAGAAATTTCATGATAGGTCTCACAAATTTCACTTGAAGTTCTTTAAAACTTGTTTGTATAGTTCCCCGGAACTTCTTCTAAAGCTGTAATGAACTCCTTCATTAGTTTATACCTTGAATGCTGAAGATCTTTGACTAACTTTCTTAGGAACTGTTTAAGACTTTTCTTCTAATTTCTAGTTACTTTCGACCAGTTTTACGAATTCCTGAAGTTTTCCTTAATTTCCATTAAGCTTTTAAAACCTGCTCCTGAAGTTCTCAGGAACTTTCTGAATATTTCTAAACATTTCGAACGATTTTCTACTGATTAACTTATTTGAAGTCCCACTCAATCTCCCTTCTCGTTCTGAAAAAAACTACTTCTAAAGTCCAGACGATTTCTCCTAAAGTTCTAGGTACTGATGAACTTCTCCTGAAGTTCCGGGGTGCGTCTCCAGAAGTGCGGAAATACTTCTACTGAAGTAGTGAGGAACTTGTCCTGGATGCGAAGGAACTTATCCTGAAATCTCCTGCAATTCTGAGGAACATTCCCTGAGTTGCTTAGGGACGACTTGTGAAATTCGGTGTGAAATTTTGTATGGAAGGTTCTTTTAAGAGGGCCAAGGAAGGTTCTTATGATAGAGACCCCTCGCTTCACTGGAAGGGGGGTTCTCATACAAATGAAACACAAGTATCTGCATAACTCGAGAATTAATAAAAAAAAATGGAACCAAATTTGGCATGTGGGAATTTTGGAGGCAAGAAATGTTTCTATTGTGGTTCAAACCCCCTCCCCTTTCTGGTAGGAAAGACCCCCCCCCCGGTGGTTTATACAAATGAAACACAAATTCCTGCAAAACTCGAGAATGAATCAAGCGAAGGAAACCAAATTTAACATGCAAGGAGTTTTTGGAGGCAAAACCTGTTTCTATGGTGGTTTAAGATCCCACCCCCCTCTGGAAGGGGAGGCTCTCATACAAAAGAGACTCAAGTTTCAGGATAACTCAAGAACTAGTCAAGCAGATGGAACCAAATTTGGCATGTGGGATCTTCTGGAGGCAAGAAATGTTTCTATGGCGGTTCGAGAATCCTCCCCTCTCAAGAAAGGGGGGGGGGCGGTCTCTCATACAAATGAAGCTGAAATTTCTGCATAACTCGAGAATCAATAAAACAAATGAAACCAAATTTGGCATAAGGAGATTTTGGAGGCAAATTTTTTTTTCTACTGTGGGTTAAAACTCTCCTCTCTCTGGTAGGGAAGAGGGGGGGGGGGGGAGTGATGTCATACACATGACAAACAAATTTAACCAAACATGAGAACTATCCCTACTGTTATGAAAATGTGTAAGGGTTTATGGAACCTGAGAAGGTTCGAGACTCTTTCGGAAATAGAGGAGGGGGGGGGGAGGTTCTCACACAAATGAAATAAACATTTCTGTATTACGCGAGAACTAATCAAGCAAAGGAAACCAAATTTACTTTGTAGGACTTTTTGAAGGCAAAAACTGTTTCTATGGTTATTTGAGACCCCACCCTCCTCTAGAAGGGGAGGCTCTCATACAAATGAAACTCAAGTTTCTGGATAACTCGAGAACTAATCAAGCAAATGGAACCATATTTGGCATGTGGGGTTTTCTGGAGGCAAAAAATGTGTATATGGTGGTTCTAGACCCCTCCTCTCTCTTTGGGAAGGAGGGGGGGGGGGGTTCCATACAAATGAAACTGAAATTTCTACATAACTCGAGAGTTAATAAAACAAATGGAACCAAATGTAGCATGTGGGGATTTTGGAGGCATGAAATATTTGTACTGTTGTTTGAGACCGCTCCTCTCTCTGGTAGGGTGAAGAGGGGGGGGGGGGGTCTCATACAAATGAAACACAAATTTGAACCAAACATGAGAATTGTCCCTACTGTTATGAAAATGTGCATATAGCGGTTTTTGGAACCGGAGAAGGTTCTTATGATGGTTCGAGACTCCACCCTCCTCTGAAAAGAAGGGAGGGGGCTCCCATACAAATGAAATACACATTTCTGCAAAACTCGAGAACTTATCAAGCAAATGGAACCAAATTTGGTATGTGGGAGTTTTTGGAGGCAAAAACTATTTCTATGGTGGTTTGAGACCCCTCCCTTATACGGAAGGGATGGCTCTCATACAAATGAAACAGAATTTTTGCATAACTCAAGCATTAATCAAGCAAATGGAACCAAATTTGGCATGTGGAAGTGTTTAAAGGATAGAAATGTTTCTATGGTGGTTCGAGACCCTTCCCCCTTTTTGTAAGGGAGGCTCTCATACAAATGAAACATAAATTTCAATCAAACATAAGAATTATCCAGGCAACGAAACCCCAAAATGTGTATTTCTCGGGTAAGAAGGATGTTCTGACAGAAGTTTGAACCCCTTCTTAGTCAAGAATGGGAGATGCTTGAGTTATTCTCAGTGCTACATTATGTACAAGATGTTAATCTGAGGTTGCGTAAGAAAAAATTGCGTTCAAACTGACAAGATGTGGCGTAGTTTGACGATATATGTTTTGTCAATGAAATGCTTCTACACGGAAAGAAAAACCATGGTAGAAACTAACAATCCGAGGGTTTAATTAAAAATACACATTTTCATTCATTTAGGCAAGCGTATCGATCTAATAGTAACCTTGTCCATCTTTTTGAAGATCTCTGAAGTATAATCTGAATTCTAATCCTTCTTCGTATACCAGATATTCAAACTACTATGCAACAAACTATTTGTTCGTGTTTCCTTTGCTACACACAATACAAAAAAAATTTCATGTTAATTTAGGTGTCCTGAGCGTTCTTAAGAACATAAGGATGACTTGAAAAGTCGAGAAAATAAATTCAATAAAAACACACCGTTTGTCGAGTTTCGTAAGTTTCAGTTTTGGGAAACATAGTTTTAAATGAAAACTTTGTTGATGTTCTCAGGTTAAACTATATTTCGCTTAACAACTTTATTTTTAAAACATCCACCGCGTCAGAAAAGAAGAGCCTATGCAAAGAAGTTTCTTCCTAATGCATCCTAATCGCCTATTTGCTACGTTCCTTTCTCAAAATGTGCCATTGAAAACGCTCTTTTCACAAAAAAAAAGAATCCTCAATTCACCATTGTTGGCTGCGTTCCAACTAACCAGAACCTAACGCAAAGGGCAGGAAACTGGCCTAAATTCGACATGAATTTTGTATGCTCATATCCCACCACTTTCTGCCCGGGTGCTATCATAATTCCGATTAGAAACGACGATGCGGCTCCTCTTCCGGTGAAATTTCAAATTCGGAACAAGCTCCCGTGGAACGATGACCACATCCGCATCGAATTGATTCATTGTTGTTGATTGTCGGTCGATTTGGCACCGTGCCCAATCGAATTCCGCTGTCGATAATTTGGTCACTGACTACGGGGCCGTAGTTAGGAAGCAGATAATCGCTACTTAATCGTTACCTTCCATTGAGAACTGCTCGGAATCTAGAATCAACAACTCACCTGAAACGAGAAAAAGAAGAAGAAAAATTTCAGTAAATATTTGACTTTCCGGTTATAGAATGTTTTGAGTAGGCGTGAAAAATATCCGTGGTGCGATTTCATGGCTACTGTGATAACAACTCGTTTAAAAGCGCCTTTCCCGCTGGTTGCCAAGGCAGTAATAAGCTAATCAACAAAGATGACCCTCCGCCCAGTATCGCTGATGATGATGGCCCTGGTCGTCCTGTTCTGCGCTTCCATCCCCAACGCCCACGGACAACGCCTGCCGAACCAGCCGGGTGACTTCAAATGTAACTGCATACAACTCGTTCGATCCCTACTGCTGGAACCGATGGCTTGAACTACCTGAACAAATGTGTCCTCCTCTGTGGCAAACGCTTCAAGCCGGGTCTGGACATCAAACACCGCGACTACTGCGAAGGAAGCGACCACTACGCGGTGCAAGGATCATTCGATCCGGAACGACCGTTTTGGGGTTAGGAAACTTTTCCGACTGTTCGCTGTGGAATAAATTTATCTGAACCGAACCACCTTTTCGCAAAGAAAAACAAATTTAAAATCCAAGGAAAATCAATTTTCCGGAAACAACTTCCCCCTCCTCAACGTCTGCCACGCAGCCCTGCTTCGCCTCGTTAGTCGAAAACAAAAACATACACAACTTGATATTTGATGCCACGTTCCCGGGAGCAGCGCCACTTTGTGCCAAATTCCCGTGGCATCGGGAGAGGGTTATCGATAGGCAATAACGGTCTTTTTCCCTCCCGCTCGCTCCCATTCACCCACCTCCCTCAATGAATACTAACTAATAGGAACCGCGAGTGGAGGAGTTTGGGCCGCGATTTGTTTGACTGGCTGGCCTGCTTGGATGGTTGGTTGGTGCAAGACGGAATTGGTGCAAGCAAAGTTTTTCAATCGTGATCGATTTTCGAACAATAGCAGAGGAAACGGCTGTCCTCGAAGGGAGAGGAACTTTTTTCCCATCGATTTACTCACCTATCACACTTCGGGCCGCGCGGGAGTGAGATTGATGATGTTTGTTTGGAGTGGAATGAATTCGCTTAGAGGACGGGGGTTGATCATAAGTTGAGCGGAATTCATCCGGAATTTCAGGAAAATTTTGGAACCTCTAGGAGTAGTTTAATTGACAGAATGAGGCTGCGAGAAACCAAAGTTCGATTTTGAGTTGGTATATTGGAAAAGGTAATCATTGCCGCTATTCAGGCGTTTAACGGAAACGCTTTCACGCTTGCTTTGATCGGCATGTTGAAATGAAGTGAAGAATAGCCTACTTTAGTTTGGCGGCAGAAGTCACCTTAGTAAAGGGTGTTCCGATCAAAATATGGTCAAACAGTAATGTGTGTGAGTCGATCCAAGTTTATATTAATAAGTCAAATTCTTTTTCTTTTTCAAGTGCAGTCAGTGTGAAATATTCAGCTAAGATTCCTTTTTACTGAATGCGTTTAACACCTGCCATAAGATTTTGTACAGCCTCCTTGTCCACTTAATTCGCCGCAGAACGTCAGTTTGCCCTGAACTGATTCTCGCTCACTACAGCGTTTTGAGTCTTCTTAAGGTTCCGCTTGACGATGGCCCAATATTGTTCAATTGGGCAAAGCTCTGGGGTGTAGGGAGGGTTCTTATCCTTGGGCACCACTTGAATGAGGTTGGCAGCATACCACTCCATGACCTTTTTTCCGTAATGGCCAAATCAGGCCAAAATAGAACGGAACACCTGTGTCGCTTCAGGAAACGCAGAAGACGTTTTTGTAGGCATTCGCTCAGATAAATTTCCTGGTTGAGGGTTCCGGTCGCGATGTAAACGTTGCTTTTCAAGCCACAGATACAGATGCACTGCCAAACCAGATATTTCTTCGCGAACTTTGACAGTTTAATGTGCTTGAAAATATCTGCCACCTTTACCCGTCCGGTTGCCGTGTAAAATTCCTGTCCAGGAAGCTGTTCAAACTCTGCCTCGACGTAAGTTTCATCGTCCTGTACCATGCAATCAAACTTCGTCAGCATCGTCATGTACAACTTTCGCGATCGTGCTTTGGCCAACGTGTTTTGTTTATCGTCGTGATTTGGAGTCACCACTTTCTTGTAAGTCGATAGTCTAGCCACGCCCAGCTTCTTTGCAACATCTCGGACGAAGAGGTTCAGCGGACAACTTTTTTTGTCGTCGCTGTGGCCTCCGGCAATCCAGCTTTCCTTGCTGTCGACAAACGTTCACCGAACACTTGTAATACGTTGGTAACAGTTGATTTAGCCACATTCAACAATTTCGCCACCTTGGCGTGAGAGTAGTTTGGATTTTCGCCATGCACGTGCAAAATTTTGATGCGTTGCTTCTCGTCCTTCGACGAAATTTTGATAACTGAAGTGCTTATCTCAAAATCAAAATAGAGGCATGATGCTATACGCACACATCTTCAAAATGCACGATGAAAGAAAAAGCGTCAAGTTTAAGTCAACTAAATTTTGATCGCAGCACCCTTTAGATGCGTTGTCAAGAGAAAGAAGGAGGTTTTCCTTCTATTTTTCGCTACTACTGCGAACGTTTTGGAGTCCTTCAACATGTATTTCTAAGATTGTTTTCACAAATGTCTTACGTATCAGCGAGATACTCTTTTTGTTTACTTTCTCTTCTCATAATATGCTGACTAGTACCGTAAGCTATTGATCTGTAGACAGACACTGTTGAGAATCAACGGATATAGATTTCCAACAAAAACGGATGCGGTTGGTCAAAGCAATGATAGATCGAGTGATGTGTCTCGTCCGAGTCTCAGGGACACTATCGAGATATCACATACGAGCGGTACGATGTCCAGGAATTCTGACGAACTTTTTGGCTTCGCCGTCGATGTCGATATCGTGGCTCGTAACTTCGAGACGATGGTGGACTTAAAGGTGCGGCAACTAGGATAGGCACTGACGAATTTTAACGCCAACTCATCCAGTGGTTGGCAGCACCATCTCAGAATCCAATGAAACTTTGTGGGTGGTAAACTATGTCTTTTCAGGTGACTTTGAATACTTTTTTTTCAAAATTTATCTAGACTACCATTTGAAAAGGATTAAATCTACATAATTCAAAAAGGACAAGACTTACAAAAATGGGATTTATCGATGATTTTTAGAAAATCGTCTGAACATGGCACTTGGCAGAATGGCATTTCTTTGCAACATCTCATGGGAAGGATCCATGTGATGCTATTGGCGGTACTCTCAAGCGAATGGCAAAGAGAGCAAGCCTTGCTCAAGATTATCGAAACACAATCCAAACTCCTTGGGAACTATATGACTGGGCAGTTGAACAGTATGCAAAAACGTCAGAAGAACTTGAGGAGTTATATAGCCACGTAAAAGACAATACCGGGTAAACATAAATTTCATTGCTTTGTAATTATTTGAGCATTTCTAGCTTGAAATTCAAAAAAAAAAATTGATTTTGGCTCGACAGGTTCCGCTTTAAAGAAATTTTTGTCCATATATAAGTTTCTACCCAAAATAACATTTTTCTTAAAAAAAATCCTAAAATTTCCTGGACTAATTGTCTTTAAGCTTGTGTAAAATATGAATTTGATTTTTTTTCAAAAAATCTAACATACTAAAGATTATTCTGATTGAAATGTCGTCTGAGAAGAAGTTGTAGGTCATTAAGTGTTCTTCAAGAAAAAAAAAAGCTAAAGCTTTGCTAATTCAAACCACACTTCACGTTTTGGGCCGAAAGTAATCATGTGGCAATTTTTCAAAAAATTCACAATTTTTGGTGTAAATACTCAAAGTTTTAAAAATTGTATTTTGGCTATTGCATGGAAAGGTAACGCGTACAAACAAAATCGGAGCAATATCAACTGTATAAGCTTGTGAATTTATCAACTCTTTTTAGTCTTTTTTTACACGGTTCCATACTAAAAGTGGAACGTATCCCCAGTGCAAAAAATACCTTAATATTCACTGAAACTAAAAAAATGTAAATTCATGCTAAAAAAAACACATAAAATCATTGATCTTTTTGGAGTTCCTCCTTCGAATTTTCTAAATATTATATTTTTAAGAAACTTGAAATTACCTCCTAAAACCCGGTGAAGAGTTTAAGACGGTCACTTATTTTATTTTTTAAAGTTTTGGTTTTAAATTTTTATGGATTTTTTGAAATCGCACCAACTTTACCAAAAATAGACTCAACGTGTTCATTTATAATAAAAAAGCAAATAAAAACTTTTTTTCGTAAACCCAGCCGTTCTGAGGTTATTGCGAATTTTATTAAAAGGAAATTTTATTAAAAGGAAGTCCACAAAAAAAAACATGATAGATTATTGAATAAGAAACAAATCTTTCTAAGACATGGGGGCTGTCAGCCTTACCCGTTTCTGTACAGACGCAATGGAAGCTATACAAATTGATGCTTTCTGAAATGATCAAACTCAAAAGTTCTTTTTTTTTTTTTTTGCAAAAACGGTTAATATATCGGGGTTTTCTTAGCCACTCCTTGAGAAGACAGCAGTCAGGTCAATTTTTATGATAAGGTCTGGAACAAATTTCTTATAAGTACATTTCAATACAAAGGAGTCTGCCATACATTTGAAATGAAGATAGGTACATAGTCAACAAAGTGCTAAATATTGGGAAGTTCTTCACCTCATGAATTTAGTGTATCTTCCATAGGTTTTCAAGTTAAACAAGCAAGTTTATTTTCAAACATGGATGATACTTTCAATGTTGTAAATCTTTATCCAAATCGAAGAGAATGTGGTTTAGAGACTAGAAACTTGACAGATGGTGTTATTGAAACCATTGGATAACTCGATGCGACTCTGCAATAAGCGTCCCCTTGTTTATCGTCCCCAACAAAAACCCGTTCATGGAATGTAGTAAATTGAATGAAGATAAAAAAAAACAACAATATTGTAGGAAACACTGCTTCCTCTCTCCCTAAACAAAACTATCCGAAACACACACATATCCAAAAGCATTAATTTGATTCTTTCTAATCGCGTCAAAACAGAAACGGGTAAGTCTGACTGTCACTGTGTCTGAGAAAAAGTTGCCTGTTTTTCAATAATCTATTATGAAAAATATATTTTGTTGTGAAAATCGCGACTAACAATCAAAAAGGGCCAAAAAATTGCAAGAACATAAATTTCTGTTATTAAAATTTGCAATAATTTAAGAACGGCTAGGCTTACAAAAACAGTGTCTATATACTTTTTAATAAAAATGATGAATAAAATTTAATTTTGGTATATTTAAATAAAAAAAACCATTTCAACATTTTCAAAATATTTAAAAATATTTAATAACAAATATATGAAAAATATAGAATTGACCATCAAAAACAAACCAGCTTTAAGGACATAACTTCAGCTTTAAAAAAAAATTAAGACGATCGAACGGGAGGTTCTTGAATTTTTTTTTTAAGCATGAATTTACGAACTTTTTAGTTTTAGTGTATTTTTATTCTTGAAGGACACTTCATTATCTGCAAGTTTTTCTAACACGACAATTTGAAAAAAATAAAATCCACAATTTGACTACGATTTTTTTTATGGACAACCTAATTTGATCATTAATGCGTTGAAGACATAAGGGAAAGAGGATCATGAGAAGACAATGTTAGCCTCCCATCACGAGTTCAGATCGACGGTGATGATTAGATTAGCTTAGATTTCTGTATTGAAGAGACTGGTTCGTCTCTTCCGATGGTGATGATATCGAGGCGGTAAACGTCTCTGAGCTCGTTGGTAACCGCCGATAATAACACCAAAAGAGAGATACAAAGGCGCATTATGGCTGGCAATCGTACCTTGTTTGGACTACAAACGACGATAAGATCGAACACAGTTCGCCGAACTACAAAGTTAGCCATCTACAAAACATTAGTTAGACTTGTAGTCATCTACGACCACGCCACGAAACATGGACATTACTAGTGGAGAACCACTACGGTCTTTCACTGTGGAGATCAGATGGAAGACGGAAGGTAAAGGAGGCGAATGAATCACGAATTGCATCAGTTTATGGGAGAATCTCTCATCGTTCACCCGCAAAAAGTGGTCGACTACGGTGGGCTGGGCATGTCGTAGGACACAGTTTATTTAAAATGATTCTCGATAACGATCCGACGGCATCAGAAGAAAAGGCGCGCAACGATCAAGCTGCATCGAGCAAGTAGAAGGCAACATGCAACAGGTCGCGAGGCTGGCGAAGTCCAGCTCCCAAGTAAGATTGCCAAAACCTTCCACTAGAAATTAGAAGAAAAATTAGTATTTTCCATGTAATTCCAACTACCTTTGCTTATCTTGACAGATACGCGTATTTCGTCTACAATGTGTAGACTTCTCCAGTGTCTCGTACTAATATAAAGTCGAGTTATTAGTACGAGACACTGAAGAAGTCTGCACATTGTAGACGAAATACGCGTATCTGTCAAGATAAGTAGAGGTAGCTGGAATTAAATGGAAAATACTAGTTTTTCTTCTAATTTCTAGTTACATGTATTCCACTAAACAGTTCAAACCCTCTAGGATTCAAAACCTTCCAGTTTTATTAAGGATCTATGGAAGCCACTAGAAATCAATTTGGTTTTATTATGGCAGTGCCATTGGGTTTCCAATTTTAGTTAAGTTTATGAACTGAGAAGCAACGATCTTAAAACCTTGTCTTCGAAAATTCCTTTTACTCCTATCAAAGGTTTTATTTTGACTTAATGAACTCGTAAAATGCTGTTTTGAAATGCCGATTCATTCAAATTATTTTATCATGGTCAGTTGAAAAAGCATTTTAAAGCCATTTTGCCTCCAGTAAATGCATTAAACGGCAAATTGGCATTAACTTATGAAAAGGTCGTATTTTCGAATATTATTCGAATATGATAAAACTAAATCGGAAATAACTCGAGAACGGATGTTCTGACGCAGATCATCATTTGGCGCTGATTTTTTTTTAAATACTTGAAAAATCAGATTATATTGCCAGAATACGTTTATTCCCGCATATATTAAAATTTTGAGAAATACACCAGAAGTTGATGTTTATTCATTTATTTATTTGTTTTAATTTTTCACAGTTAAAAATAAAAAAAATCAAGAATACGTTTTTTTTTAGATATTTAAATTTTAATGTTAATTGTCGATTTTTTCCCGATTATTTTTTCAGTGTATATTTTTTTCACAATCTTCACACATAGGGCCACAACTTGTTCTTAGACATTTTTTTTTTTGTACAAAACAAGGGTTTCGAGCTACAAATTATTAATTGAAGTGCTATTCAAAATGCTTACGCCCTTTTTAAAACTGACTCTTGAGTCCAAATATGTTTTGCATGAGTTGAAAAAAAATTTCTTTCGTGGGTAAAACGTGTGTACAAATTTTCAATTAAATCGGAGACACTCGAAGTTGGTCGCTAGGTCATTTCTGGTTGAAACGCTCTGTGCTAATAATTTTAAGTAGTATATTTCCATCAGGGGATAAGTCACACAGGCTTGAAGGATGGTGGTGCCTCGCAATCACTTGACAGATAAAATCATTTCTGGTTGCACTTACACGAATTGATTGTCTATTATCCCACTGTTTTACTTCCGTCTCACTTGCACTGATGTGATTCAGATGATGCATTAGTGTGCGTGAATTTAACGTACACACTACCAAAATGTCATGTAAATTTCGGTACCCTGAGACAGACACATGCAAGCGTCCTTGAGTTGAAAGAGATGAGAAAATAACTTTAACCAAACACATCTTGTACCGACTGGCGTATTCGTCAGTTTCAGGAGACATAATTTTACACGAAATCATTGTTTACGTTCCCCAACAAACAAACATGAATTAAGTCTCGTGTAAAATCCATAATTTCTTAGTGTGTAGCGTACATTTTCGATACCAGTTTTGACAAATATGTCGAAACACAGAAAATGACTTGCATGATGATGAAACACCATTATAACCACCCGGAGATCATGAAGGAGTCTGGACCGGTTGGATGTTTTGTCTGGACCGGTTGGGGTTTTCAGACACTTGAGAGGTGGTAGGTGCTCTTGAAAACGTGAAGAAAAACGGGTTATTCAATAAAGAACGGTATATAATCGTACCCAATATTACATCCAGCAAACTTTCTAACACAAGGTAAGCAATCAAATAACCCCGACATAATGTACTTTTACTGTATTACGGGGAAAATGAGGGACCACCAGGGCACCCACCAAAACGTTTTTGCTCTTCATCCTGGGGCTTGATGATCACAAACAGCAATAGAATCCTGATTAAATCGTTTTTTTTTTTAATTATAACACAGCTACGGAAAACTACCTTGCTACAATATTAAATCATAATCATCATCATCATAAGTCAAAACACAGGAACACCTTCCGATTCCCCCGAAACACGATCATTACATACAAAACGTAGCAGAGTGACTAACCCCCTGATTTCTGTCTTAATATTGGACGAAACCAGCTTTTTGGATCGCACTTCAACTTCAAATTCTATTTCTTGGTTGTAAAAACAACAATATTTTCATGAAGGTTAATCATACTTCCATAGCCACCCCCTCCCTCGGCCCAGATTTTAACATCCCCAAAATGAAGCGCAACAGTTATCTATTGTCATCAGCGAATAGCTCACGCAATGAAGCAGAACACAGAATAGCTTGGAAAATTAGATTTCGCCATACGCCACCATAAACCATAAACCATCATCATCATCATCATCATCATCATCATCATCATCATCATCCTCAACGTCATCGTCGCCCTACTATTCCGTTTCGCTCTCTCGCAAGGAGCAGCGCCACCATCAACCAGTTCGCAATAAGCAATAATCGTAAAACGGCGAAGAACACCCAACCATCAGGCGTCCATGCCAAGAAGCGACGGGTCTGGCAACTGCCTCGAACCTATCGTCGGAGCGAGAGACGGCTTCTCCCGCTTTGTGTTCTCGGGTGGCTCCTCCTGGTGGTGGTGGTGGCGTGGCGGACGAGGATCATGTTCAATAACGTTAAGAGCTTTTTTTCCGGGCCGGAAAATCAGACCCCCAATCCACGGGGCTCTGTGGCCTTTGACTACTGGAGCGAGGGTGGGAATGTAAAATTTATTACTAATTTGGAAATATGATCCTACTGGGGCTGGGCCGTACTTTCCCCGAAAATGGTTTATCTAATATTCTATGCATTTATGAAGTACACCCAGTCTTAGAGTTTGGGGGTTTGCTTGACGCAAGTGATGCCCTTATTGAGAAGCTAGACAATGCTGCACTTGGAGGTGGCCCCAACTTCGATTCGAAATCAGCGTCAGAGTGCAAGCAACACTCATGGCCTCCCAGGATTCGCTCGAAGTGGAGTCTCTCTTTCGGCTCTGGTTGCCAGGGTGGATTGAAACTTTCTCAGCCATGCTCCTCTACATGCCCGCATGCTACGATGCGGACGGAATGGCCACAAAAGGATTATAAATAAGAACAAATTTTATCAATCGTCGGTGCTGTGCCATATTGGTTCAAAATTGAAAATTCCTGCCTTCGGAAGAGTTCATCTCATAGAAATGAAATTTTCCGACTTGTACCGGTGCGGCATCGAACCGACGAAATGGGACTTCAGTTTAGTGCTGAGCTTTTCTTGCCGTGGAGAGGGAGATTGAGTTCTACCAGGCTTTTGAAAGCTTGCTACCATAAAATGATGACCCCATAACAGTCAGTCAATTTAATCTGTTTGGCAAAATAACACCTTCAAATTTTTATCACGATGCAAATCGAATCCCGTCCCATATCGATTCCGGCAATTTCAAATTACTCGCTCGGATCGATATCCTCCCAATCCAGTTCACGTTGACATAAAAGCCTCGAAGCAGCATGTGCTGGTTACTCTTCTTGTTCTTCTTCGTCTGATGTCACAGCCACCGCCACCACCACCCAGATTGGGGCAAACTCCGGGTCCAAGCTATAAACATGAAATATAAGGGTCTCGCAAAGGCCATTAAAATGTCCGTCCTCCATCTTCTTTCCACTTTGAATTGCGTTGTACCGTGTGGTCCGATTTATGAATGAAACTTTCCGGAAATATGCGTGGCTTTTAGACTAACAAGCGATTTTCTTTTATCTTGTTTAATTTGGAACGAGTCAGGGGATGCAAGTTGCTGTTAGGAGTTGTGAGGCAACCGACGATATTCGATCATATGTGCACCTGGTGCACTGCACAACCCATCTTATTGGACTATTTTTTTTCAAGTGCGGTTTCAGCCACTGATTTCTGTTTTTATTGATAATAAATGAATGATTTCTATTTTTCAATTGAAAGTAATGTAGGATGCGTCATAACAATAACTTTCGTTCTTTATATAAGCGTCAACTTGGTGCTCTTTCCATTGTCAAAGATTTTTAAAAGAACTAACATGTGGCAACGTTGCATATGAGCCGCATCGAGTTAACATTTTTCTCTTTCTTCCTTCTCTTCCTTCAGTGAAAGAAAAATAATTAACATATACTGAAGCGCATAGATTAACCACGAATTGCATCACTTGTTGGGAGAACCTTCCATCGTACTGACTGCTAAAACTGGACTGGTCGACTACAGTGGGCTGGACATGTCGAAAGAATGTCGGACGACAGCCCAGTCAAAAAGATTCTCGAAACCAAACCGACAGGCACAAGAAGAAAAGACAAACGACGATCAAGGTGAATCGATCAAGTAGAAGGTGACCTGCGGACCTTCCGTAGGACTGTGAGGCAGGTAAAATGTAGCCATGGACCGAATAGGATGGAGACCTTGGCCTGATTGGTAAACAGAAAAAAAATGAATTTTAACAAGCGCGTAAAATTTTCCCTCGTTTAATTCCAAGTCAAAGGAGGCGTAAACAACGAAATTGCTTGCAATCTTTCATGCGCCATGCAACAAGGTTTGCAATCTTTCATACAACAGGCTAGATTCAGGCGTTATCTGGCTTCAATTTACATGAAATATTTTCTGCCAAATCTAGCATTTCCTTTATGTGCATTAGAGAACGTAGAAAAATTCAATGTTTTTTATCTGTGTGAAGTCCTTAGTAGTGCTTAACGTAAAACTAACCGTTTCGTAAAACGAAGTAACATTGCTCATTTTGTGATGCGATATATGTTGAGGCGTAGAAAATTTTCTGTGGATTAAAATCATATTAATGGGATTTGATCATGTGAATCCATCGAATATTCGATTTGACGTGTTTTGAGAAGCATCCCCCATCTCTTGATTGAAACGGCAACACTGTTTCTGTTAACAGGCAACTGTCGTTTCACTTCTGTCAAAACCTGAACAAGCTCCGTCAATTAGTTTTTTGATGACCTCGACACAACTTATTTTACGAAGAGAAATTTTTTTTGGAGAAACGTTGGACAAACTATATATAACTCAAAATTAAACTTCAAAGTTAAAATAACAAAAATGGCCGACATTTGTGAAGTCTGTTACGATTTAAGTCAAAAGTGTCGTCGGAAATGATTCAGTTTGATGATGACATATTCAACCTGTCGAGTGAGTGCCGTGGCGAAACTCACTCATGAACAGTGTCAGTTCATGTTTGTCTGGAAAAATCAAATTTTTAAGAAGAATTCAGTACACATGAGAATCCTTTTCACCAATTTCATGTTCAACTATTAAGAATCGAAGGCATTTTGAAATTATGAGACCGCAAGTGTAGAACATTTTCTCTGTCTTAAAATTTGCCTGAAATTGGTTTTAGGCCTACCAAACGTCAAGTGAAATAGTAGTTCAAACAAAACTGTTCAAACGTTTGCAGAAGCTGCTCCAATTTCTGAGGATTTTCCGTGCTGGGAAGAATACAAAAATAACAATCAAAGTGGAGGATTTTCCGTTTGAAAAATTGCGAAAACTGTTAATTCCTTGTAGAATTCAGGGTTGATCAAGTTTCTGGTAGGAGTTGACAAACCTTCTGGAAAAACTATTTTAGCTCCTGGAGAAGTTGTTCCAGATAGTGACAGAAGTTGAGCTTTGGAAAGCTGTTCAACCTTTTGGAAAAGCTGTCCACGTTTCAAAGGGACTCTGGAACAAACTCCTGGAAAGCTTTCCAACCTGGCGGAGGAGATGTGCATGTTTCTGGAGATGTTGTCGAAGTTACTACTTATGAAGAAGCTCGCATTTTTCTAGAAGAAACTGTTCAAACATCTAAAGAACCTGACTAAATTTCTGGAAGAAGATGTTTAAGCTTCTGGCAGACGTTATCAAAGTTATCCGGAATAGTTGTTCATGATGTTAACAAAATAAAGAGTCGCAGTTCTATCAGTTAGAGAAACTGTTCAGGCTTATTGAGAAATTGCTACCTTTGGGAAAAATGCTCAAGCTTCTAAAACTCTCAAAGCTTTTGGAGAAGCTGTTGAACCTTTAGAGTTGCTGTTGAAACTTGGGGAAGCTCTTCAATCTGCTGGAGGAGTTGTTTCAAATTTTGGGTAAGTTGTTCGAGCTTCTGGATGAACTGTTCAATCCTCTGAGGAAGCTATTCAAGCTCTCCTTTTGGAGAAGCTGTTTGTGCTTCTGGAGAAGCTATTTGAGCTTCTGGCGGAGCTGATTGCACTTCTAAGGAATCTGTTTGAGCTTTTGGAGAAGTTGTTTGAGCGTCTGGAGAAGCTGTTCAACATTTTGGAAAAGCTGTCCACGCTTAAAAGATAGTTTGATCAAGCTTCTGGGAAAGCTTTCCAAGTAACACCACACGATCATAATTAGTTGCAGCAACTGTTATGACTAACAAAGGCATATTTATGTTTTCTCAACTAATGGCAACATCTGTGCTACTAGGGTTCCTACCTGGTGGAGGAGATATTCATTTTTGCAGAAACTGTCGAACTTACTGATTCTGAAGAAGCTCTCATGTTTCTGGAGAAACTGTTTAAGCATGAAAACAACCAGTCCAAACTTCTGAAGAAGTTGTTGGAGCTTCCGGAGAAATTGTCAAGGCTTCCGGAGAAGCTGTTTAAGTTGTTAACAAAAGAGTCGCAAGTTCAAGAGGAGCTGTTCAAGCTTGTTGAAAAATTATTCGAGCAACTACCTCTGGAAAAAATCTCAAACTTCTAATAAGGCTCTCAAAGTTTTTGGAAAAGCTGTTGAACCTTCTGAAATTGCTGTTCAAGTTTCTGGAGAAGCTGCTGAAACTTATGGGAAGCTCTTTAAACTGCTGGAGGAGCTGTTCAAAATTTTGGGTAAGCTGTTCAAGCTTCTGGATGAATTGATCAATCCTCTGAAGAAGCTCCTCAAGCTCTCCTTTTGGAAAAGCTGTTCACATTTCAAAAGAGAGTCTGATCAAGCTTCTGGGGAAGCTTTCTAACATGGCGGAGGAGATATTCATGCTTCTGGAGCAACTGTTGAAGTTACTGCTTCTGAAGAAGCTCTCGTGTTTCTGAAGAAACTGTTCAGGCATCTAAAGAATCAGACCAAACTTCGGAAGAAGCTGTTTAAGCTTCCGGAAAAGTTGTCAAGGCTTCCGAAAAAGCAGTTTAGTAGTTAACAAAGTAAAGAGTCGCAAGTTCAATCTGCTAGAGGAGTTGTTCAAGCTTATTGAGAAATTATTCGAGTAACTACTTCTTCTATCTTCTAAAAAAAGTTTTTGGAAAAGCTGTTAAACCTTCTGAATTTCTGGAGAAGCTGCTGAAAATTTTGGGGAAGCTCTTTAATCTGCTGGAGGAGCTGTTTCAAATTTTGGGTAAGCTGTTCAAGCTCCCGGATGATTTGTTCAATCCTCTGAGGAAGCTATTCAAGCTACTTCTCTTCTTTAAGAAGCTGTTTGAGTTTCTGGAGAATGTATTTGAGCTTCTGACGGAGATGATTTAACTTCTAAGGAATCTGTTTGAACTTCTGGAGAAGCTGTTTGAGCGTTTGGAGAAGCTGTTTGAACTTCTGGAGAAGCTGTTCAAGATAGTGAAAAATTTACTGACGCTTTTGGACAAGCTGTTTAACCTTTTGGAAATGCTGTCCACACTTCAAAAGAGAGCCTGATCTTGGGAAGCTTTCTTACCTGGTAGAGGAGATGTTCATGCTTCTGGAAAAACTGTCGAAGGTACTGCTTATGAAGAAGCTCTCATGTATAAGAATCATAAGAACCAGTCGAAACTTCTGAAGAAACTGTTAAAGCATCCGGAGAAGTTGTCAAAGCTGTTGAAGGTGTTAACAAAATAAATAGTAGCAAGTTCAATCTGCTAGGGGAGCTGTTCAAGCTTATTGAGAAATTACTACTTCTGGAAAAATGCTTCTAAAAAAGCTCTCAAAGCTTTTGGAAAAGCTGTTGAACCTTCTGGAATTGCTGTTGAAGCTTCTGGGGAAGCTTTTTAATCTGCTGGAGGAGCTGTTTAATTTTTTTGGGTAAGCTATTCAAGCTACTGAAGCCATCCTTTTGGAAAAGCTGTTTGAGCTTCTGGAGAATTTGAGCTTCTAGCGAAGCTGATTGAACTTCAAAAGAATCTGTTTGAGCTTCTGGAGAAGCTGTTTGAACATCTGGAGAAGCTGTTTGAACTTTTGGAGAAGTTGTTCTGGCTTCTGAAGAAGCTGTTCAAGCTTCTGGATGAATTGTTCAATCCTTTGAAGAACCTCCCCAAGCTTTCCTTTAGGGGAAGCTGTTTGAGCTTTTGGCGGAGCTGTTTGAAGCTTCTAAAAAAGCTGATTGAAGTTCTAAGGAATCTTTTTGAGTTTCTGGAGAAGCTGTTTGAGCTTCTGGAGAAGCTGTTTGAGCTTCTGGAGAAGCTGTTTGAGCTTTAAAAGAAGCTGTTTGTTGCTTCTGATGGAGCTATTAGAGCTTCTGGAGAAGCTGTTTGGACTTCTGGAGAAGCTGTTTGAGTTTCTGGATGAATTGTTTAATCCTCTAAAGAAGCTCCATAAGCTTTCCTTTGGGGAAAGCTGTTTGAGCTTCTGGAGAAGCCGTTTGAGCTCCTGTAGAAGCTGTTTGAACTTCTGGAGAAACTGTTTGAGCATCTGGAGAAGCTGTTTGAGCTTCATGCGTAAATGTTCGAACTTCTAAGAAATGGGTTTCAGCTTTTAAGGGCTATGTTCTGGCTTCTGAAGAAGCTTCTGGATAAATTTTTCAATTCTCTGAAGAAGATCCTTTTGGATCTTTTTGGAGAAGCTGTTTGAGCTTCTGGCGGAGCTGTTTGCAGCTTTTTGAGCAGCTTTTGGAGTATCTGGCGGAGATGTTTGCAGCTTCTGGGGAAGCTGTTTATGCTTCTGGCGGAGCTGTTTGAAACTCTAAGGAAACTTTTTGAGTTTTTGAAGAAGCCATTTGAGCTTCTGGAGAAGCTGTTTGAGCTTCTGGAGAAGCTGTTTGAGCTTCTAGAGAAGCTGTTTGAGCTTCTAAAGATGCTTTTTGAGCTTCTGGAGAAGCTCCTTGAACTTCTAAGGAATCTGTTTGAGCTACTGTAGAAGTTATTTGAGCGTCTAGAGAAGCTGCTGGAACGTCTGGAGAAGCTGTTCAAGCTTCTGGAGGAGTCACTCAAGCTCTCCTTTTGGAGAAGCTCCTTGATCTTCGGGAGAAGCTGGTTGAGCTTCCAGAGAAGCTGTTTGCACTTTGGAGAAGCTTTTCTGGGCTCTGGAAAAGCTGTTAAAGCTACTGGAGAAGCTGTAAGAGCTTCCGACGGAGCTGTTTGAGCTTCTGGCGAAGCCGATTGAACTTGGAAGGAACCTGGTTGACCTTCTGGAGAAGGAGTTAGAGCGTCTGAAGCAGCTGATTGAGCTTCTGGAGAAGCTGTTTTGGCTTCTGTAAAAGCTGTTCTGGTTTCTGGAGAAGCTGTTCAAACTTCTAGATGAATTGTTCAATCCTCTGAAGAAACTCCTCAAGCTGTTTGAGCTTCTGGGGAAGCTATTTGAGCTTCTGGAGAAGCTGTTTGAGCTTTAAAAGAAGCTGTTTGAACTTCTAAGGAATCTGTTTGAGCGTCTGAAGAAGCTGCTGGACCTTCTGGAGAAGCTGTTCAAGCTTCTGGATAAATTATTCAATCCTCTGGAGAAGTCACTCAAGCTCTCCATTTGGAGAAGCTCCTTGATCTTCTGGATAAGCTGGTTGAGCTTCTGGAGAAGCTGTTTGAACTTCTAGAGAAGCTGTGCTGGCTTCTGGAGAAGCTGTTCAAGGTGCTGGAGAAGCTGTTTGCGCTTCTGGAGGAGCTGTTTGAACTTCTAAGGAATCTGTTTGAGCTTCTGGAGAAACCGTTTGAGCTTCTACATAAGCTGTTTGAGCTTCTGGAAAAGCTATTTGAGTGTCTGGTAAAGCTGTTTGAATTTCTTAATGAATTGTTTGAGCTTCTGGATGAATTGTTCAATCCTCTGAAGAAGCCACTCATGCCTTCCTTTAGTATAAACTGTTTGAGCTTCTGCCGAAGCCGTTTGAGATTCTGGAGAATCTGATTGAGCTTCTGGTGGAGCTGTTTGGAGCTTCTATAGAAGCTGCTTGAACTTCTAAGGAATCTTTTTGGGTTTCTGGAGAAGCTGTTTGAGCTTCTGGAGAAGCTACTGGAACTTCTGGATGAATTGTTCAATCCTCTGAAGAAGCCACTCAAGCTCTCCATGTGCAGAAGCTCCTTAATCTTCTGGAGAAGCTGTTCTGGCTTCTGGAGAAGCTTTTCAGGCTTCTGGAGAAGCTGTTCAGGCTTCTGGAGAAGCAGTTTGAGCTTCTCGAGAAGCTGTTTGAATTTCTAAGGAATCTGTTTGACCTTCTGGAGAAGCTGTTTGAGCTTCTGGAGAAGCTGCTGGAACTTCTGGAGAAGCCGTTTAAGCTTCTGGAGAAGCTCCTTGAGCATCTAAGGAATCTGTTTGAGCTTCTGGAGAAGCTATTTGAGCTTCTGGAGAAGCTGTTAGAACTTCGGGAAAAGCTGTAGCTTCTAAAAAAGCTGTTTGACCTTCTGGAAAAGCTGTGAGAGCTCTTAAAAGAGCTCTATGTACTTCCGTAAAAGCGATATATTGTACAGTGTGTCTCGCAATCGGTGTCACCTTTTTTCAGTCTTGGTTTATTTCAACTGGGTAATTTTAACAGCGGAATTTATCATACCCGTTTTGAGTGTATTTTTTTGACAGCTTATCGCTGAAGATAAATAAGCGATTCCGTTTGTTTGTTTTTATCAGCTACCATGGCAGCCATACGGGAGCAAGTTTTAAAATTATGTTTCCAAAAGCTTATACAGTGTCAGATATTCAATAGCCTTAAGCAGTTCGGAGTGAGAAAGCGTTTTGTTTTTCATACCTTGAAACGATTCAAGGAAACTGGAAATGTCCATATTCAACACAAAGGAGCTGTCAGACGAACTGCCAGAACGAAGAAAAAGACCAAATGTGTGAGGGAGCGAATAAGACGTAGTCCGGCCGCCCCTGCTTCAATGAACAGGCTCCATAGACATGATCTGGAATGCAAGCCGTACAAAAAAAACAATAGATTCACGGGTTGCCGGAGTGTCAGATGCAAACCAGAGTCCAAAGAAGCAGACATCTTTTGGTTCGGCACTGCGAGATTTTTCGGATGCAAAGCTCTTCCTTCTTCAGGACAGTCATAATCAACCAAATGATCTTGTGTATGGGAAAAGTCTTGCCATCGTTCCAAGAGATAAACTAGCTGTAGAACGCTATCAGAATGTATCGAAAATCATGGTATGGGGCGCCGTTTCTCGAAAAGGGAAAATTTCACTTCTTTTCATAGAATCCAACGTAAAAATCAACACTGAATATTGCATCGAGCAGGTTTTGAAGAACCATCTGCCTCCTCACGTTTGAACGCTGTATAATAATACACTATCTTGTTTCCAACAGGACTCAGCTCCAGCTCACAAGGTGACAAGGTGAACCTTGTAGTTTGGTGGGCGGAAATCATTTTCATCACAAGCGAAGAATGGCCTGGATCTTCACCGGATTTCACCCTACTTGACAACTTTGTTAGCGGTTAAATCCTTCAACATATAGGCCCTACGAAAGGGCTTACTCTAGATCGATTCAAGAAACATTTGGTTGAAATTTGGAACCAAATTCCTCAGGAAATCGTGCGATGCGTTCACATTGCGTTTGCCAAAAGTTATCAAGGAAAAGGGCGAGAGATTCGAATTGAATTAATACGTTTTAATTTTATAACAAGTATCTTTCAAATGAAAACTAAATGCTATGATTTGGTTGATTTGATATGCTGTAATCCCATTTTGTTTTAGTGACACCAATTGTGAGACACCCTGTATAAAGAACAAATGTTTCATAAATTGTATGAAACATTCATAACGCGTGTCATCTGGTGAAACAATGAACGAAATGAATTTCGTAAAGACCAGCCAATCGCTGCTTCTCTTGTATCGTACACATACATGTTGGTGCTGTTGCTGTGGTGGGCGACTTCTGAGATTGAGTACGAAGATTGAGTAACTTCATAAACAGTACATATCAGATTCGTTGCAGAAAACAACGAATAAATTCGTGAGTCCTACTTTCGATTAAGTAATAAAAATTATCTATAATTTTCAGTGTAGAATATAAGCGCTGTAGGCGATTCAACACGTGAATTGTAACCCACAACAACACAATATTTTTTTGAAAACCCACCGAAAAGTTGTCAAAATTAATTAAAACTTCCCATGTATTCAAACTACCCACACTACACAATTAAACGATTAACTTCGGACAGTTTGTTAGTAAATTGCACATCCACACAAAAGCGGAAAAATCAATAGTCGAAACCTATCTCGTATTCACTCTCACTATCTCTTTCTCTCTCTCTCACCCAAACCAGCACGTACAGGCTTTACTAAACTAATGAGCATCAGATCGGATTCAGTGGATATATATACATTTTAATAAAAAGGATCGCTTGTTACGCTTCCCGGAGAGTGCCATGTGACCCCTGCTATTAAAACCGAAAATGAACATTGCCTCATAATTACTGGAAACAAAGATAAACTCCTGAATCCGAGGTTGGGGGAAAAAGGGGGCCTTTCCAATCGAAACCCGATATCGCTCGCAGTGTCGGAAAAACCACCATCGTTGGACCCCTCTGGTTTTGATTTTCGATTCGCACAAAATTCGCACAACACCCAACAACAGCTACAGTCGGGGCCGGCAGGGAGGAAGAGCTGTCCTACCGCTCCGTGCTTCATCGGCGTGGCGTGGTGTTAAAATAAATTAACTAAATGAGATATTTGTTCCCGGCTCGGAATAAGCTGAAACGGAACGTGGCGCGGGTTGGTTGATTACGGTCCACAACTGCACGTTTGTTTGCCGAGAGGACGGGTTGAATTCAACCCTGGCTGGATGGGTTTCGTTCTAAGTGGCCAAAAGTGACAGATGCAGAGCAACAAATGTTGCTGTTAGAAGATTGTTGGAAAGTCTACTTAAAACTTTCAGTTAAACGAAACAGGAATTCGATGTAAGGAATGGGTCAAAACAGACTGTTAGTTTCATGATGTGCACTGCCTATTACTGCATATCAATTCCATATGGAAAGAGTAGGCATTAAGAGATTGTGATGACAAAAGGTCAACAGACAAAAGGTCGGATGACAAAACCGTCGAATGACAAAATGTCGAACGTTCAAAACGCACGTCGAACGTGCATTTCGACTTTTGTCCATTCGACCTTTTGTACTTTCAACCTTCTGTCCATTCGACTTTTTGTGCTTTCGACCTTTTGTCCATTCGACCTTTTGTACTTTCGACCTTTTGTACATTCGACCTTTTGTACTTTCGACTTTTTGTCCATTCGAACTTTTGTACTTTCGATCTTTTGTCCATTCGACCTTTTGTACTTTCGACCTTTATCATTTGACGTTTTGTCATCCGACCTATTGTCCTACTCTTCTTAGAGAGAGAGTAAAAGTCAAATGGACAAAATGTCGAAAGGAGAAAGAGTCGAAAGGACAAAATGTCGAAAGGACAGAATGTAGAAAAGACAAGATGTAGAAAGGACAAGATGTAGAAAGAAGAAAAGGTCGAATGAACAAAAGGTGGAATCTGGAGAAGGGGTACAACAACTCGAAGATTGTTAGTGAGAGAAAAGGTCGAGTGGAAAGGACAGAATGTCGAAAGAATGAGAAAAACTCATTCTTCACAAAACTTTGTTGACACCCCGGAGATTAGAGAGTGGTAGTTTTCATAGAAGTGGATTGACACATTTAAATTTGTAAATTTTCATAGTCAACCTATCAATTATCTAAAGAGTTTCTGAATTATAATTTCAGTAGAAACAAGTTATAAACTAACAAACTTTCAGCTGTTGAAATGCTGAGAGCGTGTTCTGTTGGGACTCAATATACCAACAATAGGCGTTTTGTTGAATATAGAAGAGTCCTTGTTTAAAAAAACAGGATGTCAATTGATCCACTATTCTTCTTTAAATACAAAATCAAAATATTATTCATGAAACGCTTCTTTACACCTTAAATATGAGAAAACATCATCTTCCACATGGCATAGCCAACAAGTGTTGAGGTCCGTGAATGAAACATCAAAGCGGAACACAAAGTCGCCCTTTACATTTATTTCCAATACTTGAATGGGGTCCCTCGTTATGAACTAATTGACACACTTAAATTTTTGATAATTATCACTAACGCACAGTCATTCATAGTTGAACTATGCTGTAGAAAATATTCCAAAAGAAAAACGAAAGAAGGAAGAGCTTTTCCTATTGAACCACTTTAACATTTTTTTAATAAATGGAATGGTCTCACCTAATATTTGTTGAAAGTTATTAGGTTTAGGTTTATACCTGAAATGTCAAGAAGTTTCTCGTCATTGAGTGTACTAATATTATTTCTTTCCCAAGTAGCATTTCTGGTTTTATCAAGGTTTTATAGCATTCTAGAAGTCTAACGCCCTTATTCGAAGGTTTCCCAAAATAAAGAAAGACAAAAGGTCGACTGGACAAAATGTCGGAAGATTATTAGTGAGAGAGAAGGTCGAAAGGATAAAATGTCGAAACGACAATATGTTGAAAAGAAAAAAGGTCGAATCTTGAAAAGATACAACATTTCAAAAAGACAAAATTTCGAAAGGAGAGAAGGTCGAATGGACAAAACGTCGAAAGATTGTTAGTGAGAGAAAAGTTGGAAAGGAAGAGATTGGAAGGACAAAATATCGAAAGGACAAAATGTCGAAGGACAAAATGTCGAAAGGAGAAAAGGTCTAATGAACAAAACGTCGAAAGATTGTTAATGAGAGAGAAGGTCGAAATGGCAAAAGGCCGAATGGACTAAATATAGAAAGAACAAAATGTCGAAAGGAGAAAAGGTCGAGAAAATAAGCGTCGAAAGATTGTTATTGAGAATAAAGGTCGAAAGGACAAAATATCGAAACGATAAAATGTCGAAACGACAATATGTTGAAAAGAAAAATGGACGAATCTTGAAAAGGGGGACTTGGCTGATTGGACAAAATTTCAAAAAGACAAAATGTCGAAAGGACAGAATGTCGAAAGGATAGAATGTCGAAAGGATAGAATGTCGAAAGGACAGAATGTAGAAAGGCCAGAATGTCGAAAGGAGAGAAGGTCGAATGGACAATACGTCGAAAGATTGTTAATGAGAGAGAAGGTCGAAAGGACAAAAGGCCGAATGGACTAAATATCGAAAGGACAAAATGTCGAAAGGAGAAAACGTCGAATGAACAAAACGTCGAAAGATTGTTAGTGAGAGAAGAGGTCGAAAGGACAAAATATCGAAACGATAATATGTCGAAACGACAATATGTTGAAAAAAAAATGGTCGAATCTTGAAAAGGGGGACTGGCTGATTGGACAAAATTTCAAAAAGACAAAATGTCGAAAGGACAGAATGTCGAAAGGATAGAATGTTGAAAGGACAGAATGTAGAAAGGCCAGAATTTCGATTTTTAGCGAGAGAAAATGTCGAAAGGACAAAATGAAGAAAGAAAGAAAGGTCGAATGAAAAAAAGGTGGAATCTTAAGAGCGGAGACAAAAGGTCTTATAGATAAAACGTCGTAAAATGAGAAAAGCCGAACGGGGTTAAAAGATATCTAATCAAAAGGATAAAATGTCTAAAGTAATAAAATATCGCAAGAAAAAGAGGTGGAATATTGAAAAGGGGTACAAAAAGTCAGAAGATTGTTAGTGAGAGAAAAGGCTGATTGAACAAAGTATCGAAAAGACAGAATGTCGAAAGGACAAAATGTCGAAGGACAAAATGTCGAAGGACAAAATGTCGAAAGGAGAAAAGGTCGAAAGGGCAAAACGTCGAAAGATTGAAAGTGAGAAAAAAGGTCGAAAAGACAAAAGGTCGCAAGGACAAAATGTCGAAAGAAAAATAAATGTCGAGAGGATAAAATGTCGGAAGGACACAATTTAGATAGAAAAAAACGTAGAACGGGCAAAATCTGTAATCTTGAGAAGGTCGTATAGACAAAACGTCGAACGATGAAAACGGGGATAAAAGTCGAACGGGGTAATATACATCTAATCAAAAGAACAAAATTTCGAAAGACAAAAAATATCGCAATGAAGAAAGGTCTAATTGAAAAAATGTGGAATCTTTAAAAGGAGTACAAAAAGCCAAAAGAATGTTAGTGAGAGAAATGACTGGTTGGACAAAGTATCGAAAGGAGAAAAAGTCGCAAGTATAAAATGTCGAAAGGAGAGAAGGTAGAATGGACAAAATGTCGAAAGATTGTTAGTGAGAGAAAAGGTCGAAAGGACAAAATATCGAAAGGATAAAATGTCAAAAGGAGAATAAGTCGAAAGGACAAAATGTCGAAAGGATAAAATGTCGAATGGACAAAACGTCGTAAGGACAAAATGTCGAAAGGAAATGGTCGAATGGACAAAACTTCGAAAGATTGTTGATGAGAGAAAAGGTTGAATGGCCAAAAGGTCGAAAGGACAAAATATTGAATGGACAAAATGTCGAAAAGATAATAAGTCGAAATTACAAAATGTTAAAAGGAAAAATGCCATTAGGACAAAATGGCGAAAGAAGAGAAGGCCCAATGCACAAAACGTCGAAAGATTGCTAGTGAGCAAAAAGATCGAATGGATAAAAGGTCGAAAAGACAAACTATCGAAGAGACAAAATTTCGCGACGACAATATGTCGAAAGTACAAAATTTAGAAAGGAAAAAAGGTCGAATGGACAAATTTGGAATCTTGAGAAGAGGGGCAAACGGTCGTATAGACAATACATCGAACGATGGGAACGAGTATAAAAGTCGACCGGAGTAAAATACATCTAATCAAAAGGACAAAACGTCGAATGTAAAAAGATGTCGAAAGGAAAAAGGTCGAATGGACAAAAGGTGCAATCTTGAAAAGGGGTACAAAAAGCCAAAAGATTGTAAGTGAAAGAAATGGCTGATTAAACAATGTATCGAAAAGACAAAATGTCACAAGGACACAACGACGAAAGTACAAAATGCCATTAGGACAAAATGTCGAAAGATAAAGAGGTCGAATGGACAAAACGTCGAAAGACTGTTAGTGAGAGAAAAGGTCGAATTGACAAAAGGTCGAATCGAAAGGACAAAATGTCGAAAGGAGAGAAGGTCGAGTGCACAAAACATCTAAAGATTGCTAGTGAGAGAAAAAGTCGAATGGACAAAAGGTCGAAAGAACAAAATACCGAAAGGACTAAATGTCGAAATGACAATATGTAGCAAGGAAAAAGGTCGAATGGACAAAATCTGGAATCAGAAGGGGAACAAACGTCGAACGACGAGAACGGGGATAAAAGTCGACCGGGGTAAAATACATCTAATCAGAAGGATAGAATGTGGAAAGTTAAAAATATCTCGAAAGGAAAAAAGATCAAATGGAAAAAAGGTGGAATCTTTAAAAGGGGTACAAAAAACCAAAAGATTGTTAGCGAAAAAAAAGGCTGATTGCACCAAGTATCGAAAGGACAAAATGTCGAAAAGACAAAATGTCAAAACGACAATATGTCGAATGGACAAAATGTCGAATGGACAAAATCTGGAATCTTAAGAAGGGAGACAAAAGGTCGTATGGACAAAATGTCGGACGATGAAGCCGGGAAAAAAAGTTGAACGAGGTAAAATACATCTAATCAGAAGGACAACATGTCGAAAGGAAAAAAGGTCGAATGATCAAAAGATCGAAAGGACAAAATATCGAAGGAAAATATGTCGAAATAAGAGAAGGTTGAATGGACAAAACGTGGAGAGGACAAAAGGTCGAAAGGACAAAAGATAGAAAGGGCAACATTTAGAAAAGAAAAGAGGTTGAATGAACAAAAGGTCGCAAGGACAAAATATCGAAAGGAAAAAATGTCGAAACGACAAAATATCAAAAGGACAAAGCATCGAACGGACATTCGGAAGGACAAAATGTCGAAAGGAAAGAAGGTTGAATGGACAAAACGTGGAAAGGACAAAAGGTGGAATCTTGAAAAGGAGGACAAAAAGTCAACAGATTGTTTGTGAGAGAAACACTTGATTGGACAAAGTTTTGAAAGGACAAAATGTCGAAGGACAAAATGTCGAATGGACAAAACGTCGAAGGACAAATGTTGAAGTGAGAGCAAAAGGTCGAAAATTGTTAGTGAGAGAAAGGTCGAATGGACATAATATCGAAAGCACTATAATGTCGAAACGACAATATGTCGAAATTGGGAACAGAAAAAAGGTCAAACGGACAAAATCTGACATCTTGAGAAGGGGGACAAAAGGTCATATAGACAAAACGTCGAAGGATGAAAAGAGAACTAAAAGTTGATAAAAAAATATATAACCAAAAGAACAAAATGTCGAAAGGAATAGAGGTCAAATGGACAGATGGTGAAATCTTGAAAAGGAAGACAAAAAGTCAAAAGATTATTAGTGAGAGAAAAGGCTGATTGGACAAAGTATCGAAAGGACATAATGTCGAAACGACAATATGTCGAAAGGATAAAATGTAGAAAGAAAAATAGGTCGCATGGACAAAAGGTGGAATCTTGAGAAGGAGAACAAAAGTTCGAATAGACGAAACGTCGAACGATGAGAAGGGGGATAAAAGTCGAAAGGGGTAAAACACATCTAATCAAAATGACAAAATATCGATAGAAAAAAAATGTCGAAAGGAGAGAAGGTTGAACGGACCAAAAGTCGAAAGATTTTAAGTGAGAGAAAAAGTCGAATGGACATAATGTAGAAAAGAAAAAGGTCGAATGGACAGAAGGTGGAACCCTAAAAAGGGGGACAAAATGTCGAACGATGAGAAGGAGCGCCAACACAGAAACAAAATGCTAGTGGACTCTTAGAGGAACGATCTTCCATTAATGAACTAATTACTTTTTATAAACTATTATCAAGAATCTCTCAACCAAAACTCACGAAATTATTGACATAAAATTTAAGATTATATCATAACATATCATTATCATTTTAAACAAAAATAACAATTCTTGATATCTGTTCAACGAGATTTGTCGGGTGGAAAAAAACGTCCAACGATGAGAAGAGCGACAAAAGTCAATCGGGTAAAAAAGAACATTGAATTGTATGAAGGATAGACAGAATGTCGATTGTATATGGCAGTAAATAATTTTTATAACGAACTCAAAACATTTTTACAAACAATATTTAGGATTTACTCTAGTTTGATTTCAGTATTCTTTTTCCCTCTGATTATCTCTATATTTGTCAATTTGTCCCTTTTAATTGTTTGACCTTTTGTCCATTCTATGGTTCGTTCTCATTCATCCTTGTTCCCTCTTCTCTCATTCGACATTTTGTCACCTTTTGTTCTCCATATTTGTCTGTTTTCCATACTAATCAATCGACCTTTTGTTCATTCGACTTTTAGCTGCCATTCGACCTTTTTTATCTCTTCTCTCATTCAGCTTCTAATTTGTTCATGCTTTGTCTATTCGACCATTCGACCCTCTAACAATAGTTCGAACTTTTGTACTTAATAAGTTTTGTTCTTTGAAACTTTTTTCATTCGACTTTGCACCATTCGAACTTTTGTCTTTTGACCTTTTGTCTTTCCACCCTTTGTCTTTCGACCTTTTGTCCTACAACTAGATAGACTCTGTTAGTTTCAAATTTACAGCTTCATGTGTATTGCCTGTAACTGCAAAATAGTTCCGTATGGAAAATTTAAGAAGTGAGAGACTGTATGACAAAACGTCAAAATACAGAAGGTTGAATGACAAAACATTAAATGATAAAAGATTGAAAAGACAAAATGTCGAAGTTGGAAAGGGTAGAGGTTAAGAATAGTCGAAATATATTTAGTAAGACAAAAGGTCGAGTGAGAAAATAGTCGAACGATGAGGAGGGGGACACAAATTGAACGAAAAAGAATGTCGATTGGATTCAATTGATCGATTGGAAGACATAATGAGAACAGAATTTAAATTTCCAGCGTCCTAACTTCAAGTAAATTATTTTTCAATCAATTCGAAAAGTTAGTTATAACAATTTCTAAAACTTACTCTTGTCTGATTACAACATATTCTTGTCCATTAATTTTCTTCAAGTTTATTCTTTACTTTTTCCTTTATAATTATTCGATCTTTTGTCAATTCGACGTTTTGTCTTCATTATTTTTTGCCCTCTTCTCTTTTTTGACTTTTTGACACCCTGCCACCTATTGTTCTCCTTGTTTGTCTATTTGTACCTTCTGATTATTCTACCATGCGACGTTTTGTTCCCAAAACGATAAAAGGTCAAAATTAGAAATGGGCAAGTTGACAAAAAGTGGAAAGATTGTTAGTGAGACAAATGGTCGATTGAACAAAACGTCGAACAGTGAGAAGAGGGCCAAAAGTCGAACGGGATCAAAAAACCAGCGTATTGGACGATAGATGGACAAAATGTAGATTTGATGACTTATGATAGCGGAATGTAAATATCCAGTGTCCTAACATCTGAAAGAAAATATTTTTTCGAAAGAACTCAAAACTTTTGTGCAAAATATATCTAAAATTCACTCTAGTCTGATTGCATTGTTTTTTCACCCTTTGGTTTTCTTTATATTTTCCTTTCTGTGCCTTCTAATCATTCGATCCTTTGACCATTCGACATTTTGTCCACATTCAACATTTTTCTCCCTTCTCTCATTTGACTTTATTGGACCTTTTGTTTCCATTTGATTTTCTTCTTCTTCTCTCATTTGCGCTTTTGTTCATTCGACCTTTTTTTTACCCTAGCAAGTTCGTTCGACTTTTTGTACCTTCAAATTTTGCATTCGACGTTATAACATTCAACTTTTGGTCTTTCGACATATTGTCGTTCAACCTTCTGTAGTTCGACCTTTTGTCTTTCGACCTTTTGTCTTTCCACTAACCAGACTTTCTTAGTTTCAAATGCACATCAAGCACTGCCTCTATCTGCATTCCAGATGTAAAAATGTAAATATTTGAAAATTCCCGGAGCACCGCGAAACCTTACTTGTCAACTGTGACCAAACTATCTGGAACTAAACTAAGAAAGTCTGGTTGGTTGAAAGAAACAAAATCGAAAGACAAAAGGTCGACAAGCAAAAGGTCGAAAGATAGAAGGTCGAAAGACAAAAGGTCGAAAGAAAAAAAGTCGAAAGGTAGAAGGTCGAAAGACAGACAATCGACAGAATTACGTCGAATGCAAAACTTCGAAGGTACAAAAAGTCGAACGGACTAAAGGTCGAAAGCTTGTTAAGAAACAAAGGTCAAGTGAACAAAAGCGTGAATGAGAGAAAAAGAAGAAAATCAAATGGGAACAACAGGTCGAATAATAGGAAAGGACAAATATGGAGAACAAATGGCGACGAAAGGGCGAATGAGAGAGGAATGACATTGGCGCTGTTGTCACCTTTTGCTCTCTATATTTGTCTATTTGTCCCTCCCCTAAAAATTATATTCGGCCTTTTGTCCATTCGATGTTTTGCTCTTCTTTTCCCTTCTGTTCATTTTCAACGTTTTGTCCATTCGACTTGTCCACCTAACAATATATCATCCTTTTGTACCTTCGACGTTTCGTTCTGTGAACCTTTTGCCATTCGACGTTTTGTCATTCGACCTTTCTTCTTTCGGTTTTTTGCCCTACATCCAAACAGACTCTGTTAATTTCAAAATTCACATCATGATGTGCACTGCATAAGACTGCATATTAGTTCCAGCAAATGTCGAAAAACAAAAGGTCGAAAGTGCGAAAAAGTCGAGAGCACAAAAGGTCGAATGGAGCAAAAAATTCGAAAAAACAAGTATTGAAATGATAACAAAATGGAGATATTCAGTGTAAGCAATTTTTCGAATGATTTCAAATAGTTTGTAAAATTAAGTCTAGTCTGATTTAAATATTTGTTCTCCCATTGGTTTTCTATGTATTTGTATATTTGTCCTTTCTCATTATCGCTTGTCCATCCGACGCTCGGCCATTCGACTTTCTGTCATTATTCGACTTTTTGTTTCCCCTTCTCTCATTCGACCCTTTATCGATTCGACTTTTTATCCATTCAACCTCTTGTCCTCATAACAATCTTTCGACCTATTGTCCATTCGACTTTTTGTCACACAACGAAACAGATTCTATTAGTTTCAAATTCCCATCATGATTTGTACTGCCTATAACTACATATCAGTTCTATATGGTAAAAATAGGCATTAAGAGATTGTATGACAAAAAGTCGAATGACAAAAGGTCGAAGGTAGAAATAGTCGAGGCGAAATGGCGAGAAGTCCAATGGATGAAACGTCGAACGATGAGAAGCGAGGCAAAAGTCGAACGGAGTAAAAAAACATCGAATTTGACGATGGATGGACAGAATGTCAATTGAATCAGAGAATAATAACGGAATTTAAATATCCAGTGTCCTAGAATCATAATTTTTCGAATGAACTTGAACTGTGTCTATTTGCCCCTTTGTCCAGTCGACGTTTTGTTCGCATTCAAAATTGTCCACGCTTCGTCCATTCGATCGTTTGTCTTCCTGACAATCTTTCGACTTTTCTTCCATTCAACCTTTTGTACCTTCTACGTTTTATCCTATCGACCTTCAGTCGTTCGACCTTCAGTCGTTCGACCTTCAGTCGTTCGATCTTCAGTCGTTCGACCTTCAGTCGTTCGACCTTCAGTCGTTCGAGCTTCAGTCGTTCGACCTTCAGTCGTTCGACCTTTTGTCGTTCGACCTTTTCTTCTATAATCAAACTGACTATGTTAGTTTCATACTAACATCATGATGTCCACTTTAACTGTGCATCAGTTTCATATGAAAAAAGGAAAATCGCAAGGAAAGTAATATTTGAAAGAACACAATTTGGTGAGACCATTCCAAAATTTAATTAAAATTTTCAACAATTCATTAAAGCACACTTAGATCAACAAATAGTTTGCTTTCGTTCGATTGAATTGACTTCACCACCGAAGGAATCCAAAAGAATTTCTCCCAAGTTTTAATGAATTTTAGAGAAAAAAAAGATATCTTAAAGATATTTTAAGGTGAAACTGAGGAAGTTTTGAGAACATAATAGGGAAGTCTCCGAATTTAGAGTTTGACAGATCTTAGGGATGTTTCGAGGGGTTTTGTTCGAAATAAACTCTGAGAAAGTTCAGAGGTTTCGTAACGGTGTACTTTAAAATGAATTTCCTGAACTTCCGACAAATTCTGGAGAAACTTCGAAGAAGTTCCCATCAGGGCAGATTTATTGGGACTTTAAGGAAGCTCAGAGGATACTTTTAAAACTGAAAAAACTTTCTTGAAAATTGTTGAGTTTCTTAAGGTTCTCATGTGTTTACAGAACATTTCCAAAGTTCCGTTAACTTAAATGCCTCCAGGACTATTTGATGAAGAACTCTAGATTTGTATCTGGAAGAAATCCATTGGATTTATTCGAAATTTTTCGGTTTTATTTGTGGTTTTCTGGAGTTTCCTAGCGAAGTCAGAGGTTATTTATAATATTCCAGTTATATTTGTGGGTTTCAAGAATTAACGTATCCGTTCAATGAACAGGTTGAACATGCGGATGAGATGCCAGTGGGAAAGGTAGAGAGAGGAAGATTTTAGCAAAACTGTGCGACTCATCAACAACGTTGCCACATGTTGGTTATGTATTTGGATTAGCACTGCAAAATTTCATAATAAATCACTTATTCATCATTTCACGGACATTAATTTACCAACAGTGCCCAACAAATGTTACTCCTAAATAGCCATTACTACCCAGTCCCCCATGAAAAATGCATTCCACGCCTATCAAAAGGAACCCATTCCCCCCACCAATAACAACAAACGGAAATCTCCGACTCACCTGAATTCCGTGTCCTCCCGGTCCCTGTTGACTGATGTGCAGCTGCTGGGTCTGCTTCATCTGCAGCATCGTGGCATTCGGTGGACCACCGCCCATCGGACCGGGGCCTGGGCCACCCCGGCCAGGAGGAACTCCATTCGCACCGCCGGCACCGTTCGCTTGGCCTGCACCGCTACCCGGAGGACCACCCGGTCCTCCGGCACCGCCAACACCGCCCGCTCCAGCACCGGCATTGTTAGCCCCGGGAGGACCCCCACCCGGTCCCGGACCCCTCGGTGGAATGTAGCCCGGACCGTGCGGACTGCCGTGGTTCGGCAGACCGCCGGCCGGCGATCCAAATGGCGAGTATTGTTGCTGTTGATTTGGCTTGTTGAAACCACCGGGACCGGGTCCCATTTTCTGTCCGGGTCCGCCCATTCCCGGTGGCATCCGGTTCATTTGCGGCTTGAGATCGAATTCGTTCTGCGGGGAGTACAGTTCCTGCTTGATTAGGTCCGCTCCGGGGAACGGTGGCACATTGCCTTTGTGGAATTGAGGACCACCGGGGCCCACTCCGGGCCCTCCCGGTTGGTTGGGGTTGTTCATGTAGTCTTGACCGGGCCCAAATTGGCCGAACTCGGAATAGGGTGGCCGCTGGGGTGGATTGGTTTGCGGACCTCGAGGAGGGAAGCCCATGCCCATGGCATTTTTGTGCTGGTGTTGTTCGGCCATGTGTTTGAGAGTTTGCGCTGCTGGGGACAGTTCCGACATGGGGCCATTCTGCGGGTTTCCGTAGGGGCCACGCTTGGGAGGCATACCGTCGTTGCCGAAGGCATTCGGAAATTGGTTCGTCACGGGACTGCCTCGCTTGATGCCCATGTTGTCCAGCATTCCGGGACTTGGATGCTCTTGCTTTATGCAGGCCTCCTGCTTCACCTCGATCTGCTGCTGCTGTTGGGAATGTAGCATCTGCTGCTGAGGAGGAGGTTGTTGATGGGGTGGGTGTTGTTGCTGGTGGTGGGGAGGTTGCTGCTGCTGATGGTGCTGCTGTTGGGTTGGAGGTTTCTCTTCAAAATCGAGAAAGTCGGAATGGAAGTCGGACAGGTCCGAGATGAGATCCTTGAAGGTATCGCTGTCGTCGTTGGTATCGTCCCCGATGAGATCGGACAGACCCGGGAAGTGCCCGTTGGCGGCAGCGTCCTTCTCGAGTGCGGCCGACAGATCGGCGAACTCGTTCTCCGGTTCCTGCTTGAAGTCCACAATGTGGCCAAGGTCGTGCAGGTGTGGGGATGGCGCTGCTGGGTTGCCACCATTGTTGCCGCCACCTCCCGAGGGACCTCCCGCACCATTTCCGCCTCCGTTCGCTCCCGATTGATTCTGCTGCGACTGCTGCTGCTGCTGCTGTTGCTGCTGCTGCTGCTGGGCAGGGCTGGGACCCTCGCTCTTGACGGACGCATTGGTCAGGGCCTTCACCGTTACGTTGGTGCTGATCTGCTGCGGCTGGGAGTTGGCCGCCGACGTCGTAAACTCGAGCTGCTGAACGATCTCCACCGAGAACTTGGTTAGGTTTTCCGATCCGTTGTGCTGTAGCTTGACCGGTGGTTCGTACGAGTCGGAGGCGGAATCGACGTCGTCTGCTGGTCTCTTTAGGAATTTTTGTTGCTGCAATTGGGAAGAGGGGAAAAGAGTTTCGTATTAGATCGAGCTGCATTAATTAATTCAATTGGGGGGGGGGAAATCTAACCGAATCGGTTGCGAAAACTTGTATGCTTTGGAAGTACATTTCCACGATCGATTCATATCCAGTCATCGCCGCATTCAAACTGAGCAGGCCGCCGATTGTATAATTGCAAAGCGACGATCTAGTCATCCATGAGTGCACGCGAGATCTTCCCGCTTTGGAATATCAATAAGAAGAAGTAGAGTCGGTTGTTGTTTTTTGCCGTCAGAAATGAAATGGTTTGTGCTGTACTTATTTTATTGATGATGAGCTCGAGCGCAAGACAGCGGCTGCCGACTGACAGAGCAGAGGGTTGTGCTTCTTGCTCGAATGCCCTTATCGCTCGCTCTTGTAAGCGAAAAAAAACGACTGAAATATGAAAACATTGCTCACGTAAACAAATCGCGAAAACAGACACACATGCTTGGGAGGAGGGATCATGCGGATGGAAATGACTGCACTTATTTATTTTATGCGCGGGGATAGAGGTTTTTCGCGATTGCAGTGATTCGACGGGCAAAACGGCGTTGACTCCGGTCGGAAATTAGCAATATGAGTAAGGCAGATGGAAATAAGTTAATGGATATCGTGTGTGAGTTGGTATTCGCTGTCGATTCAGTAACGGGCAGGCAGCGACGATGGTTTTCGATTATGAATCATAGTTTTGAAAAAAGAACGTGATAGCTATGGAATCATTTCAAACTTGAATGATTCATAACAGTGAGGCCACTTTGTCAGAATTCGATTCAGTTATTTTTGATTCTATCATTCTCGGTTGACGTTTTAAGTTCAATCGAAATCTAATTTCGGCGATCCAAGCTCGAAAAAAAGCTAAATTTGCTTAATTCACTTCCCAAAGTTCAACCTGTTCATTGAACAGGTGGTCAACTGCATCACTAAACCTTCTGATAATCTAAAAAAAGGCAGAACGTTATCACTTCTGAACTGTTCTACTTCTGTAAATAAATATTGAAAAAAACAACGCTAAAACACAACGCTAAAACACAAATGTCCAAAATACATACATTCAGAAGGTGGGAGTGAGCCAATCGGAAACGCTTATATTCGTGAAAAAAAACTGAACAATTGAAAATTAGAAACGAATTCAAAGTAGTTCTTAATCGAAATAAGTTTAAACATGTGGTATTCGGAATGGTCTCACCAAGTTTTACTATTCGATGAAACTTATCTTTACGAAACATTTTTCAACTACCTTGAACTATCTTGAATTTGAAAACGGAATAAAGTTGCGACAAGGCCGAAGAGCCTCATAATTGCAGACCCTTCTTCAAATCAAAAGCGCAGCATGTTTAACGAATTCAATCTTTGAAAAGACGGTACTTAGTTACTATTATTAGAATTGTTTACAATTGAAAATAATGTACGACAAAAGCCAAGAACTGTCCAATAAGTTAATGAGAAAAAAAAGGACCAGCGGCATCACTTCCCAAAGTTCAACTAAACCTTCTGATAATCTAAAAAAGAGGGAGAAATTTATCAATTCTGAACTGTTCTACTTCTGTAAATAAATATCTAAAAAAAACGCCAAAACACAAATGCCCAAAATACTTATATTCAGAAGGTGGGAGTGAGCAAATTGGAAACGCTTATATTCGTGAAAAAAAACTGAACAATTGAAAATTCGAAACGAATACAAAGAAGTTCTCATTCGAAATTAGTTTAAACATGTCATATTCGGAATGGTCTCACCAAGTTTTACCATCCGATGAAACTTATCTTTACGAAACATTTTTCAACTACCGACTATCTTGAATTTGAAAACGGAATAAAGTTCTGATTTTAACAGTTCAAAATTGTGTAAGCTTCTCTAAAATTGTGCTGACATTTCAGAAATTCTTGAAAACACCTTAGAGGTTCTGGAATTTTTTTTTTTGAATGTCTCGAAGTTCTAAAAAATCCCCAGAGTTTCCACCAACTTCTCGGAAGTTTCGCCAACATCACGAGAAAGCTGATAATATGTAGGATTGTGTTTTTCTGGACTTTATCTGAAATTATTTCTAATATTTCTAGCCATTGGGAAGATAGGAAAGGTTAGGTTTTCTATAAATTCTTCAAGGATCTGTACAATTTCCCTGAAAATGCTGCTGATAATTCTCATGGTTTTGCAATCAATTCTTTGGGTTTGAAAGCTCGTTGAAAATACTCATATATTGTCGATATTTCGATCGATATATCGTCTAATTAATTACACTGGTTGACAAAATCCAAAAAAGTCTTGAGACCCAGAGCTCCGTGCCAATCTCCTTGCACTTGGGTCCGTAAACCACCGAAAATCTTACTTTGATAGAAATTTTGATAATATTTTAGAACCACCTAAATAACTGCCTCAGCTTATATTTCAATGCTCCAGATGCATATTTTTTTACTATTCCTCAGACTTTAACGAGCAACTTTGCCGAAAAAATTGTGTCAATTCGACTTCACTGGAAAAAGGCAGAATTTTGTCACAAAACACCAGAGTACAATATAACCCCCGACTAACGCGAATCCGCTAGCGCGGTCCATAGCATAAAGAAAATCTGAATTTCTCTACAGAACTTTCCTAAAGTTCTCTGCAGAACTTCCCTGATGTTCTCCACGAAACTTCCCTGAAGTTCTCTACGGAACTTCCTTGAAGTTCACTGAAAAACTTCCCTAAAGTTCTCTGAAGAACTTCCCTGAAGTTCTCCCCAGACCTTCCTTGAAGTTCTAAGCAGAACTCCCGTAAAGTTACCTGCAGAAGTTCTCTGACATTTTTCATAGAACTTCCTTGAAGTTCTCTGCAGAACGTCCCTGAAGTTTTCTGCAGAACTTCCTGAAGTATCTGTCGCAGAACTTCTCTGAAGTAACTCTACAGAACTTCAGCTCCCGAAGACTTATCTGAAGTTCTCTGTAGAACGTCCTGAATTTTCTGCAGAGCTTTCCTGAAGTTCTCTGAAGAACTTGCCAAGAAGTTCTCTGCTGAGCGTTCCTGAAGATTCTCTGCAGAACTTCCCTGAGTTATCTCTGCAGAACTTTCCTGAAGTTCTCTGCAGAACTTATCTGAAGTTCTCTGTAGAACGTCCCAGAATTTCTCTACAGAACTTTCCTGAAGTTCTCTTCGGAGAACTTCCCTGAAGTTCTTTGCAGAACTTCTCTGAAGTTCTTTGAAGAACTTCCGTGAAGTTTTCTGAGAACTTCCCTGGAACTTCCCTTTTCTGAGAACGTTCCTGAAGATCTCTGCAGAACTTTCCTGAATTTCTCTACAGAACTATCCTGAAGGTCTTTGAAGATTTTCCCTGAAGTTCTCTGAAGAATTTCCCTTAAGTTCTCTGCAGAGCGTTCCTGAGGTTCTCTGCAGAACTACCCTGAATTTCTCTACAGAACTTCCCTGAAGGTCTTTGAAGAACTTCCTTAAAGTTCTCTGAAGAACTTCCCTGAAGTTCTTTGAAGAACTTCCGTAAAGTTCTCTTAGAACTTCCCTAAAGTTCTCTGCAAAGCGTTCCTGAAGTTCTCTGAAGAACTTGCATGAAATTCTATGAAGAACTTGTATGAAGTTCTATGAAGAACTTTTATGAAGTTCTATGAAGAACTTCCCTGATGTTCTCTTACGCACTTCCAAAATATTCATGGAATTCATGCAACACTCCGGAAGTTGTTGAAATAACCCGGAGAGTTTTTAGTACATGTAACCAAAGAGATGGTAGGGAAAAATAAGAAAAGCACCTGAGCTACGAAGCAACTTGTTTTCCCAAATATTCCGTGGACTTTTACCGAGATGATATCTATATAAATAAAAATGAGTTGGGATTTCCTTTGTCACGAACTCGCAGGCAGGAGGACCGTTAAGCATGAAGATTTGTATGCAGGGGTTATGTGAGGCCAGGCAAGGTTTTAAGATAGTAAGAAGCCTCCTCCCTCTGAAGAGGCTCCCATACAAATGAAACACATTTTTCTGCATAACTCGAGAACTGATCATGCAAAGGAACCCAAATTTAGCATGCGGAAGTTTCTGAAGGCAAGCAATGTTTCTATGGTAGTCAGAGACCTCTCCCCTCTCTATAAAGGGAGGCTCCCATACAAATGAAACAGACGTTTCTGCATATCTCAAGAACTAATCAAGCAAATGGAACCAAATTTGACATGTGGGGTTTTCTGGAGGAGAAAAATGTTTTTATGGTGGTTTAAGACCCCTCCTCTCTCCTAGAAAGGGTGCTGTCATACAAATGAAACTGAAATTTCTTCATAACTCTAGATCTAATAAACCCAGTGGAACCAAATTTGGCTTGCAGGAATTTTAAAGGCAATAAATGTTTCTACGGTAGTTTCAGACCCCTCCTCCCTCTCTGGTAGGCGGGGGGAGGGGCGGGGCTCCCATACAAATGAAACACAAGTTTCTGCATAACTCTAGAACTAATCAAGTAAATGGAACCAAATTTGACAGGTAGAGGTTTTTGAAGGCAAGAAATGTTTCTAAAGTAGCTCGAGACCCCTCCGCCCTTTGTAAGAGGGGGGGCTCTCATACTAATGAAACACAAATTTGTGTTAATCGTTACTACCTCGTTAGATGCGAAGAGTAACCATTATTTGTGCATAACTCGAGAACTAATCAAGCATATGGAACCAAATTCGGCATATGGAGGTTTTCGAAGGCAAGAAATGTTTCTATTGTGGTTTGAGTTTCCTCCGCTTACTGAAAGCGGGGTCTCTCATACAAATGAAACACGAATTTCTGCATAACTCGAGCAAAAATCAAGCAAATGGAACCAAATTTGGCATGTGGAGCTTTTGAAGGAACTAAATGTTTCTAAGGTGGTTTGAGACCCCTCCGCCTTCTCGAAGGGGAAACTCCCATAAAAATGAAACAGAATTTTTAACATAACTCGAGAGCCAATGAAGCAAATGAAACCAAATTTGGCATGTTGAGGTTTTTGGAGGCAAGAATTCAAGAACTTTTGGAAGATCTCTGACAACGCGAGAAAAAGCACTCAAAGTATTTGAAAACAATCTCAAACACAACCGACGGATCTCAAGACGACTTTTTGCCAGATTAAATTCTGCAGTAATTCTGATGAAGTCCTGGAGTCACTAAAGAGCACTTATGGAAATTTGGAGTACCTGAGATAAAACCAGAAGACCTCAAGTTATTTCAGAATTTCCGGTGGCTCTTCCTTCGGATGTGAAATCTTTGAATGATTGATCAGAATCAGTGAAATGGTACAATGCATCAACTGAATGTGGCAGGAAGTAACTGGTCATTCTCACTGTACATTTTTCATTGCCCCAATTTCTTGATTATTCAGTCGTCCTTGCAATCAGGTGGGAGAAGGGAAGGAATGTTAATGTGACCTTTGATATTTAAGGTTTAGAGTTACCCGATAACGAAATATTGCGCTACAAAGCATCGACACAACATTTCACAGCCGATGCCCGCAGCAAACTCAGTCTTCTTAAATTTCTACAACCGCACTCCACAAACTACCTCACTACTCAAACTAAAAGCCGTATCAATCAAGTAGAAGCTTGTAGGATGTTAAAAAAACAGTGCGTAGATGCATTTCGTGCCTTCTGGCAACTTGGTTGGTCATATACTCACTGATTCTATTATCTCCACTCCGCACAAAAAACCCTAATATTTCGTGATACAGTGGATGGATTATTATAATTTGAGATAACTCAATCCAGACGACTTCCCAATTTGGCATATCGAAAGGCAATCGGTGGAGCCCCACCTGGTACCTTATAGCAAGATGCTTAGAGGTGAACCGGAAGATTGAGGAAAAACGCTCATCGAGGTTCGAAAAAAATCAAAGTAGCTCAGGAAATGCAATAAAAGCACTCAAATCATCCAGAAAACCACAAATATAACCGGAAAATGTCAAGTCAATTCAGTAGATTTTTCCCAGAATTATTTTTTTTTGAGTGATCAAAAAGTCCAGGAGTCAAGTAGGTTAAGCGAATTTCAGAAAAGTTTTGGCAACAAAAGAAGGGAAACTCAACACTATTTTTTTTCTGAGCTAAGTTCCTCCAGAATGTACTGGAAGATCTCCGGAAATTCATTTAAAAGAACACTTTTCTAAAACCTCCTTGAAACTTTTAAAAATTTTACTCACAATATTTCTATAGTGTTCTTCTCCTAGAGTTCCCTCGAAACTAGACAACCACTCTTAACGAGCATTGGCACGTTTCCCTGAGTTTTTAAGAAAGGTTATTTCCATTTTTTTTCTAGGATGTTGCTCCAATTTCTCCAGAACTTCTTAAATGTAATGAAAATTAACTTCTTAAATGTTTTTTATGGAATTTCTTCAAAAAGTGCTTTCAGAAGATCTCTATCATTTTCGGAACATTTTATAGTCTCCCAAAATTTTTCCGAACCTTTTCCCGTAACTGTTGTAAATCCTAACAGTTACCGGAACTCATCCAAAATATTCTTGGAAATTCTTCGAAATACCTTGAGAACTTCTCCACAATTCTTTCGGAATTTCTGGAAGTTTTCGTTTCTGATCATCTCCTGATGATTCTTGCCACTTTCACTGGGTTCGCAAGATCCTTTTTCAAATATCGCCAGGAACATCCCCAATTGTCTCGCGGAAATTTCTTAAAGTTTCTGGTAAAACTTCCTGAGATTGAACTTTTTTTGAACTTCTGGATATTTTCTTGAAACATATCCTAGATACACTTAATAATATAACTTCTCTCGGAATTCTAATTCATGTTCCTCAAAGCCCCATAACGGCTAATCCAAAATTATATGATGTCTTTGAATGGACCCTGCGTTTCATCTGGAACTTCCTAAATTTGTTTTAAGTTTTTTCGGAACTATTCCTGATTTCCTCGGAACATCTAGAAAATTCTACCAAAACGTCCCTGATTTAACGAACTGATTTAACTCCTCACAGTTCATTAGATACCCAGCCGATATTTTCTTGGAACTTCTTCACCCTTTAGGAGGGACAAATGCAGATCATCGCCGAAACATGCCTTTCGACGACTCAAGTTACATGATTTTTCTAGAGTATACTTTTAGCGTTGAAATGGGTCAATGACCATATTGGCCATTCTGGAACAACCAAGAAGGAGGAGACAAATACAGATTTTTGTTGAGTCGTCTATTTCTAGACTTGAAATGGATCAATGACCAAATTCGCTATTCTGGAACAACCAAGATGATCCGGAAGAACTCTTCAGGAGGGGACAAATACAAATTTTCGCCGAAACATGCCTTCGACGGCTCAAATTTCATGATTTTGATTGAATAGTCTACTTCTTAACTTGAAATGGACCAATGACCATATTTACCATTCTGGGACAACCCGGATGCCCCGGAAGAACCCTTTAGGAGGGGACAAATACAGATTTTTGCCGAAATCTGCCTTTCCACGGCTCAAGCTTCATGATTTTTGTTGAGTAGTCTACTTCTAGACTGGAAATGGCGCAATGACCGTATTGAGCATTCTGGGACAATCCGGATGCTCCGGAAGAACCCTCCAGGAGGCGACAAATACAGATTTTCACTGAAACATGCCGTTCGACGGCTCAAACTTCGTGGTTTTTGTTGAATAGTTTACTTCTAGACTTGAAATGGATCAATGACCATATTGGCCATTCTGGGACAACTCGGATGCCTCGGAAGAACCCTTTAGGAGGGTACAAATATAAGTTTTCGCCGAAGCATGCCTTTCGACGGTTCAAACTTCATGATTTTTGTTGATTAGTGTACTTTTAGTCTTGAAATGGAGCCGTATTGGCCATTCCGGGACAATCCGGATGCTCCGAAAGAACCCTTTGGCAAGGGACAAATACAGATTTTCACCGAAACATGCCTTTCGACGGCTCAAGCTTCATGATTTTTCATGAGTAGTATATTTTTAGCCTTGAAATGGATCAATGACCATATTGGCCATTCCGGGACAATCCGGTTGCCCCGAAAGAACCCTTCTGGAGGGGACAAACACAGGTTTTCGCCGAAACATGCCTTTCTACAGCTCATACTTCATGATTTTTGTTGTGTAGTCTACTTCTAGACTTGAAATGGACCAATGACTATATTGGCCATTTCAGGACAACCCGGATGTCCCGAAAGAACCATTTAAGAGGGGACAAATACAGATTTTCGTCGAAACATGCCTTTCGTCGGCTCAAACTTCATGATTTTTTTTATGAGTAGTATAATTTTAGTCTTGAAATGGATCAATGACCATATTGGCCATTCTGGACCTACCCGAATGCTCAGGAAGAACCCTCTGGAGGGGACAGATACAAATTTTGGCCGAAATCTGCCTTTCGACGGCTCAAGCTTTATGATTTTTGTTGAGTAGTCTACTTCTAGTCTTGAAATTGATCAATGACCATATTGGCCATTCTGGGGCAATCTGAAAGCCTCGGAGTAACACTTTAGGAGGGGACAAATATAGATTTTCACCGAAACATGCCTTTCGACGACTCCAGCTTCATGATTTTTGTCGAGTCGTCTACTTCTAGACTAGAAATGGCGCAATGACCATATTGGCCATTCCGGGACAATTTGGATGTTCCAGATGAACCCTTTAGGAGGGGATAAATACAGATTTTCGTCAAAACATGCCTTTCGATGGCTCAAACTTCATGATTTCTGTTGAGTAGCCTTCCCCAAGAAAAATAATGATGTTTAAGCCGTCGAAAAGCATATTCCGATGGAAATATGTATCTGTCGCCTCCTCACAGATCGTGTAATCCTTCCCCTCTTCCGGCACAAAATTTTTGTGACCGATCGGGTCAAAAAGGGTGAAACTCACTAGAACTTGGGAATTGGAAACACTAGAAAATTGGAACTCCAACAAGCATTGTGACTGCGAAGACTTTAAAATATGGTCATATAAACCATGAAATCCGGGTCAATATAACCCGAAACACCTTATGCTTTACACAATATTAACACCCGAAGAAGGTTAAGGACTTCTCGAGAAAATTTTATCGGAAATTTCTTGGAACTCTCCTAAGGACGGCTTTGAAAATTCCACGATTACTCGAGAGAATTTCCAAACATTCCTAGGAACAACCCCTAATTTCTTGCGGAGCTTCCTAAGAATTTAGGGCTGGATCTTCGTTGATGTTGTTTCTAACTTCTGCAAAATTTCTCTATAAACCATTCTTAATTTTCTGTGAATTTCCTAAAAAAAATTTCGAAACTTCCCTCGGAGCTGTTGGAACTCCTACCAATTAATTAAATAGAAATTTATCCAGCATTCTCTTCGAACTTCTCCAAAGTTTCTCGAGAAGTCTCTCATTTTCTCTCGGAACCGTAGACCCACTTTTTTCCTCTGTGAGTTCTGGAACTATTTTTCAAAAATTTGGAACTTCAGGAACCTCCGCAAATGTCTCGCAGAACTTCGTGTTTCTTTTGAACTTTCTTGAAGTTCTATTAAAAGTACTACAAAGTTTTCACGAAATATGTTCTAGTTTCCGGCAGAACTTCCCCAACAATCTCGGGAACTGCTCGAACCTCTCAAAGTTCAAGAGTTCAACGTTCTTGCTAAGTTGCACGCCACGGTCATAATTAGTTGAAGTAACTTGATTATGACTTAGCAAGTCATATTTATGTTATCTCAACCGAATGGCAACATGTGTGCTACTAGGGTTGTCATTTCTCCAAGATTCGTTAAGAAAATTCGAAATTTCTTCTAATGAGGCTTTACATATCAAGACCAACAATAGAAAAGGGCCTAACACCGAAATGTAAACAAATCGTTTTAAGTTTTATTCAATAGAACATGAGCATAGTTAAATTTGAAAGTATACGTAACTTTGTTGACAAAATATTTCAAATTATAAAAACGGCCTATAACCAGCACATGCATTTATTATGATGAGGCCTTTGTTTCAAAGGCCTTATGATTTACATGAACTGAACGCGTTTTATAGGGCCTTTTTAAATGTAATTTCAATGAAATTCTTCTTACAGTTTCAAGAGTTCCACGAAGATTTCTCATCTTATCTTAGAAACGGTTTTGTTATCTTCTGTTGTTGAAAAAAATAAACAGTGGCCTCAACACAAAAAGGTTGTTATAACAAGCCTTATCCCAAAGGACTCTTATAATTTCTCGGTGAAGAAGAGCCTCAACACGTTGGCCTCATTGAAAAAACTGACAGTTGAGAGGCATAACAAAAAGGGCCCATGATATTTTCAATCTAGAATTGGGCGTTATTTTTTCATTTCGAGTTTTGCGGCATACAAAGATGTTAATATAATTTATTCTAAAAAGATTAAATGCATCTTATCGCAACTTCAATCGTCAACTTGATTGAAGCAAGATAAACTGATTTACTTTTTAAATAGGATTTATTGATGTAACGTTCAATTTGACTATCGTTTTGCTCATTGTTTACATTTTGGAGTAAGGCCTTTTTCAATTTGTGGTCTTGATATATTCGAAAAATGTCGCAGTAAATCAGAGAAGTTCTAAGGAGCGTTCCAAATTTAGTTTCTGATAAGAATTATCGTCGAATGATCTAAGCCATCAAAAAGGTTAAGACAAACTTCGGATTTTATTTCGAAAGCGTTGCCTTTCGCGGAACAGAATTTGAAAGACGATAATGTCAAATAGCATCCGACTTGCGAATTCTGAATGCCATTTTCGTAATAGCCGAGGAAAATTGAAACCTAATCCAGGCCCAAATTAACGACGATCACGCGGAAAACAACAACAATTTTAAGTTAATTGAATTACATGATCACTAACGAACCGCCCGCCGCCGGTTCCTCTCGTCAATCAATTCGGCAATTACCGCTCGTAAATAACCAAAATAGCGCAAAGCACGCAAAGCAGCAGCCTTGAAAACTCTCACCCACATAACATAGTAGGCGCTTACTTGCAAGCTTGAAGTTTATAAAAGCATTCCGTCAAGCGAAAATCCCCATCAGTCAGCGGAAAATTTTCCTCCAGTTGAGTCACCTCCGGCAGGATCAACCGAGAATCGAAATGAAACTGCTTCTAAGCGCCATCCTCCTCGTCACTCTGGCGGTCACGGTTAGTACCATGCAATTCGATTCGATCCAAATACACAGCGCTAATCAGCCGTCTTCCATTCCGAAGGTCACGCCCCAAACCATCCAGGAGCTGGTCCGGGAGTGCAAGAAAACCGTCCCCATCAGCGCCGAGCAGGAGAAGTCCTTCCTCGAGCTGAACTTCCCCCCGGAGGAGAGAACCACTCACTGTCTGATGCACTGCATCGGCTCGATGCTGCAGGTGTTCAGCGACGAGGCCGGCATCAATCTGCCCGTTATCAAAACGATGCTCAAACGTGCGAACGAGTCTTCCGACGGGGGCGAGTTCACCGACGAGCAGGTCAAGTGCATCGAGGAAGCCGGGAAGGAGAAGGAGGACGGGGATGGGGAGGAGGATGAATGCATGATGGCTTTCAGGGCCTATCAGTGCTTCGAGCAGGAATTTTTGGCACTGATGAAGAAGGACCTGGAGCAAGAAGGTCAATGAATCGTACTTGATTTGAGTTTGTTGAAAAGTAAATAAAAGATTTGATGAATTGAATCTGTGTGAGAGTTGATTGTGTGGTCAGTTCGGTATAAAAGAAAGCATCGGAAAGGTGGCAGTCGGCACTGTTCACCTTGATTGCCATGTCTTCACTCCGCTTGATGGTAGTTTTTGGAATTGCGATGGTAAGTTCTTGAATTCGTTCCATTGGAAGGTGGTTCAAATGCCGATTTCATCACCTAGGTCCTGGCCATCGCGTCCGCCGAAGAGAAGTACACCGTGGAAAAACACACGGCTGTGAAGCACACCTGTGCCAAGATCCTGCGGACTCCAAGCGAAGATCTGGATCACTACCTTGCCTCGGAATATCCGGAAAAGCACGACACTTTCTGCTTCTACCGATGCATCTTCATCATCTATGGAATCTACGACGACGAACATGGCGTCCACATGGACAAGGCCTACGAAATGTTCGGCAAGGGATTCACCCTGGACGAGTACACCGAGCAGTCCAAGGTTTGCTTCGAACACAAGGAAGATGACGAGGAGATCAGCTGCCACTGCAGGAAGGCCTTCCAGCCACTGATGTGCCTACGGAATCTGTATCTCGAGCACAACAAGATTTAATAAACGAGAAACGAGATTTTATTCAAGTTTTATTCAAGCAATCATTTCTCAAGCCGCAGCCTCCTTCCGCTTCTTGTACCGGGCCTTCAAACACATGAGCGGCTTGTACGCCTTCATACAGTAACAGGTCACCTCGTCCCGCTGTTCCAAACAATCCTTCGATTCCTCCTGATACTCCTCCCAAGTGACGAGCCCTTTGCCGAACGATTCGAACACTTTGGCCAAATTGACCCCCGATTCGTCGTCGTACGTTCCGCTCAGGATGGCTACGCAGCGCATGAAGCATGCCGTTTCGTGATCTTCCGGATATTCCGACCGCAGGTAGCGCTCCATGTTTTCCGGGCTTGTGCGGACAATCTTGCTGCACGCTCGCTTGTTTTCCTCGTATTTTTGCTTGGCGGCAGCCTTGGAGGAGTCATCTGAGGCTGAGGCCACCTAGAAAAGGATGTCGGAATAGACGGTTTCAATTCGGAAATGGGTCAAATTGGGGAGGAAACTCACCAGCAGGAAGGCCGCTAGTACAATCCAGCGGAGTGCAGCCATGATGATGATGATGATCGATTGAAGCGAAGTGCAGATTGCGACTGACTTGATTGGGAGTGCGAGCTGCTTCTGAATGAGCGAGGCGGACGTTATGCAATGTTTTCGTTGACCTTGCTGACATGGTTTCGAGTTCGTAGCGTCTGATCGTGCAGTTCTTCTTATCAGGTTGGTTTCAATGCGAGAGAATTGCAATTCTCGGGATGTTGATAGGATTTTTCATTGCAGTACCGTCAGATGGCGTTGGTTGGGTTGACTTGTCATGCGATGCCGACTGAGCATGATTGACCGCTTGAGATTGCTACTTCGTCATTGCTTGGGAATAACATACATCCTCAATGTGTAAAAATTGGTGATCCAAAATTAAGGCAATACCGGCGTTGCCCGAATGCGGGTCAAGTAAGGATAGGGTAGGAATGTGTTGGTGTGATACTCGCTTTGTTGAGAGCCGAGGAGTCCTCTGCACTGCCAAGAAAAATCCCAGGGATGTTGGATAAAATGGTTTCCAGATTATTCTCAATTTAGTTGGTTTTAAAGAGAGGCACAAAAATATATTTAAATTATAGTGCCGATTTAAACCAACAGCATGGACGCTATTGGAGCCACTCAAAGTGTGCTGGTGGTTTACTTCGTTGGAGAAACAAGGATGATCGGAGGTGTAGTGGTAAGCGTGACTGCTACTTGGCATCCCAGTGGTTCTGGGTTAAATCCCAGTCGACATCGGTGGTTTTTCTGAGGCGAAAAAATCTGGTCATGTCTTCCTTCGGAAGGGAAGTAAAGCCGTTGGTCCCGGCTCATATTCATGAGTCGATAGGTAGGGTCCAAGTAGTGGAGTGAATTGGCCAACGGAAAAAAAGGGCTTGAGAGTCGAGTTGAACCGATTTAAAGCAACAGTAAGGAAGTCTTTTGGATCACACACAAGGTGTTATACTGGTTCACATCACATCACAAAAAAAAAACTACCCTTGGGAGTCGACTGGCACCGATTTAAATCAACAATAAGGATGCTTTTGGGGTCATTCACAAAGTGTTCCGGTTAGTTACGTCATTGGGAACGCAAACAATGTTTGAATTACGCCTGATAGTCGACTTAAATCGTTCGAAACCAACAATAAAGAAAAAGCTTGGGCCACTCACAAATTGTGACGGTGGTTTACTTAGTTGGAGAAACAAGACGAACAAAACATCACTTGAGAGCTGATTTGAACCAACAGTAATGTTGCTATTGGACCATTCACAAAATGTAATATTGGTTCGCATTTTCGGGATAAATAAAGTCAACTATACTTGAAAGTCATTATATCGACTCTAAATTTAAACCAACAGAAAGAATTTTGTTGGGGCGACTCATAAAGTGTATTGGTGGTTTTCTTCATGAGTGAATAAGACCAAAAATAACGTTTGAGAGCCGATTTCAGCCGATTTAAACCTTTGGTGTCATTAAAAGAGTATGATGTTGGTTTACATTATAGGGAAAACAAACAATGTTTAGCCGATTTGAACAGATTCATACCAAAATTGAGGATGATGTTGGGACCAATCGGAAAGTGTGATGGTGGTTTACTTCATTTGGGAAAACGAACAGTTTTTGAACTACGCCTAATAGTCGATAGGAAACGATTCGAACCAACAGCAAAGATGCCGTAATAGAAGTTAGGTGGCTTTTGAGTCGACAAAGAAGCTGCAAAATATTGTCGAGTCGACCGTCACTTTGCTCGGCAGGTCTATTTTGCTATGGCAGTTGTCGAGATCTTCGAAATTTTATCCAGTTGGTCGACTCAATCAACCCCATGGATACTAGTGTTGGATCTGTCACATTACGAGTAAAAGTTTGTTTTGAAACACGTTTTTCATTGCAAGGTAAGAAATACTCTAAACTTTTATTTTTTGCATGTGAATGACCAGAAAAAAAAATTTGTTGCAGCAAAACAATGTCTAATCCTATTAAAAACAAAACAAATTACCGTCAGTTCGAATGGCTCATTGGACTAATTAAAATTTATGTGGACATCGCCAGAGACAAAACTAATGCTAAATAAAAGTGGAAGGAAGTTTACAAAGAGTTAAAATCTTTAGGACCACCGCCTTGGGTCGGAATAAAAAGAAGTAAAAGTAGAACAATTGCAGTTGGGATTTGGAAATGTACCCTCAAGTTGAGTAGTGTTTGAAATTAGTGTTACATTCCTAGAAGTGTAGAAAAAAAACTACTCAGAATTTTGGACACATCATAGATAGTTCAGAAGTAGACTTCACAGAGCATCAGGAAGATACCTTCTAGAAGTTCAGGAAGAGACTTCCTCGAAATAAAAACTTCTCCAAAGGTCAGGAAGAAGCTTATCAGAAGTATAGGGAGTACCCAAATAGCACACTACGGTCATAATTAGTTGTAGTAACTTGTTTATGACTCATAGTCATTATATTTATGTTATCACACCCGAATGGCAACAACTGTGCTACTAGGGTAGTTCAAGCAGGAATATTTAAAAAAATCAATAAAAAAAAACCATTTCCAGATGTTCAGAAGAGAACTTCCCCGGAAATCAAGAGAGGACTCCTCAGAAGAAGTTTAGGGAAGGGCACTTCTTAGAAGCTTGGATCTTTCCAGAGGTTCTGGAGTTCTTCAGAAAAATTCGAGACGAACTTCCCATAAGTTCAGGAAAGAACTTCCCTGAATTTCGGAAGAAACTAACCAGGGCGGGCACCCAATATGTTCTGGAAGTTCTGGAGATAATTTCTCTGAAGTTCAGAAGTGAACAAAAAGAAACTTTCCAAATGTTTAGGGGTTACTTCTTAGTAGAATTTCTCAAAATTTCAGGAATTTTGAGAAAACTTCTTAAAAGTTCAGAAAAGGACTGCTCAGAAGTGCAGGAAGAAACTTCCAACACATTTAAGGGGATTTTCCTAAAAATTCTGGAGATGAATTCCCCCATGGTTCGGTATAATTTTCCTCGCATTTTCGAATGGGACTGATCAAAAGTCAAAGAATAAGAAAGAATAAGCTCAGGGAAAAACATTCCCAAATTTTGGGAAGAAACTAATGGATGTTTAAGAATATTATTCAAGAAATTCTGTGGAGAACTTTCTAGAAGTTTTGGAGAAAATTTCCTTGCAGTTAAGGATGGGACGTAACAGAAGTTAAGAAAGTAACTAAGTTCAGGTAAAAACTCACCAAATTTTCCTGGAAGGTTTGTTTTGCTTGTTAATTTCAAAAAAAAATCAAGAGTGACGGTCAAGAAATTCACGAGAAATCTGGCTAAAAGTTCAGGAGGGAACTCACCAAAATTTTAGCAAAGCGTGTTGTAGACGAAGCAGTCTATACGAAAATCATTCATATGGCCGTAATGATATTTATTGTTGATGACACCATACATAATATGGTAAACACCATCTTCCCAATCATTTGCAACGTATTATTTGCTTGATACTCAATAGTATCGATAGTCCCATAGTATCGATTTAAACCAACAGTAAGAACGCTATTGGTGCCATGCACAAGTTGTGATGGTGGTTTACTTTGATGACAAAACAGGAAGAACAAAATAATGCTCCAAAGCGAATTTGATTCGAACAGAATCAACAGTAGGGATGCTATTGAGGGAACTCACAAAGTGCGATGGTGGTTTACTTCATTTGAAAATCAACATGTTTTAGAACTCTGCATATTGACCGCTTGGAATCCATTTAAACTAACAGTACAGATGCTGTTGGGGACACTAATTGTTGGAAAAATAAACAATTTTTAAACTACATTCGAGAGTAGATTTGAACCAATTAAAACCAAAAATAAGGATACTGTTGAGACCACTCACTAAGTGTGATGGTGGTTTGCTTCATTGGGAAATCAAATTGTTTTTGATCTACGCCCAATAGTCGATTTGAACTAGTTCAAACCAACAGTGTAGATGCGGTTATGAAAGGTAGGTGGCTTTTGAGTCGACAGACATGCTGAAAAATGTTATATCTAATCTCACACTAACGCAGAAAACTTTCTAAAGCATCCTGGAAAATGGCTATTTTTCTTTTCAATGGTCAGGCCAATTGCGTAGCATGTGCCGCAGAGAGAACTCCAAGAAAAAGACAGATTCCAGAAAAAGTGTCTTAGATCGCTCTCCTACTTCGAATCAAAGGAAGGCAAAAAGCGTGAACCTCCCGTACCAAACGCTTCCATATAGAGTTAAATTATGTGATAATTTGTATTCTATCGTAGGGAGCATAGATGCTAGAAAGATAAGTTTATGCTCTTTTTGCCTGTGGATGGAGTTTTGGCATTTGAACGAAAAGACTGGCATTAATTTGCCAAGGTAATAGTGCATTATCCAGCTCACAGAAATGCTGCAAACGATATATATAAGAAAAGAGGAATATAAGCGTGTTATTTAAACCAACTGCGTACACTTTCCTGAAAGTGATGTTGCAATTTCTAATAATGGGAAGAATCTTCTTACAAAACTCAATGGTTTACATTCTTCTATTGGAGGGCTTTTTTATAGCAGATCTGATGATGAATGTTCTAATCTGAATATCTTTGGGAGACGAGTAGATAATGCCCCAACAATCGTAGTCGAACTTTCTGAAATAACTTTTAGAGAAAGTACCGAAAAAAATAATTAAGAGGTTTCGCTAGAAAATGGAGCAGCTGTCTTGAGAGCTTGGGGAAACTTACAAGACCGATTTCGAATTTGTTTTTGCAGAGGTTCCTATTTCTCAAGGAACTTTGAAGGTGTTCCTATTGAACTGTCAGTAGTTTCAGAAAGTCAGAGGGACGTTTCGTAAGAATTTCGGTTTGTGTTTCGTGTATACAAAGAAAAAATATGTCAAGCCAACTTTGTACAACTTCTCATCTCGAGTAGTATGTTCCGAAAAAAAAAAACGTTTAGAGAGTTTCACCACAAATAGGGCAACGCGCCGGACAAAATTTGAAAATAGCATAAGACCTCGGGGAAATAGCCCAGGATCATTTCGAAATAATTTAGGAAAAGTGCGCAAGGAATTTCGGAAAAGATTCACAAAAATATTGGATACGTTTCTCTGGAATTGTGAGAAGTAAAAGCGGTTCCGAAAGCAGTTTGAGAGGTTCAAAAAGAAACTGTAAAACGATAAGAGAAGACTTTAAAGAACTTCTAAAATAGTTTGAAGGAAGGCCAGAAGTATTTTCACTAGAAATTGTAGAAAATTTCCAACAAAATTTGGAAGTTAGGTCGAGAAGTCGCTGAAGGAAATTCGAGGGAGATTTTTTTTAAAAAACTTCCTGGTGAGTATTAATGAAGAGAGGGAGTTTTTGAAAACAAAAAATTAGGAAAGTTTCGAGGGAAGAAGGGAGACGTTAAGACAGGTTTTGAGGGAAGATACAACTGAACTCAAGGGAACTTGGAAAGCTTGTAGGAAATTAAGAGAAAGTAACCGAAGAACTCAGAAAGTGTTCCGAATGAACTTTGAGTACGATTCGATCGCATCTCAAGAAAATTCCAAGGAGATTACTACAAAAACAGTTTCTGATTAATATGTGAACATTCTAAGATAACTTTTGTCCCTCTCGTTGGTCAAATTTTCCACGTTGTCGAAGGTGAGAGGGCTTACCTTATGCTATAAACACGTATGTGAGACCAAGGATTTGACCAGTAGTGAAAGTATCACATATTCTAGTCATTTTTTCACTGCCACGTCGTAGAACGTTTATATAAAGGCACTAACATCGGGTGTGATACTAGCGGGTTATGCCGCAATTCGCTCTTAGACTTCTTACTCTCAATCTTAGGGAAATGACTAAAAGTACACTTTTCATTCATACATCCTAGGGTTATTGTTTTCTAGTTACCTCCTTGTTTGCAAAGTTCAAAGAGTTCAAACACGGCAAATCAACCCGGCCGCTCTAATTTGAAGTTTGTAGGTGGTTGTTATGCGAGGCGATGAGAATGTATCCTTCATATCACATTATAAATAAATAGAAAGGAAAAATAAATAAAAAATAAACCCGCTAGATAGAAGGTAGATCTGTTCTTTACGAAGTTTCAAATAAGTTCTTATTCGAAATATTTAAACATGGGATAACAACTAGATCCCAAGCTGTAGAATGGGTTGTTATGTAGGGTTCAGACAAGCATTTTTTTTCTTTCTTCACGGTTAGTTAAGAATGGCTCAAACTTTTTAGTCAAAGAATCGAAAAGTCGTTATGAAAATGTCACCAATAATCTTACTAAAATATTTTCCTTCTCATTTTTATGTTACTCACTCTCAGCATGCGGGTTTGCAACCATCATGTCCGCGAGCGGTGTGAAATTCAAGTACCTGATGGAATTCAAGCCCCGAACGCGGCCCCTAGCAGTGACTTAAGCACTGGGGGCTTAATTCTCGGTATTAAGCTACCATTTTACGACCTTACGACTGCATAACAAAACATCATCGAAAATTGATACTGAAATTTTGAAAAATAGTACGGTCCAAAACTACTAAAAATTTCAACTAGTGCTTAAGTGGCCAACATAGGCTAGTGCTTCTAAGGTATTGGTCATAGTAGAGGTGACGTTGGGAAAGGGTCTTGTCTTGATAACCAAGCTGTCACGCAGATCCAGCCTAAAAAAAACATTTTAAGATAACTTGTGTAAAATTCTGAATTAATTTCAGAAAAATTAAAAGGACAAATGAGGAAGTTCGCAAATTCCTATTGAACTATGATTAGCAGCTCTGAGGGATGTTTCGGAATTTCGGGATATTCCTGCAGAAAGAACAGTTTTTTGCTCTAACTTTTTTATTTCAGATTTGCCAACAACGTTGTCCTCAAATGATTTTTATAACTTGAAAAGATAAGTTTTGACGTGTAAGTCTTGCTGGTGTTAGCGAGTAAATAACGATTTTCTTATAAAATTACGCCCTTTTCAAATGTATTCAATTTAAAAAAAACAGATTTCAGACATGATATACCACAATAATTTCAAATTCTGTTAAGAAATATTTTTTTTGCTCTCCCCAACTAAAAAAACCAACATTTGAAAAGGGCATATTTTGTTTACAAAAACCATAATAACTTTTGTTTGACATATGATAGAGACAATTTTAGCACACCAAAACTTGTAACTTTTATTATTCTAGAATCAGTGGGAAGACAGTGGAGGTAATATTGTTTTGTAAAAACGCCAGGAACTGTCCATTTTGCCTTATAAAGGGTGTCCACGATGAAATTGCCACACACAAAATTGATTCGCAAAATTCGAGTTTTCATCCGATTGCTATCAAATTTTCAGGAATTGAGAAATAACTATTAAACTTCATTTTACCATTTTACTCGTATTTTATTTACAGTCCATACGCAAATGCCCGCACCTTGGCCTTAACCCCGGCCATAAGATTCTGCACAACCTGTGAATCAACCGTTTTTTGCATGTAAACCCATACTTTCTTCAGTTCCTCGACTGTCTTCACTACCTTAGGTCGTTTAAGAAGGTGCTGCTTCATAATCGCCCAGTACTTCTCGATGGGGCGGAGCTCCGGAGTGTTGGGAGGGTTGAACATTTTCGGCACGAAATTGACCTTATTGTCCGCATACCACTTCAGGACGTCCTTGGAGTAGTGGCATGAGGCCAAATCCGGCCAGAAGATTGTTGGGACGTTGTGGGCCTTCAGGATAGGAAGCAGCCGCTTCTGGAGGCACTCTTTTATGTACACCTGTCCGTTCATCGTGTCCTGGGTCACGAAAGGTGCACTCCGCTTCCCGCACGTGCAGATGGCTTGCCAAACCAGGAATTTCTTCACAAATTTGGACATCTTCTGAGTGCGGACATGCTCCGGAACGCTGAACTTATCCTTGGCCGTGAAAAACAGGTTGCCGGGGATCTGTTTGAAGTCGGCCTTCACATATGTTTCGTCGTCCATGATGCAGCATTCAACTTTCGTCAGCATGTTGAGGTACAACTACCTGGCACGGGTTTTGGCGGACTTGTTCTGCTTCTCGTCGCGATTAGGGGCCTTTTGTACCTTGAACGTTCGAAGCCCAGCCTTAGTTTTGGCCTTCTGGACAAAACTTCGGCTTAGGTGCAGCTTCTTAGCCACATCCCGAACGGAGGCGTTCGGATTTCGGTTGAAGGCCCCAACTACGCGGTTGTGATTTTTTGTGTTGTACGGAATACTGTTTCCTTCACTTCTGGGCTTCCGATCGGTGGTCAACCGTTCCTCTAACCGCTTAATCACTCGCGACACCGTGGAATTTGCGATTCCCAACGTTTTAGCGATGGAACGATGCGAGAGATCCTTATTCTCGTGATGAATGGGCAAGATTTTATCACGCACGAGCTGTTCTTTCGACTCCATTTCCGCGAGTTTTGATCAGAGGACTTAAAAACTTGCAGGATGTAAATAATGCACTATGAACTAAATCCACCCAAATTTTCATTAAATTCTACCCAACGGTTAAAAAGTTAGAGCAATTTCATAGTGTGGCAATTTCATCGTGGACACCCTTTATTCCCCACATGCTGAAAGTACTAGATATGCCATGTGGTTTTGGAAATTTGGGCGAATTAGAATCTATAAAAATGCAATACACTATTGTGGAACTATCCGGGGAACCGAATGGAGAGTATGTCGTCTTGTGTTAACATCAGTTATTGACCATTTTACCCGCTTTTCCCTACATACTGGAAGAATCAATAGATAAAATGCGATTTTTGGAATAGCTGCGCATAGAATCAAATCAAATGCACTACAATATTATGAAAATGACTGGAAAATCGAATGAAGTGGATGTCGACGTATGCATACTTCGGGAAGTGGCTCGTTTTGCCCGATTTTCCTTAATTTTGAAAAATAATTCATATCATATTTTCATAATAATATTGAACCCATTTGGGATCTCTATTGAAAATGTCTGAGAATCAATGAAGCAATATCGTCTTGTAAAATTATCATGAACTGTCCATTTTGCCCGATACTCCCCACATATTGAAAATACTAGATATGTCATGTGGTTTTCGAAATTTCCGCGAATTAGAATGTATAAAAATACAATGCACTGTTGTGAAACCGTCTGGGAAATGGAATGGAGGGGATTTCGACTTGTGTAGGCGTCAGTTATTGTCCATTTTATCCGCTTTTGCCTGCATACTTGAAGAATCAGTATATATATAATGCGGTTTTTGAAATAGCCGTGCGCTACAATAAAATCAAATGCACGGCAAAATTATGGAAATGTCTGGAAAACTGAATGAAGGGGATGTCGTCTTGTGCTAACCTCGAAAGTAACTCATTTTGCCCGATTTCCCCTTATTTTTGAAGAAAAAATGAATAATCCTGCGTGCATCATATTAGCTTTGATCATATTGAACCCATTTGTGCCTTAGTATTGTGAAAATATCAGGAGAATCAAACGGAGGCAATATCGTATTGTAAAAACGTCAGCAACTGTCCATTTTGCACGATTTTCACCACATGTTGGAAAAACTAGATATAACAAGTGGTTCTCGAAAGTTTCACAAATTATAATGTATAAAAATAAATTGCTACTTAAAAAACCACATTAAATATTGGTTCCTCCAGTATGCAGAGAAAAGCGGGTAAAATGGACAAATACCGATGTCATTTAATTCCCAGACAGTTCCACAAAAAAACATTGTATTTGTATACACTTTTTAAAAATCGTGAAAATCGTGCAAAATGGACAGTTCCTGACGTTTTTACAATACGATATAGCCTCCGTTTGATTCTCCAGATATTTTCACAATACCAAGGCACAAATGGATTCAATATTATCAAAGCTAATATGATAAACGCAGGATTATTCAATATTTATTCAAAATTAGGGAAAATCGGGCAAAATGAGTTACTTACCGAGGTTTGCACAAGACGATATCCCCTTCATTCAATTTTCCGAGACATTTCATAATATTGCCGTTCATTTGATTTTATTGTAGGGCACGGCTATTTTAAAAACCGCATTATATATATTGATTCTTCCAATATGCAGGAAAAAGCGGGTAAAATGGACAATAACTGACGCCTACACAAGTCGGAATCCCCTCCATTCCATTCCCCAGACGGTTTCACAACAGTGCATTGCATTTTTATACATTCGAATTCGTATTTTCAATATATGAGGAATATCTGGCAAAATGGACAGTTCATGAGGTTTTTACAAGACGATATTGCCTTCATTGGATTCTCCAAACATTTTCTCAATAGTAGAACCCAAATGAGTTCAATATTATTAGTTAAAATATGATAAATGTAGGATTATCCAAATTTTTTTTCAAAATTAAGGGAAAATCGGGCAAAATGAGCCATTTCCCGAAGTTTGCATAGGTCGACATCCACTTCATTCGATTTTCCAGACATTTTCATGATATTGACGTGCATTTGATTTATTGTAGTGCACGGCTATTTCAAAAACCGCATTATATATATTGTTTCTTCCAATATGCAGGCAAAAGCGGATAAAATGGACAATAACTGACATCTACACAAGTCGAAATCCCCTCCATTCAATTCCCCAGACAGTTTCACAATAGTGCATTGCATTTTTATACATTCTAATTCGCGGAAATTTCGAAAACCACATGACATATCTATTATTTTCAATATGTAGGGAATATCGGGCAAAATAGACAGTTTATGAGGTTTTTACAAGACAATATTGCTTTCATTGGATTCTCCAGACATTTTCACAATAGTAGATCCCAAATGGGTTCAATATTATTAGTGAAAATATGATAAATGTAGGATTAGCCAATTATTTTTTCAAAATTAAGGAAAAATCGGGCAAAACGAGCCACTTCCCAAAATTTGCAGGAGTATACATAAACTTCATTCGATTTTCCAGACATTTTAATTGTACTGCATTTGATTTGATTCTAATCCGCAGCTATTCCAAAAATCGCATTTTATCTATTGATTCTTCCAGTATGTAGGGAAAAGCGGGTAAAATGGACAATAACTGATGTTTACACAAGACGACATACATACTCTTCATTCAGTTCCCCGGAGAGTTCCACAATAGTGTATTGCATTTTTATAGATTCTAATTCGCCCAAATTTCCAAAACCACATGGAATATCTAGTACTTTCAGTATGTAGGGAATATCAGGCAAAATGGACAGTTACTGACGTTTTTACAAGACAATATTACCTCCATTGGATTCTCCCGACATTTCCACAATAGTACAGCACAAATGGATGCAATATTATCAGAGCTAATATGATAAATGTGTAATTATTCAATTTTTCTTCCGAAATTAGGGGAAAATCTGGCGAAATGAGCCACTCCCCACTAAGACAAAACCATCACCATTCGATTCCTCGCATTTTTTTTACATAAGATAAGCTATTTTACACTTACTCAGCAGGTCTTATCCACCGGCCTTTAATTAGTTGTGATTTTGGGTCCCATTTTTCCCACTGTGCATTGGAAGAGGGAAACAAACAAATCGCTAGAACCACATCAAGCAAAAAGTAATATACGAGCACGATCGGTCACACATTCTTTTGCCAGTCAAGGGGGGTAACCCACCCTTTGTCTACCCTGCGTCTGAGGTAGCTTGGTAAAAGAATGTGTACTCGATCGCTCGAAATGACGGTGAACTAACTGTCCGAATCCTCGCGAGCAAAGTCACTGGCAGCCGAAGCAAAGGATCAAAACAAACACCAAAAGCTAGCTGCAAGTCAAGGTAGAGTCTTCATCGATGTAATAAAATAGTTCGCGCTTTTATAAGGAATAAAGTTTTGCTGAGATATATAGGTCGAGTATTATAGAAAAGTTTTGGAAAGTACGTGATTAGTTTAAGCAAAGTATTATCTTTTGTTAGAATTGCCGAAACAGAATAAAGTGCAAGGTAGGCGGAAATTAATATCAATTCAATCACCTGAATTGGACTCTAACCCTAGATAAAATTGTTTATAGACTATTAAATTAAACTGGAATCATCCTTCCGTGGTGAAACGGGAATCTGTAAAACGAGGAAAACACTGAAAATGTAAAACTATAAGTATATTTACCTTTATATTACCACTAATTTGATCCCAAATAAATTACAGCTTTGTAGCTGTAGATAGCAACTGACAAAACGGTGTTCGTTCTGACGATCGGGAACACTACCGTTCAAATGCCCTTCCGCTCGTTTTCAACTTGGATCTTTCAATTTCACAGCCTGCCGTACTCTAACGGAACTATCAATACCTTTCTCTTCATTTCTCTTCGTTGTAGCAATAAATTACTGGCCACTCCTAGAGCCTCTCATGTTGATGGGAAACTGGACAAATTTCATCAAGAAAATAATGTTTAATGTTTTCAAAAAAATTTCACGACTCGGGAAATGGATTTTCCGGCTTTTCCAAGCAATTTTCGTTTACTGTGAAACATTTTATAGGAAAATTGGCAACCCTGAATTTTTTTATAGATTGTTTTTTGTTCGTATATCCATGAACCCGTGGACAAAGTTTCGTAATAATCTGAAACTCTTCGGCCCAAAATCCCCAGCATTTAAAATAACCCTTTCATAATTCAGTACAAATTTCCTGTAGAAGTCCGTTTTTGAATAAAAATCGCTGACCTGTACCTCCAAAATCGATTACCATTACTTAGTTTTTCCAATTTTTCCAACGGAATAGTTACCTGAAATTAGATACAAACAAAAACAGTTATTAATAAATTTGAATCAACCCAATTAGTATCGATAAAAACTAGAGTAATGAACATAATTTATAAATTAAATAAACTCAAAATTTGCTCAAGCAGATATCGTCATGCATTGATAGTCGGGACATCCTTGCTAAGTGTTGAATTCGCTCTCCCACTCAGCTCAGCCACACTGACTCTCTTTCTATCTATCTCTCACTCTCTCAACTAAACCTAATCCCAACAGTCCCGCTCTTCCTTTGTGTGTCGAAGTCAAGTCAACCGCGTTTTAAATCCCGGTGAGAATCGCAAAGCTGATGAACTTCAAATGATAAGTACCACCCCACTCTATCTTTGCCGCTTGCTACCAGTGGGACGCGAATCAGCAATTGATTTGATAAAGCCTTTGTCAGGAATTTTCGGCCCGGCATTAATAAGAGCACTTGTCCATTCAACCTAGTTTCACATTTCGCTGAACGAGTTACTACGAGCTAGACGGCAAACGGTGAAATGGTGTTCTTTGTTGCTACAATCACGCTGGCCGCGTTGCTGGCCACGGCGGCCAACGCTGCCCAATCGGATCAGTTCTGCATGGCGGACACAAGTGAGTTTTTTCTCAAATGTCTTGATAACTCGACTAATTATTCCTTCGCTTTTCATCCTCAGAAAAATGCACATCCCGCTTCTCCGGCTACAAATACGTGACAAGCGAAATAACCGAACTCACCACCCAGCTGCTGGATCAATCGTTCGACTTCCTGTTCCTATCGACGGCGTTCGACCAGCACCACAAGGGATCGTCCCGGTTTCGAGAAGCTCTACCGCAACGTTGCCGACCAGACTGAGGCCGACACGATGACCCTGATGAAGTATCAAAGCAAGCGTGGCTATCGGGCAGCACTCAATGCGGACTACAAGCAGGCGAGTAGTGAGCTGCGGTTGCTGAGCGATCCGGCCGTCGCCGAGGAACTCAGCTCACTCAAGATGGCCATGGAGTACGAAAAGTTGGTTGCCGAGGTTGCGCACGGCATTCACAAGAAGAGTTCCGTTGCCCACCAGCATCCGGCGCAGTACGATCCCGACGCGGCGCACTTCTTCGACGAACAGATCGTCAAGGGAAGAAGCGATTCGGTCCGGAAGTTTACCGGCTACATTCATATGTTGAACGGGATTCTCAATGACGATGCCCACACCCGGGACATGGGATTGCACCTGTTCGATCAGTATCTGAAGACGGTCGAGTGATTGTCCCCCGCCTTGAGCTGATAAGAATTGCGTGACGAGATGATCTACCGCCGCGAAGCCCAGCGCACGTCCGACTTATCTACGCAACTGAATCTTTACGGTCCCGTCATATAATAAGCTACACTGCCGATTCGCAACAGAATTTCCTAAATTTCCAATAAACGTCAAGCTGAAAATAAATCCCATCGGAGCGAAAGCAAACCAAATAACAATAATTAATACGATATTTACCCAAACGTTCATTAATAACGGCTCTTCGGGATTTTTCCTTCTCGTGATACGATGTAGTATTTGGATATGGGCAGTAGAACGGACTGACGCTGAGTACACACCCGAGTTTTATAGTTGTTATTTATAGAAGTTGAAACAACGAACAGGCCAAAAAATAAAAATTGGAAAACTGTTACAAATCAACACAATATTTGGAGCATCAGCTCAGCCTTCTTCGTCGCCGCCGTCCAGCGAAGTCCCTCGGAGATCGCCGCCACTGCCACCGTCGTCATGGCGACGACGCAACACGAAGCAGCAAGCGACGCGGCGACGACGGTGAGAATGTTTATTTTTATTTCCAATTTACACCCTTTTCGGTCTTCTCCGTCTCACTCACTCACTCACTCTCTCCTGTCATTGATCGTGGAGTTTAACACTTTTTTCTTCTTCTTCTTTTTATTTGATATTAAAGAAAGAAAAACACCGCACGATCCTGTTATTCTTTGTTTTGGATATTATTGAAAAAGAAGGAAATAATCTGCGCGCGCGACGCTCGGTGCATGGTGGCGGCGCCACCGTCGGAACAGCAGCCACTTTGTATTGTACGGCCTGGGCTGGGTTTTGTTACATGTCTTTCACTCACTTGTCGGGTTGTCGGGGTTTTGTTTTGATTTAAGCTGCCCTCACCGAGGCGGCGGCGGCACGAGAGCGGGGCACGGGCCGAGGGATGATTCACTGATTTACGGATTTTTATTTTTGGGAGAGTTTTCCGTTTATTGAAAACACTTTTTTCGGCTCTTCCGAGGAAGAATTGCTGCGGGTTTCTTCTTCTTTAATTTTTCTTTGTTTTCGATCAATTGCGATGTTTACTGGGGAGGAGTGATTTTTTAGTTGGATAAATTTCTTGATTTTGTTTTCAAGAAGTGGTTTCACGCGATGTCTACTTTGATGGAAGGATTTTCAAGCTGGAAATGTTGCTTTTCACTTGGGATTGAGAGGTGGAAAATTCGCATTTTTACTGCGGAGATGCCACTGTAGAATTGTATGGGGAAAAATGTCATGACATTTTAACACCATAGCATTTCCCTCAAATTTACAATCCCTGGTCTTGAATGAAAAGTTCTATAGAAGCTGTTAGAATCTGAGTAAAGTGACATACGTTTTTACCATATAAAATTGGCACATTCAAAACATCATTTGATGCTTCTTTTAAGTAATCTAGATCAGTGTTATCAGAAGAAAATTTCAACGAAGATTGTATTTTCGATATATCTATAAGATTAAGGCAATTAGAAATCAAGATCCAAACAATTTAAAGGGAAACATTGCTTTTGATGATATGAAACTGTGTTACACGTGAACAGTTAGTTAGGACAATAGTGTCCTTTTTTCAAGTTTTTTCCAACTTAGAATTTTTTTCAGTTATCTGTTAAATTTTAATGAATTCTCCATAGTTGAACGTTCAGTAATCCGCTTAACGGATTTCAGTGAAATTTTAAAGTTATCTGTTAAAACTTTACCGAAATCCGTTAAATCGGATTACCAAAGGTTTTACAGATTTCTGTTGAAAAAATCTAAATGTGTAGATCTGATCTAAATCCTACTGAACTGATCCTGATCAGTAGATATTATGCCAAAATTTAGAAGCAAATGCCTTCAAAAATTTTGACAGTTATTTTACCACAATTTAACGATTCTAACGATACATAGAACTGATCTAGATACAAATTAGTAATTTATCTTAGAGACAATAATATGAAAAAAAAAACTACTCATAGCACAATTATCATACTTGGAAGCTTTGTCTCAATCATGTGCTCCTTAATATAATTGATCTAGATCTAAATTAAGCGATCTAGATCACTGATGATTTAAACAAAATATGTTTCGAGCTATTTGAATAAATTTGACGAAACATTCATTCTATGCTCCAGAAAAATGAATTGATCTAGATCAAAATTAAGTTATCTAGATCACTGATGGTTTGAAGAAAATATATTTCGAACTATTTTAATAACTTTGCCGAAACATTCATTCCATGCTCCTGAATAATGACTTGATCTAGACCTAAATTAAGTGATCTAGAACATTGATGGTTTAAACAAAATATATTTCGAACTATTTTAATAACTTTGACGAAACATTCGTTCCAAGTTCATGAAAAATGAATTGATCTAGATCTAAATTAAATGATCTAGATCACTGATGATTTCAACGAAATATGTTTCGAACTATTTTAGTAAATTTGATGAAAAATTCATTCCATGCTTCAGAAAAATGACTTGATCTAGATCGAAATTAAGCGATCTTGGTCGCTGATGATTTTAACAAAATATGTTTCAAACCATTTTAATCACTTTGACGAAACATTCAATCCATGTACCTGCAGAATGACTTGATCTAGGTCTAAATTAAGTGACCTAGAACACTGATGATTTTAACAATATATGTTACTAGAAATTAGAAGAAAAATTAGTATTTTCCATTTAATTCCAACTACCTTTGCTTATCTTCGACAGATACGCGTATTTCGTCTACAATGTGTAGACTTCTTCAGTGTCTCGTACTAATAACTCGACTTGATATATGTTTCCAACTATTTCAATAACTTTTTTTATGTTCCTGAAAAATTAATTGATCTAGAACAAAATTAAGACATCTAGATCGCTGATGATTTTAACAAAATATGTTTCGAACTATTTGAATAATCTTGACGAAAAATTAATTCTATGTTCCTGAAAAATGACTTGATCTAGAACTAAATTAAGATCACTAATGATTTAAAAAAAATAAGTTTCGAACTATTTTAATAACGTTCACGAAACATTCATTACGTGTTCCTGAAAACTGAATTGATCTAGAACTAAATTAAGATCCCTGATGATTTTAACAAAATTTGGTTCCAACTAACCACTCCAACTAAAACTAATAAGTTTGACGAAAAATTCGTTCCATGCTCCTGAAAAAAATAACTGATCTAGATCTAAATTGAATGACCTAGATCTCCGATGGTTTTAACAAAATATGTTTCGATCTATTTTAATAACTTCGACGAAAAAATTCATTCCATGTTCATGCAAAATTACATGATTTAGATCTAAATTAAGTGATCTAGGTAACTGATGATTTTAACCATGTTTCGAACTATTTTAATATCTTTGATGAAACATTCATTCCTGTTCCTGAAAAATGATTTGATCTAGACTAAAATTAAGTGATCTAGGTAAATGATGATTTAAAAAAATATGTTTCCAACTATTTTAATAACTTTGAAGAAAAACATTGATTCCATGCTCCTGATAAATAAATTGATCAAGAACAAAATTAAGTGATCTAGATCACTGATGATTTTATCTTAATATGTTTCCAACTATTTTAATAACTTTGAAGAAATATTCTTTCCATGTTCCAGAAAAATGACTTGATCTAGATCCATATTAAGTTATCTAGATCACTGATGATTTTACAACATATGTTTCGAACCATTTTAATAACTTTAACGAAACCATCATTCCATGTTTCAGAATAATGACTTGATCCAGATCCAAATTAAGTGATCTAGATCACTGGTGATTTAAAAAAAATATGTTTCGAACCATTTTAATAACTTTGAAGGAAAATTCATTCCATCCTCTTAATAAATAAATTGATCAAGAACAAAATTAAGTGATCTAGATCACTGATGATTTTATCTAAATATGTTTCCAACTATTTTAATAACTTTGAAGAAACATTTATTCTCTGTTCCTTTAAAATGAATAGATCTAGAACAAAATTAAGTCAAGATTACTGATGATTTCAACAAAATATGTTTGCAACTATTTGAATAACTTTGTCGGGAAATTCATTCCATGTTCCTGAAAATTGACTTGATCTAGATCTAAATTAAGTAACCTAGATCACTGATGGTTTTCGACATTTGAAGAGAGACCAGAGTCACTGATGGTTTAAAAATAATATGTTTAGAACTATTTTAATAACTTTGACAAAACACTAATTCTATGTTCCTGTAAAATGAATTGATCTAGAGCAAAATTAAGTGATTTAGATCACTGTGAATTTCAAACCAATATGTTGAATGCTCTGTGTCAATCGAGTGCTTCTACAAAAATAGAACTGATCTAGATCAAACTTAAGTGCTCTAGATTACTGTGATTTTAATAAAATATAGTTTGGAACTATTTCAATAGCTTTGACGAAACATGTTTTTTTTTTCAAAAAGAAAACTATCAAAATCCAAACAAAACATTGCTTTTGATTACGTGGACAATTGCACGTGTACAACTGTTTTTTACCAGGACATAGATCTGCTCTAAATCCTACTGAACTGATCCAGATCTGTAATTAGTATGTCACTATTTAGATTGAAATGTCTTTAAAACTGTTGTAATATATTTTAGCATGATTTAACGCTTCTAGCGAAATATATAATTGATCTAGATCAGTTCTATTTTTCGCTAGAAACGTTAAATAATGTTAAAATATGACAAACAAATCAGCAATTTGTATAAAATTGAATGACGTGAGAAGATAGAATTTTGTCAAAAAGTAGAATTTATCTAGATCAAACTGCAGAGCAGATCGTTCTGGATTTCAACAAGATTTAGTTAGCAAGAATTTCACTTTTACGAAGACATTTCGTCAAAGTATCTAAAATTGATTGATTTGTTCAAATCATCGCACAATCATCATCGTACTATGCTACTGTTTCAATCATGTGCTTCTGAAAATATAGAACTATTACGAAGATATTTTTTCGACAGGAATAAATAAAGATCCAAACAATTCAAACAAAAAAACATTGCTTTCAATGACGTTATCAATTTGTCTGGCCATAGATTTGATCTAGATCCAACTGAATACAATTGAATTGATTCTGACCAGTCAAAAATTCAGTCAAGAATGTTTTTAACAATGTTATCACATATTTTATCACGATTTTACTTTTCTAACGAGAGATAAAACTGATCAAGATACAACTAGGCAATTTATCTGAATGATGTGAATAGATAGCGAAAAATTTCAAAGTCAACATCATTGAATGCGCTCTTTCAATCGTGTGCTTTTTAAACAAAACCGAATTGATCTAGATAAAAATTAAAAGATTTAGTTCAGCGCTGATTTTAACAAATCATAATTCGGAACTATTTTAATAACTTTGCCGAAACGTTAATTTGGACATAACAATGAACGTAAAAAATAGAACTGATCTAGATAAATAAAAGTAATCAAAATCTAGACCCGTGAGGCCAAGATACAGCATTAGTGCACACATTTTATTGCATTTTTTGTTCTACATACGGACACCTTTAAGTTTGTACAACTAATCTGGATCATAATTTCAATATCTAGATCAGTACTTATTGCTTCAAAATATAGTTTCGAACAAATCGAACTGTTTCATTGAACACCTAATTCCAATGTAATGTTTTAAGCCGAACATAGACTTGATCGAGGTATGAGTGCATTCAATAAAAACGGATTTTATGAAAAGTGAGAAGTGAAAAGCATATGAAAAGTTCTTCAAACATTTCTGGGTAATTCTTCCAACAACTTTGGAGCTAAGCTTTTAAGAACTTCTGGAAAATTCTTTCAGAACAATTTTTCTGATGATTTAGCTATTTTTTTCTGGGAATATCTTCCAAAAAATTTAGGAATGCTTCCAAAAAATTTCGAGAAGTATTTCCAAGAAGTTCTTCCAAGAATGTATGCAAAGATTTTCCAAAAAAATCATGGGAAATTTGTGCAAGATCTTCTGGAAAGTCCTTCCAGGACTTTCGGAGAGTTTATTTTAAAAAAATGTGGGAGGTACGTCCAAGAATATATGAAAAGTTTTCTCAAGAACAAGTGGAAAGTACTTCCAGGAAGCCCTTCGGAGATTTTTTACAAAAAGAAACAGGAAATTATTCATAAAACTTTAGGGGAGCACAACCCAGACCTTTGGCGGGTTCATCAAAGAAGTTTTGGGAGGTTTTGTCCTAGAACATCTTCCAAGAACTTCCAGGAATTTCTGAGGAGGACACAAATGAAGTTCTCGAAGAACCTTTTTGAAGAAAGTTTGGGAAATTCTTCCATAAAATAATGGATTTTTTTTTAAAAAGTCAATGGGAGGTTCTAGGTAGTTATTTCAACAAATACTGGAGGGTTTTATGTGAAAAAATCATACAAGAGCCTCTGTGATGTTTTTTTTTTCAAACTTTCGACACAATTCTTCGAAGAGCTCCTGGAAAGTGAAGTTCTTTTAAGGTCTTTTAAGAACGCTTGAATAATCTTTCAAAGAAGTAATGAGGGATTCTTCCAGAAGTCAGTGGGAGGTACTTCCTAAAACTTCTGGAAAGTTCTTGCAAGAACTTTTTGGAAATTATTTCAAGAATCACAATGTAGTTTATCTGAAAAATTGCAACAAAGGCCTGTGGAGTTCTTCAAAAAAACTTTTCAAAAACTTAATCTAAGTGCTCCTGGAAAAAAAATCCAAAATCTTCGGAGAAGTTCTGCCAAGTTTGCCAACTTCTGGAAAGTACCAAACCCTCCTGAAGCTCAACCCTCCTGAAAAGTTCTTCTAAAGACCTCTGAGTAGTACCTCTGAAAAGTTCTTCCAAGAACTTCTGCGCAGTTCTTCCAATAGAGTGTTTTTGGAATCGTTTCGAAGAGCATCTCCTTGAAGTACCTCTCAGATGGTCTTGAACGAACTTCGGATAAACTTTTTTATAAAAATTCTAGTTTCTGGGTTTTTCATAACAGAACTTCTGGGAGGTTCTTCCAAGAACATGTGGAAGGTTCTTCAAATGTTTTGGCAAGAATGTTCTGCCAAGAATTTGTAGGAAGTTCTTTCTAGAGCTTCTTGCAAGTTCGTTAAAGAACTTCTTGATAGTCCGTCCCAAAACTCTTGCTAAGTTGTTCCAAAAATTTGTCCGAAGTTTTCCCACGATGTTACGGGAAATTTTTCTGAGATCCTACGGGAAGTTTTTCCAAGACCTTCCAAAGAACTCCTCCATTAAAAAACTGTGGGTAGTTCTTCTGGAAAGTTCTTCTTGGAAGTTCTTCCAATAATTCTTGGTAGTTCATCCAAGTGTTTCTGGTATTCGTTTCGAAGAACTCTTTTAAGTACCTCTCAGAAGGTCTTCAACGGGCTTTGGATACACTTTTTTAAGAACTTTTGGGCAGTTTTTCCAGACGTTCTTTAAAAACTGCAAGATTGTTCTCCCGAAAACGGCTGGGTAGTTCTCTCAAGAACTCACAGGAAATTCATGGAATCAAAAAAATAAAGGTTTATTGAAGCAATTAAGGGAAGATCACGGATGAACTGACAACAAGTTTAAGGAAAAAAAAACCTGAGTTGTTCCGGGAAGTGATTCCAAGCAATTAACGAGAGAAATTTCAAGAAGTGACCGAATAAATTTTCGAGTAGAAAATTTGCTGAAAAGCTGCTTGTACTTAAGTAGTAAAATAAGTACCTATCAGCAGTTCTTTAAGCTGTTAAGCTCTTTTAAGAATACTTGGATAATCTTTCAAAAAAGTAATGGGGGATTCCGGAAGCCAGTGGGAAGTACTTCCTAAAACTTCTGGGAAGTTCTTACAAGATTTTTTTGGAAATTCTTTCAAGAATTACTGTGAAGTTTAACTGAATTTTTTCAACGAGAGCTCTTCAGAAACTAATTTAAAGTGCTTCTTGAAAGTTTTTTCAAAATCCTCTGGAAAGTTCTTCCAAGAAGTTCTACGCAGTTCTTCTTGGAAGTTCTTCCAATAGTTTCCTGGTAGTTCTTCAAAATGGTTTTGGGAATCGCTTCGAAGAAGTCTAGTGCAACTCTTTGAAGTACCTCTCAGATAGTCTTCAACGAACTTCGGATAAACTATTTTAAGAAACTTTGGGAGATTTTTCCAAACGATCTATTAAAACTTCTAGTTTCTGAGTTTTTCAAAACACACCTTCTGGAGGTTTTTCCAAGAACATGTAGAAGGTTCTTCGAAGAAAAGTTGGCAGATATTTTTAAGAACTTGTTGGTGGTTCTTTCAAGAATTTTTTGGAAGTTGTTTCTAGATTTTCTTGGAAGTTCGTTTAAGAACTTCTTGAAAGTCCGTCCCAAAACTTTTGCGAAGTTGTTCCAACAATTTCTCCGAATTTTTCTCACGAAGTTACGGGAAGTATTTCCAAGACCTTCCAAAGAACTCCTCCATTAAAAAACTGTGGGTAGTTCTTCTGGAAAGTTTTTCTTGGAAGTTCTTCCAATAATTCTTGGTAGTTCATCCAAGTGCTTCTGGGAATCGTTTCGAAGAACTCTTTTAAGTACCTCTCAGAAGGTCTTCAACGGGCTTTGGATACACTTTTTTAAGAACTTTTGGGAAGTTTTTCCAGACGTTCTTTGAAAACTGCAAGATTGTCCTCCCATAAACAACTGGGAAGCTATCTCAAGAACTCACAGGAAATTCATGGAATTAAAAATAAAAGTTTTTTTTAAGTAATTCAGCGAAGATCACGGATAAACTAACAAAAAGTTTACAGAAAAAAACCTGAGTTGTTCCCGGAAGTGATTCCAAGCAATTAACGAAAGAAATTTCAAGAAGTGACCGAATAAATTTTCGAGTAGAAAATTTGTTGAATTAGAAGTACAAGTAGTAAAATAAGTACCTATCAGCAGTTCTTTAAGCTGTTAAGCTCTTTTAAGAATACTTGGATAATCTTTCAAAGAAGTAATGGGGAATTCCAGAAGCCAGTGGGAAGTACTTCCTAAAACTTCTGGGAAGTTCTTACAAGAACTTTTTGGAAATTCTTTCAAGAACCACTGAGAAGTTTATCTGAAATTTTTCAACAAGCTCTTCTTTTGAGTGCTTCTTGAAAGTTTTTCCAAAATCTTCTGGAAAATTCTGCCAAGAAGTTCTACGCAGTTTTTCTTGGAAGTTCTTCCAATAGTTTCCTGGTAGTTCTGCCAAGTGTTTTTGGAATCGTTTCGAAGAAGTCAAGTTTATCTCTTTGAAAAAGTACCTCTCAGATGGTCTTCAACGAACTTCGGATAAACTATTTTAAGAAAGTTTGAGAAGTTTTTCAAGACGATCTTTGAAAACTTCTAGTTTCTGGGTTTTTCATAACAGTACTTCTGGGAGGTTCTTTCAAGAACATGTGGAAGGTTCTTCGATAAAAAGTTGGCAGATATTTTCAAGAACTTGTTGGTGGTTCTTTTCAAGAATTTTTCGGACGTTCTTTCTAGAGTTACTTGGAAGTTCGTTCAAGAACTTCTTGAAAGTCCATCTCAAAACTTTTGCGAAGTTGTTTAAAAAACTGTGAGTAGTTCTTCTGGAAAGTTCTTCTTGGAAGTTCTTCCAATAATTCTTGGTAGTTCATCCAAGTGTTTCTGGGAATCGCTTCGAAAAACTCTTTGAAGTTCTTCTTAGAAGGTTTTTTACGGACTCTGGATACGCTTTTTTGAGAACTTTTGAGAAATTTTTCCAGACGTTTTTCAAAAACTTCAAGGTTGTTCTCCCAAAAACGGCTCTCAAGAACTCACAGCTCATGGAATTTAAAAAAAAAACAAACAGCAATTCTGAGAATATCACGGATAAACTTACAACAAATTTACAGAAAAATAAACCTGAGTTATTCCCGGAATCGTTTCCAAGCAATTATCGAAAGAAATTTCAATTTTCGAATAGATAATTTGCTGAAAAGAAGTACAAGTAGTAAAATAAGTACCTATCAGCAATTCTTTAATCTCTTAAGCTCTTTTAAGAATACTTGGTTTATCTTTCAAAGAAGTAATGCGGGATTCCGGAAGCCAGTGGGAAGTACTTGCTAAAACCTCTGGGAAGTTCTTACAAGAATTTTTTGGAAATTCTTTCAAGAACCACTGAGAAGTTTATCTGAAATTTTTCAACAAGAGCACTTCAGAAACTTATTTTGAGTGCTTCTTGAAAGTTTTTCCAAAATCTTCTGGAAAATTCTGCAAAGAACTTCTGCGCAGTTCTTCTTGGAAGTTCTTCCAATAGTTTCTTGGTAGTTCTGCTAAGTGCTTTAGGAATCGCTTCGAAGAAATCAATTGCAACTCTTTGAAGTACCTCTCAGATGGTCTTCAACGAACTTCGGATAAATTATTTTAAGAAAGTTTGAGAAGTTTTTCAAGACGATCTTTGAAAACTTCTAGTTTCTGGGTTTATCATAACAGAACTTCTAGGACGTTGTTCCAAGAACATGTGGAAGGTTCTTCAAAGAACAAGGCAGATATATTCAAGAACTTGTTGGGGGTTCTTTCAAGAATTTGTAGGAAGTTCCTTCTAGAGCTTCTTGGAAGTTCGTTCAAGAACTTCTTGAAAGTATGTTCCAAAAATTTTGCGAAGTTTTTCCAAGAATTTCTCCGAATTTTTCCCACGATGTTACGGGATATCTTTCTGAGAACGTACGGGAAGTTTTTCCAAGACCATCCAAAGAACTTTTTCATTAAAAAACTGTGGATTGTTTCTGAGGAAAGTTCTTCTTGGAAGTTCTTCCAATAATTTCTTGGTAGTTCATCCAAGTTTTTCTGGGAATCACTTCGAAGAAATCTAGTGCAACTCTTTGAAGTACCTCTCAGATGGTCTTCAACGAACTTCGGATAAACTATTTTAAGAAAGTTTGAGAAGTTTTTCAAAACGATCTTTGAAAACTTCTAGTTTCTGGGTTTTTCATAACAAAACTTCTAGGACATTGTTCCAAGAAAATCTGGCATATATTTCCAATTAATTGATTTAGTTTTTTTTTCCAAGAATTTGTAGGAAGTTCTTTCTAGAGCTTCTAGAAAATTCGTTCAAGAACTTGTTGAAAGTTCATCCCAAAACGTTTGCGAAGCTTTCCCAAGATGTTACGGGAATTAATTGTAAGCCCCTGTGGGAAGTTCTTCCAAAGCCTTCCAAAGAACTCTTCCATTAAAAAATTCTGAGTTCCTATGTTCCTATGGAAAATTCTTCCAATAGTTTCTGGGTAGTTTTTCCAAGTGTGAATCGCCCCAAAGAACTCTTTGAGGTACCCCTCGCAAGTTCTTCAACGTACTTTGGAACTATTTTAAGTAATTTTAAGTTTTTTAAGACGTTCTTTATATACTACAAGGTTGTTGTTCCAAAACCGACTGGGCAGTTCTTTCAATAACTCTCGGAAAATTCGTGAATTTCTTTTTTTAGAATAGTTTATTGAAGCAATTCAGAGAAGATCACGGATGAATTGACAACAAGTTTAAAGAAAAAAAAAACCCGGAGTTGTTCCCGGAAGTGATTCCGAGCTAATAACAAAAGTAATTCCAATGAGTGACCGAATAAAATTTCGAGTAGTTAAGAAGAATTTTCACTAAAGCAGTACCTCTCAGCAGTTCTTCGTATCTTTTTAGAAAGTTTGATAAGTTTTTTTTTATTTTTTCTTAATTCCTTGATTATCGAGATTTTCAGGCCTGGGCTGGTTCATCTCCCGTAGTAGTCACTCAAACACCTTTTTGGATATTTGCGTAACTTGTGCGGGGGTAAGATTCGTACTCGTGACTTTGGCGAGAGTGGTATGGATGGTAACCAGTACGCCGGGGTCGCCCCCGGGCAAAAAAAGTTCTTCCAAACGAACTTTCAAAAGATCTAGTTTCTAGTTTCGTCATAACAGACCTACTGGGAAGTTCTTTCAAGAAAATGTGGAAAGTTCTGCTAAGAACATCTCGGAGATGTTTTCAAGAACCTGTTCTTCCTAGCGCTTGTTGGAAGTTCCATAAAATTATTCCATTACATTTAGGAGATGTTCTTATGGAGGTTTTTTAAAGAATTTCTTAGAAGTTTTGCCTGGAGTTTCTTGGGCGTTCTCATGAAGTTCTCATCCAAAATCTTTTGCGAAGCTTTTCCAAGATGATCCTGCGATGTTTTTCGAACAAATTTTGGGAAATTCTTCCAAGACCTTCCAAAGAATTGTCCAATTGAAAACCCCTATGTGTAGTTCCTCTGTGCAATTCTTCCAAGAACTTCCAGGCTATACTTCTGGGAAGTCCTCTTATAAGTTTCTGGGTAGTTCTTGAAAGGGTTTGTTCTGAACCGCTTCAAGGAACTTTAGTGAAATTCTTTGAAATGCCTCGCAGAAGGTCTTCTACGAACTTCAGATACTGTTTGAGTATCTCCGTGCGATCTTGGATCTTTTTTTGGAAAAGTTTATCGAGGTTCAGTTCTCAGAAGATCACGGATAAACTGGCTACAAGTTACCGAAAAGAAAATCTGAGAAGTTCCTGGAAGTATTTCCGAACAATTTACAAGAAAACTTTCAAGAGGTGAACGAATAGCTTTTTTAGTAGCCAAAGGTGGTGTAAACAATAAAATTGTTTGCAATCTTTCATGCGCCATACAACAATGTTGGCAATCTTGCATACAACAGGCTAGATTCAGGCGTTATCTGGCTTAAATTTACATGAAATGTCCCATTAGTGCATTAGATAGCGCAGAAAATTCCATGTTTCTTTTTATCTGTGTAGTTTAGAAAAAAAAATTCGGAAAAGATTACAGGGTGGTCTGAAAATATCATGGCAGAACCTCTGAAAAAGGATATAGGATAACATTCGAGAAGTATACTGATGATCCAGTACAGGCCAGTACTTTCCAGAGCATCTTCTGAGAAGTCAAGAAATAAAGGGACGAGGAATTCTTGGAAAAAATGTCTGTTAGTTAACGGAATGAAAGTAGATTTTCCAATATTTCATTGGAAATTTATAGATTAATTAAAATCTGACCCAAAGATTCATGACGTCGGTGACGAAAAATGAAAATGGCTTCTCAGATCTAAAACCTAACTTAGGGAAGCCCCAAAGTTATTCGTCAAATCGTATGGACGACAAGCCCCAGTTTTGATCTTATTGGACGGACCCTCGGTACGTTGCTCCGGTCTTATTTGGAAGTTTGATAGTGTTGCCAAAATGGAACGGGTATTTAGGCATCAAAAACAATGAAAAAGATGTGTTGAATACCGATGAAACGAATTGAAAGTCTGGCATGAATAACATAAAGATTTAGTTCGTTCAAGAACCCTGTTCCCAGTTCATTTTTTTACAAGAACCAAATTCAGAGCTGATTAGAAGCTGAATAAGAGTTTTTGGAGCTGGGGCAGCATATTTTGCCTGCATAAGCTCTTATTAAGCTTTGAATGTTTGTTAATTATGGATATCAGGTATTGGGTGAATTAAGAGATGTTTGAAGCAACATTTATGTAGTTTGACATCAATGTTAGAGAAGTGTCTTCCAATTTATTTTGAGAGTGTTTCTACCATTAATCGAACAAGCTGAGTTCCAATGTCCGGTTAAAAATTCTTCTTGAATTTTTAAGAGATGATTCTCAAATAGTAAAAGACCAAATCCGAAAACCCATCCATGTGCAAACACTGATTTCGAAACTCGTTTCATCAAACCAAACAACACAGCTTGAATCGAGAAAATCATTGACACTCTCAACCCGTTCAGCATCTTCCTAATGAACTGCAGTCGTGTTAAATCCTGTGAAAATTGACACGCTCATTCCCGGCGAACCGAAGCGATGCTTAATCCACTTCCAGGTAAAGATGTCTACCGAACTGGCGATGTGAATAATATACAATAATAGTAAGTAAGTGCTACTAGGCCACTCAACTAAAGTCGTCGGTTCGGTCGGTTAAAACACAGCAAGGGTCCTCCCCCACCTTCCCCCGACGCAGTCGATACTCAACTTTCACAGACAGCAGCGAGTTGGAGATTTTGTTGGGATTAACTCATCAACAAGTTCGCACTCGTTGCCCTCACAAAGTGCTGCGGTTAATAAACAGTCGCACCGATTAATCATAAAGTCGAACGCTTCCGAGGAAAAGTGGAAATTGGGTCATCTCGATTTTTCCCCACACTCGAAATCACGCTGTTTGTTTACGCTTTTGTTTGTGTCAAATTGAACCTGGCAGACACCGTGTGAAGCCAAATCATCTATCCGCCGTTCCAGAACCACATTCTAATCCCTTTTGGATTCTAAACTGACCCCCCTTCCCACCAAAAAACTAACATCGTGTTCATCATCATCCGAAGTCCTTCACACACCCTCAATTGACTTTACACACTTCATGATCCTCTTCGCGCGCCTTCACTGCCAGAGACACAGAACGGTGCCATCGCAGTAAGCCTTGCCACCACGCGCACCGTCGTTTACTGCCAGGATCCCTTTTTCCCGTTTCCCAACCAATTCTGAAACTGGGGAAAAACTTTTGGTTTTGGAAAATAAAAAACGCGAAACACCGATAAACTTTTCCGGAACCGAACCGACACGGATAGCAGTCGAAATCGAACTGATTGCAAAATTTCCTCCATGCAAGCAAGCAAGCGGGCCAAGATTTTCCGACGGAACGTTTTCACCACCCCAAACCAGCCAACATTATCCGACCGAACCGAACACTCACGGCCGTTTTTATCGTTCGACAAATTTCCCTCCGGGAGCTCCTGAATTTATGCACCGATTTTGCGCCTGTGTCGGTGAGTGACGGGCTGTCGGAGAGCGAGAGAAATGCTACACTCAGCGCCGCCAACTTCGATTGACGGTGATGAGAGGAAGGGGGCGGAAATCTGATCAGAATGATAATCACGTCCTCGTCGGTCGGTCGGTCGTCGGCAAGAAGTCGTGTAGCAATCTTCGTATTATTTTTTTGCTGTTGCCTTCTTCCGTCTAGACTGAAGCTGAGAGTGTTGATATACTCTTTGAGCGTACGCTAGTAAGTGAGTGTTGCTTGCAGTGCAATGCTTGCTTGGTGGGGTGGAGAGTTTGGCGGAGGTGGACCAAAGGCGTATGCTGCTTCTGGGGTGGTCCGAGAAGACGGGCGTCCACTTTGCTGCGGTATGTTCAAACGTTCAAAGGCACTGAATTGAGGTAAAGGAAGGTGGTTGAATATGGTGAAGAGTTGCAACCGAAGAAGCAGAACTGCTCACTGGAGCTGGGTGGGTCAGTGGATACTTAATTGGAAGGTGGCAGGGTGGTTCGAATATTGCAAGGCTAAACTAAAAATTGAATTTATGATTCAAAACCATGCATGAATTTAAATTCTATTGTAAAATTTAAGCGAACATGGGTTTGCTGTTGAAATGATTTTTCTAAAGTACTAACAGGAATTTCAGCATCTTGGTGATGTATGATGTGAACTACCACCTATTGTAGCACGGAAACTAAGTCCGACAGCAATGGTCTCTCCTTTCTGTTTGACTTGATCAAAGGGCTAGAAAGGATTGGTGGATCGATAGCCAACATCACTTCTCCGAATCCACGAAGCATCTCCTCTCGATAACAAGATTGAACAATTCGTCAAATAGGCGAGCTATCTAACAAGAGGATGCCCCAATCGGAGGAGCGAAGAGCCCGCCCTCCATTCACAAACTGTTAGCAATGGGGAGTTGGCATTCCTACTCTCCCCATCCAGTCTGCTTCAATCGGGTGCCCTGGTGGTCCCTCTCGTTCCCCGGTTTTAATATGAACTATTCATATCATTATGCAGCCATTCCATAAAATACCGTTAAAGTGGGTCTCAGAATTTCGTTGAAATTGGTAGTTTTGTTCACTATCACAAAATATTAGACACGTATTTCTCGCGTAACTTTTCAGAAGGTCCTATGTAACAAATGTAAACAAATGGAATTAATTAATGCACACTATTGCTATTGCACTTATCAACATTATGTTAAAACACGCATTTTGATATGTTTTCATAATATTAAGAAAATTGAAAATCAACAAAACGTCCGATGTCTGATTTCGCAATAGCGATGCTCTACTGTTTGATAAGACGTTTCAGTTTACCTGTCGCGCTAAACGTCTGAAGTGTCAGAACAAACATAACAAAGCAAATCCGCACTTCGGTCGTTCGATTGGATAAAGTACAAAATACCGTTCCAACAATGTCGGAAGAAATTAATAATTCTGCGTTCGATTTGCTCCTCGGTAAGTGCATTAGTTCCTTAAAATAAGGTTATATAAATCAAAATATATCTTGAATATTGGTCGTTTCTTGCAGCCGCAGCCACAACAATATTTTCATCACATCCGGATCAATCATCAGCAGCACAATTTGAGGAAGTTGCTATATGTGGTAGCCAGCAAAGTTGCGTTGTCGCCAGTTATGGTTCAGATCCTTCGCGGGATCCTCTACAAGAAGATAGCATCGAGGAAGTGTATGTAGAAACTATCCGCAGGCACGTAGAAAGAATAGGATTGTTTTCACCGGGAAGCAAATGCGTGTGTGAACGAGAAAGCAATCTCTTTTGCTATGTGTTATGTTCTAATTTACTAATAGAATGATAATAAAAATTGAAATGACCTATGTAGCTATCATTGGAATAAAATGTCCTATGTGGCACGACCAATGTACAGTTCGGTTAAGCAAAATGTCCTATCTAACATTTTTGATGTTTTCGTTGTTATTTTAACATAAAATGCTACAAAGACCATTACTGTAGCAAATTCAACAACAATGCTTGCCCTCAAAAGCAATTGAATGGGTAAAACTTGATCCAGTTTGAAACATTTTCAAAAAATATTTTCATATTCTTCAACCTCGTTTTCCTCGGGATAAGCAAATTGTTAGATAGGTCCTTTTGAAAAGTTACGCGAGATTTCTTTTTTTTTTTATTAGGGTGGCCATTTCCATGCTTAGGGAAGATCCAAAAATTGTTTTCTTCGACCTTCTCGAATACATATTTTCTTGTCAACTTTTGAACAACTGGGACGATTTGAATGCGAGATTTAAATGCAGAAATGACATATGAAAATTGGATTTTTGTATTGAAAAACATTGATTGTATTTGTATTTTGCGATTTTCATGGTGTCTGACCAGATAGGCGCTATACGATTTAATTTCTTTTTCGAAAATTTAGGCTTTTTTACAAAATATATATGCATTTCTTAAAATTAATTTCTCAATACACTATTTGATACCCTATCCATCTTTGTTTACAACTCTACGAATCCCTGTGATAATTTATTATACCCAACAGCAATCTATAGATTTGATTGAATTTTTTTGGGAAATCCATGGTAGTCTAGAAACCGAAATTGCAATTATTGTAGATAATATGACTATGTTACAGTCACCATAAATTAATGTCGACACATAATAGTATAGTCGCATATGGGTATGGCTAAACACCCAAAACGTGATAACTTCAAATAAATATATCTCTAAAAACGAACGGAGATTCCACTCTGTTACTTTTATTTTATGTATTCTGATGAAACAGGCTCTGGTCAGACACCATAAAATTGCAAAATACAAATACAATCAATTATTTTCAATACAAATATCAGTATGTATCTAGTATATACAGTCAGAGTATGTTCAATTATGTTGACATTTGGTATTTTAGCATTTGAAATCAGCCCAGTTATCAGTTACAAAAACGATTATTTTGAACGCATTCATAGAAATGGTCACCTTAATGAAAAAATTAAAAAAATGTGTGTCTAAGATTTTGAATCAAGAACAAAACTACCAATTTTCACGAAATTCTGAGACCCACTATATCGGTATTTTATGAATAGTCCTGATAAAGCCTGAAAAATCTAGAAAGCCATTTCTATATTCTTGGATAAACTTCAATTATACTGAATTCGATACTGTTAGATATTTTGTTTTTCCTTTCGGCAAACAGTTATATCACTTTGAACGTTTCATGAAGTATTACTTTTTTGCGTGAACAACAATGCAACCTGTTGAGAACAATTTCACGTCTGATAAACTGAACAACCATCGTTTGTGTGATAAACAAAGAAAAAACGTGCATTTCAAGTGGCACAACTATCAGCTGTCAGCCATTTAGATCGAGTGTTAAATGATTGTTCGATGAATAGCTTATGAGTGCTAGGTTTATTTGTCTGTGGTTTTGCGATTAAGCACGTTCTCGTCCATTTCCAGTGATAGCAGCAATTCATAGAAATCTTGTTCAGGAAATTCACCATCTTTGAGTGACCAAAATCGAGATTGTTTCTACTTCTGATGGAATGCCGTTAGAACATTTAGAAACAACTCGATAGCGTTTAAGTAGTTTATGTTCATAGGAAATAAAACTTCGAATCATCGATTTGATTCGATGATAGTTTATACGAGGTCGAGAAGTACGCATCTTTCATAGAATTAAAAATTAAAACATTGGATCGATTTCACTAGTCTAGTATAAACAACACGTACACTTAAAGCTTGGCAGTTTAAGTATTCGCTGAACTTCATTAATTTGAAACAAACATTTAGAAGTCCAGGCCTGCTGTGCATCGTTCATTAAATTATGTAGATGCCAATGTATAATTAAACCTGTCCACGTTAAATTTTGGACACATTCGTTCAGTGTAGATTTTAAATTATTTCACGCATCGCTGGCAGTTAAAACTCTCCACTTTATTTCATGGTATAACATGTTTACATTATTGTTACATTCAGTAAAATGGCGTCCAAACGCATTTTGTACGAATTTATCGGTACGTGATCTTGCCAAGAAACTAAAACTACAGAGAACGTGTTTTGTGCTTGCAAAGGGACCAAATTCGGGCCAAAAACAGCCAATCCACCAAACTGTCCAGAACTTCGCCCAATAGAGACGTATTGAGCTCTTGTTAAGTGGACACTTTTCGAAACTAAGAAGAAAGCTAATGGTATGATTTCAAGAGAAGATGGAGATTCGTCTCGTTATCTGAGAATACCGTACGGACACAACTGGTGGCTGTAACCACAAAAAGTTCGAAATTTTAATAACAGAAAGAAGGAATAACATCTTAATTTAACGTGGACGGGCTTTAGCTCGATTCTCCACCTAAAATCAAAGCGTGAGGGTGTAAAAAATACCTCTGTGTATTTGTGGCTGAAACAAAATCAGATTGTTGAAGAATGTGGAATTCAATTATTATTATTTTTTTAACGTCGTATCTTCAATAAATAATTTTCTCTATGTTTGTAGCAACGATGCTTGGATTTTTTAACGCTAAGTATTACTTGCATTGAAATTTTCCTAAATACCGACATAGTTTTTAGTGCAAAGTTACTTAATTGTTTATTGATCGAATTAAGATGTAGCAGAATTCTCTTTCAAATATTGGGAAAACTTTTCATTTAATATTTGGTTTTCCGTTTCATGAAGCAGTTTTCGATTCAATTGGTGCATATGATATCGTGCGCCAATGAATCTTTGATTGCTCTCCACATCTTATGAAACTTCTTGATAATTGTCCTCGCGTTTACTTGTACGGTATTGTTTTCTGGGCAATGATGAAACAATACATACAAATTCAACGTTCCAATTTTTTTTATCATATTTTGACTTAGGACTATCGTCACTCTTTTCAATTCTTGTATAGAGGCATCGATCGAAATTCAAGAAATCGACCTCGACCTAATTTTGAACGATAATATCTCCCACTGACCAAGCCAGTGGTGTTTTTGCTTCAGCCAGTCAGTGGGCGCAACTAGGTTAAGAAGGTTTAAATTCAAATGTGGGCCATTTACATTCCATCCTTTTCAGGACGACCAATTCTATTTTCCTAGCCGAGTTTGTTTTTTAATTGGAATTTATCTATCATCTGTTCCAAATTCTTGCCAATTGACAGTCAGAGGTGGCTTAAATAGTTTAAGTTCCGCCTTCGTTGCATACCGTTAGACTTGTGTACCATTTCTATCACGGCTCGGATATTTAAACGGTCACTATATTATTCCAAAGCGCAAATATTGCTTAATAGCATGCCAGAATCAAGAAATTAACAAACAAAAATGAAACTCCGGGCGCTAATCGTTTTTGAGTAATTTAAGTAAATTAAATTTTAAATTGAAATAAAAAAAGATATTTATTTTTTGTTGAAATCACTGTGGATTTTCTCTAATCGTTGAGATAGAGTAAAACCAAAATACAGAAGAAATGCACTCAAAGAGTGTTTCTGTTTCGTGCAATTCCTACACCCATCTAGAACATGCTAGAATGCAGATGTGTGCGTGAGATCAATCTAGTGAAAAACAAAACCGAAGGGTTGGTTAGTCGCTTCTTACTACTTCGCTTCTTTGGTAGAATATAGCTTTCATGCTTTGTTTTAAAAAAAGATCTGTTCTGTCGAATGGGCATCAATTAGAGGGCATATTTCGAAGTGTTAAGATATCTCATACCGAAAGGAACACTGTTATTTGAAGGAAACAAAAAATGACATCAATGATATCAATTTCTTCTTTCACATTAACAGGAGTCTACGTCAACTAGTTGTGCCACTGAAATAACTCACGCTTTAGTTTTGTTGTTGTTGTTGTGATGTTACTTGCTAACAATAATATCTAGGGATGAAACATTGAAACCACCGTCTTTCCCCATACATTTTGATGATTTTTTTTCCTACAAAGGTCAATACGCTTTGAAAATAGCTAAATGTTGATAAATTTGGCTCAAATTTAAACAAGATGCTCAGGGTGGCATGGGAAACAAGTGTCTTCATCATGTACTGGTATCAGTAATGGTGCGGTCACTCTGTTCTTCCATTTTAAGACCATCTAAGAAGCCGATGCCGAGTTTATGAGACTGTGCTTTTTAGCGAAAAAGACGTTTTCTTTCTTCGTCATCTTTTTTTTGTAAGATTGAGAAATTATCGTGCTTTTGAATAAAAATAATATCTGAAGTGTAACTAGAAATTAAAAGAAAATTTAGTATATTCCATTTAATTCCAACTACCTTTGCTTATCTTGACAGATACGCGTATTTCATCTACAATGTGCAGACTTTTTCAGTGTCGTGTACTAATAACTCGACTGGTACACGACACTGAAGAAGTCTGCACATTGTAGACGAAGTACGCGTATCTGTCAAGATAAAAGGAAGTTGGAATTAAATGGAAAATACTAAATTTTCTTCTCATTTCTAGTTACGGGTATTCCACTAAACAGTTCAAACTCTCTAGGATTCATCTGAAGTGTATTCAAACTGATTCTGAAAGGGTTTTGCTCACTAGGATGAAAAAATCTGTGCATTCTCGGTCGGTTTTTAAACAACTTCCGTGTCATAGAAGAGTGTTTTTTTTTCGCTTGTCGCGAGTAAGGCTACGCGCGTTTGACCCTGGTACATAATTTTGCATGCACTTACCACATGGTGAACAGACCTTTTGAATGTTGATTGCACAGGTAACGGGCGGTATAGCAACGTAAGTTTGTGAACTTATTTAGCATGAAATTGGTTACGCATCAACGTCGAACATTCTCATTTTTACGACAGAACAAGCTTGTGTTATTTTTGAGGTGGCTTTTTGGTGAGATCTATCTGATTATAAATACATAACAACAAACCTATTTTCAATTAATACTTTGTACGTGCCTGGTTTGAAAATGTTACAGTAGAGGTATTACATTCTAGCTCCCGGATTGAATCTGCATTCAAAGGTCAAAACTATGTTGGAAACATACTTTTCCATAATGCCATTGCCGGCCAACTGGTGTTGGATTGATTACCCACAAAAACAACTAAGAAGCCAATACCCAGTGCAAATGATCAAAGTTAAAATGATCGTTCTGAACTGAACAAGTTTGTCAAAGACTGCAAAATTTCGGTCCAAATGTGCCTATTGGATGTTTGATTTTTAACGTTAAGACTACCAAATGCTTATTATTAAGATGGCTTTGCTGGGACAAATAGGGCATTAGATATTTTATAAAAGGAATAGTTTACGAAGCCGGAGGCAGAGAGTTCAATTTTTGGTTCAGTCAAGTTAATCTTGCGGATTGGAAATTTTCACGACTTTCCGCGATAAACAATACCCAAATTCATGCATCCTAATCTCTCAGTTAATAACTGTGAAAGTGTAATTAGCATTTCAGAGTCTCCATAAGTAATCAAGTTCATAATATGTGAAGTTTATTCGAACCGAATTTTTAAAATATTTGATTAGACTAGAGATTTGCTTTGATTAGATATTTTTTTTTCCTATTTGATTAGACATTAATTTGTTTTTTTTTTTAATTTGTTGAATTGAAATCAAACACTATATTGTTTGCATTTTGAACGGAGCAGAAGGAAATGCAAAAACTCCGTATCCGATCAAAATTTTGATAAAACCTAAGAAATCCTTTTTTTTTATCAGAAAAGAACGTACGGAATTGAACCTCAAGAATTGCACAGAGGATCAAATAGATGGAGCTTGGGAATAGCTTTGCATCTTCAATGTGTCAAGTTCACTGTTTCATGCTTTATTTAAAGATCATTACCGGCGCCGGCCACGTCCCCACGGTCTTCGGGGTGGAGCGGGAAGAACGATGAGTTTGACAATCGTTGGTTAGAGACCGTGTTTACCTCTGCATCTCCACAATTGTCAACGAAAGGATAGTTTTTGTGTTTGTGAGGCAGGTTATTTAAAGATCATGGGTTCAATGTGGGTAAGGTGATGCGACCAATGAAAGCTGCAGTAGACTGCTTTTTATTTAAAAATCTAGTGGTGATAGATAGAGTGCAAGCGACATACAGTATTGGACAAAACATTTGCAACTGGTAGTGAATACTGATAATACGCATTAACAAATGTATGCAATCTGAATTAAAAACGGCTTAAGTAACTATAGTTGACGGTTAAGGAGTCTTTATATCATATGATTTCCGGAGTAGACAGATGACAACTGATAGCACACTGGCAGTGTTTTATTGACAATTACCATCCTGCATTGGTCAAAACAATTGAAATTTATAATATTTTGTTGTTTTTCATATCAAATCTGTTGATAACTGATGTAATTGGATTCATACTATAGCGAAGGGGTTATATATTGGACATTTACGCCACCAGAAGGTAAATATTGCTTTATTTTACTCAAAACAATATTGCTTCCAATGTTTTTGAATATTTTTCACGTTTATATTCAAAATGGCCCGTAGCAGATCTTGGACACACAAAAAGAAGATCTGCACCAAACATGGAGTGAAAAAATCAAAAATATCAAGACTTTGCTCGAAGTCTTGTTCCACCGGAAAAGATTTCTGAGAAGCACCAAGGTGGAAGACCACGCTGCACTGCGCCTGGGGACGATTCTATGATGAAAGATCCTTTCAAATCATTCTTCAAAGTGAAAGAAGAGTTGCAAGCTGTCTGCGTCAGATCGCACAGTCAGAAGACGTTGATGCCGGATTGTTTCCGCAGACACTCTTAGAAGAATCCGTTGGTGTCGTGGCAAAAACCAGAAGAAAAGGCTACAGTTTGCTGAATCTGATATTGGTTGGTGTGTGCAAGAAATGGTCGACTGTTCTGTTCAGCGAGGAATTTACCGCGTACGCCAACCCGTCGACAAACGCTTGGATCCACGATATTGTCAAGAGACCGTGAAACATGGTGGGAGGCAATGTGGTGGTCTGGGATGTTTTTCTGCCAACGGTCTTGGCAGAGCCCAAAAAATGTCGTATTCCAATTCTCATATTGCAACCTAACTGAGAACACAATATTAGTCATCACGTACTGTTCCTAACGGTCACGCCGTCAACTAAATTTGCCTTCATGCGAATCTCTTGTCGCAAGGTGTGAATCAACTTGTTTTGTGTTGCTTTACTTTCATCATTCATTTCGGTTCCAGAAAGCAAGTGAATGTACGTAAAGGGCGATACGGTCAAAATTTGGTCAATATCAACTAGACGTATTTCTCTCAATCTTGCATTTAAAACACTGAACACCCCTCATTTTGAAGGTGTGTGTGTGTAGAGGTGTTGCTCCTATTTTGATTTTGGAATTCACTCTCTTCAGTTGTCAAAATGCCGTCCAAGCAAGAAGAGCAGCGTATCAAAAATTTTGCTTTCGCGCATCGCGAAAAATCCGAGCCACTCGCACGCAAAGTTGGCAAAATCGCCAAAGAGTTGCCAAATCAACCGTTACAAATGTAATTAAAGTGTTTGGGGGACGTTTGTCGACAGCCAGGAGTCTGGATCGAGGGCAACTCGAAAACCGGAAGCCGCTGAGACGACAAAGAGAGTTGCCGGTAGTTTCCATGAAAACCCTAACCTATCTCTCCGAGATGTCGCAAACAAGCCGGCAACCGTGCATCGAGCCAAAAAAACGAGCCAGACTATCGACTTCACAAGAAAGGTAGTGACTCCAAATCGCGATGATAAACAAAAATACGACGGCTTTCAAGCGCGATCCCGGAGGCTGTGCGCGACGATGCTGACGAAGTTTGACTGCGCGTAATGGACGTACGAAACCTACGTCGAAGCCGACTACAAGCAGCTTCCGGGACAGGAGTTTTATACGGCAAAGGAAGGGAAAGATAGCAGATATTTTCAAGCACACGAAACTGTCAAAGTTCGCAAAGAAATATCTGGTTGGCAAGCCATCTGTACCTGTGGCTTGAAAAGCAGCATTTTCATAGCTTCCGGGACTGTCAACCAAGAAATTTACGTGAAAGAGTGTTTGAATAAACGTCTGCTGCCTTTCCTGAAGAAACACGGTTGTTCCGTACTGTTTTGGCCGGATTTGGCATCTTGCCATTACGGTAAAAAGGCCAGTGGAGTGGTACGCCGCCAACAACGTGCAGGTGGTTCCTGGCGACAAGAACCCTCCCAACACGCCAGAGCTCCGCCCAATTGAGAAATACTGGGCTATTGTCAAGCGGAACCTAAAGAAGACCAAAAACTGCTAAGGACGAGCAGCAGTTCAAGGCAAACTGGCTTTCTGCGGCGAAGAAGGTGGACAAGGTGGCTGTACAAAATCTGATGGCAGGGGTCAAGCGTAAGGCCCGGCAATTCGGCAGTTGGAAAAGCGGAAGCCTAACTGAATATTTTTCCTGAATTTTATACTAATTGAACTTGAAAAAGAAATTTAATTTGATTTTTAAATAAACGATTTCACCGATTTACCGCGTTTTCCCTTGACCAAATTTTGACCGTATCACCCTTTAAGTGAAAACAACTCATTCAATTTCAACGTTCTATCGTGAAGAAGAAAACACAGTCATTCATTTGGAGAATCAATGAAGTGGAAACACGAACATTTCTCGAATCTATCTTGCAAAATGCCTTTTCTCGATCTCGAACCACAAACTCTGTAGTGATTTCGGCCATTGCTCCGCCTTTTGGCTTCTTTTGCTTTCGGGAATTTTCGGGAATATTTGAACAAAAAAATCCTGCAGCAGAAAAAATCACTCACGAACGCGAAAATAAATGATTACCATTTACTAGAACAATCAGTCAAGCAATCAAAATCTCTTGACGCTTGAATAGCCAGGCATATGCTTTGCTGTGGTGTCAATGAGTTTTGTGGATCACGGGGACAACGGAATGACTGAGCACAGCAAAATAAGTTAACACGAATGTGTTGCGAGACTGATAAAATGGAAATGAAGAGAGCGAAAATTGTACATAATGAATATTTTTTACTCGTCGTTCACGGCGGGTGTCACTTTTCTCCGAGGTCTGATCCCCCTAGCCCTAGTTTTAAGGTATTGATGTATATAAATATGAAAACTTCCCTCTGTTAAGTTATTTGAACTAAGCCTGTACAAACAAAATGTTTAAAAGAAAATATTTTTAACTTAATTAATTTGATACAGAGGATGTGAATTTTTTAACGGAGATTAAGCAGTAATAAATGATGAACAAATGCTGTCAACACACATTGAGACCAACAGCACAGTCCAGTTTGACCCAGAACCAAGCATGTCACTAGTAGACGAAGCAATTTTGCAATGTTAGCTTTTATTTATTATTTTCAGTAAATACCCATACTAAATGATCATTTCTATTAAAGCTACAAAATTTTTAATTTTACTGAATCTGGATCAAAACATTCTTCAAACATCATTTTTACGAACCAACCATACTACCACACCTTCCGATTTTGGTAGAAAAACACCTGGAGACGCAGACAATTTTCCACGGGATGCTGACAAGAATTCTAAACCGGAACGTATTTGACGTCTGTCAAAATTTTCAAACTTCACATCGTGCTGTTAAGCATCGCAACTACTAGAAGCAATACTCTCCTGTGCTAATATCGAAAGAGTGACTTGTCGAAATAAGTACGGAAAAGATTGAAAAAGGACATGGAAAAACGAAAGGGACAGAGAGCTCAAGAAGGCGAAGTTATGAAATTAAATGGCCAAGAAATAAGAAAGGCTAAAGCAGAAAAACGTGAACGAAAGAAGACTGAAAAAGAAATGAAAAAAAGATCAAGCTAAGCAGCAAAAATTAAGCTCAAACGCAAGTCAAAATCCTAAATATTGATTGGATGATACTGTACAAGTATTCTATTATGAATGGCTGTGCTGTTGCGTGTATAATAAAATTTCTAAAGAAACACAGGGTTGTTACGAGAAGTCTGAAAATAAATCCTCGCCAAATCCGCGCGAGTTCAAAATCAAATCCGCGCCAAATCCGCGCGAGTTCAAAATCAAATCCGCGCCTTCAAATCCAATCCACACACGAATGTTCTATAACTTATCAAGCATCAAATATATAGGATAGGCTTCATCAGTAGGCGAACCTATTTCAAACAAATAACATGCATCACTCATTTTTGGCAGTATGCTACAAATAATAAAAGTAGATTTTTGATTAATTTCCTTCAGAAAACCCAGCGCTTGGAATAGGGTCTCGGTGGAGCTAAAACCGTTCCCCACAATAAGATTGTCTTGTCCCACAATTAGATGCATTGTTCAAAACAGGAATGTAATTGAAAACTCCAGTGTGAAATAAAACCTGTAAAGAGGGAAACATAAGTCACGATGAGCTAAGTCAAATAAATTGACCGATAACCAACTTAATAAAAATGTCCAAACAAAAACAACCAATGACCCAATATGTGATCTACGCTGGCCAAGTCCACCCCTGAAGGAGCACAGGACGTTTGAGTTAGTGATGAAAGCACTCGAACACAACCGATATGTAAAGTATGTCAAAGAGAATGATCCATATTTTGTCAATGGTGTATCAAGATAGGTACGTATTTATTTAACATATACGTCATAACATTTAATAGTTCTCAATAGCCTTCATATGAGCCTAATTTTTCCCTTTCTGATTGTTCCTTCTGCTGGATGTTATCTTTTTGTTTCAAAAGAACTTTCAGGAATGATGTTTCTGGATTATTGGATGTCATAGCTCTGATTTCTTTTTCCATCAAATTAAAAATATCTTCTTTAGCCTTCCCTTTCATTCCTACAACTTCTTCTTGCTTTTTGAGCTGGTGCCTTGCTTCCTTCTTTGCTTTTTCCTTATTTTTTTGTGCCTCTACTAATTCAAAATCTTTCTTTTGTTTCTGTTTGGATTCGTAAGATTGCCTCGCAAATTTCGCCTTTCAAAATCAAGTCCTTTGAAACAACAAATCTAGTTATATCATTCTCAAAAAAATGCATGCCACTCAAAATATGTTTACGATTATTGAACTGCTGTACACTGAGCCTAGTTCGGTTTTCCGGTAACACATGCTTAGATAGTGAAAATTTTCTTCGACCTCTGCATTAGAATGAGATACGCAAGTTACAATGTTGAGCAATGTTCTCATTTCAGAGAAACTATCGTCCTGGAATAAAAATCAAGTTCTTCCAAATCTGTTTCTGATTCAACCGTTTTAGTTGACAACTTGATACTTGCAAGTACTAGTTCTTCGTGAATTTTAGATTTGTCTAATTTAAAATCAATAACATCGACTAAGTGGACGATTTCTTTGATGGAATCCTTATTTATGATCCTTCCAACCTTGAAGTAGCTGACTAGTCTAACAAATTCATTCGGAACATCTTTGGAAAACAAATACGAGACGAAAGCGTTAGTGTGGTCTTTAAAATGCTTATTGAAATGAGATGTTTTAAGTTGATTTCTGCAGCGTCAAGAATGGATTTGTAAATAATTACATCCGTATCCTTAAGAAAACGTTCTTCCATTAGCATTTTGTTGTTGATGGCTTCCGTTATCTGTTTTGGATTGTAAACTCTTGACATCATAGTGACTAAAAATGCGAGAATCCTATCATAAATATCGAAAAGAATAAACTCATTCGTTTCGAGATACTTAAGCAACTTTTCCGTTTCTCCCGCTGATTCAATCACAAAAAGAACCTGCCCTTTGATATCTGGCAGCAGTAAAATTTTCAAAATTTCTTCTTCATAAAAGCTCCGTTTTGCCAGGCCTTGCAATATCTTTTTCAAAGAAACTAAGTGGTTGTAGTTTGAAAGAACCACTTCTGCAGCTGGTCCGGAAAGTTGCCCACCAGGTTTCAACATGCTTTTGGAAACGTTTAGGCTTGGTTATGCAGCTTTCTTTGAATTCTTCCCACTTCGACGGAACGACAAAGTAATAGTACAGATACTTTGCCAAAACAGAAACAAAATACCCAAACTGTTTGATAGCAGCCCTAAAAATAATGAAGGTTATAATACATATCTACTAGCAAACAAATAATAAAATGCTTTCTTAGATTTTAATAGTATTGAATTTAAGTCCCTGAGTCCATTTAGAATTCTTAGGTATTAAACTTCGTATTTTCAAGAAATAATTCTTCGGTTGGATATTAATCCTCATGGATTTATTCCTGGAAACTTATAGAATTATTCGTTCGAAATTCTGTAGGCTGTCTCTTTTCATTTGCTTTGGAGTTCTCATCTTAATTATCATTGAATAATGATTCGAGTTTCTTGGAAATTCTTGAAATTTTACTTGCATTTTTTGTGTGTTGGCAACACAGCACTCAAATGCGGCAATTTTGACAGCCTGTTTTTTACATTACCCTGACACTGAAAATAAACACGCTTCTGGTTTACTCATTTTGTTAATTCATTTAACTCATTCTGCAGGGAAAAAATCGTGCCCGGATCCGTGAACTGCAGTCATGAATTCGAGAACAAGCAAAAATACACCGTGAACTGACTCACGTAATCACGAGCTAAATCACGTATTTAGGTAAAATCCTGAAAACGTGAACTAGTTCACGGTCCGTTTTCATTTTCGTGAACGCTTTTGTTTCTGTGTGGGTATATCAATATGAGGTCGAACGAATCCGCGCCAAATCCGCGCCAGAACGAATTTTATGAACAAATCCGCGCCAAATCCGCGAAAATCGCGAAATCCGCGAAATTCGCGAAATCCGCGCTGCCGTAACAACCCTGGAAACATAAAGCTTACAAACTGTTACATTTTACATTGAAGAATATTGATTTATGATAAATCAAATGCACAAATTGTGTCACACTCTAAGGGCAGGAAGGGGTTTATAGTTCTGTGACATGCAATGCGTTAGGTATACCGGAAATGCATCGAATGGAGAGAGGGGGGTCGCTTTGCACCGTGACATAATTTGAGCATCACGCCTAATAGCAATAGGCATTGCTGAGTCGTCATTTAGAAAGGTTCCGCTTTCGAAGAACAAAATTCAGGAAATGACAGCTACTATTCCAGCGACAAGTCGGCCACATCCCTGAAGTATAATATAAGTTTTAGCATAAATTTGATGAAAAAAAGTCATGATGTACATCGCCATATCGGACAGAGGGATTTAAAAGCCGTGGTTGAAGCCGAGGAGTCTGGCCATCAATCAATAAGTGTACTCGAAGTGTGTCTTGAGAACATTCTTCTGCCGTTCTTAAAGGAGCATCATGCGGATAGGAAGAACATCTTTTGGCCGGACAAGGCGTCTTCCCATTACGCCAATAAGACGCTGGAGTATCTTGAGCAGAAAAAGATACCGTACGTGCCGAAAGAAAGGAACCAGACCAACTTGTACCAGTGCCGTCCCATTGAGGATTTTTCGGCTCCCTCAATTGCCTAGTGAACAAAACTAATTGGCGGGCCAAGGATACGAAGCAGTTGACAACGAGGATCCGGGATTGTATTCGGAAGATTGACGTCAGTCCCGTCCAGCGCTCTTGTGAGAGCATCGTGACTAAGTTGCGTCGTACGGCTGACCAGGACCCCTTTTTTAATATTCATTGACGGTTTTTTGAACAGAATAAACATTATGTTTTTAATAAAAAATACAGAAATCGTAATAATCGTGTTTTTACTATGACAAACAGACATTCATCAGCGGTCGCTAAACATTGTCACTAATATTCCACATGTTAAGGATTTTTTTTGAAATGTATCTTGAGTGGATTTTTGCTTTCTCCGAGAATTAAGAGCTTTTGAAAAAAAAAAATTTGTACGCTTTTGTAAAGCAGCAGGCGTAGCACTACAATAAAACACAGTACAAGTGGTCATTAAATATTAAATAATAAGATTAAATATTTTGAATTGCAACGCTCGATTCATCAGAGATAACGAGGACGAGCTATTTAATTTTTTAAGAGTTCATAACGTCCACATTGCTGTTATAACTGAGACTTATCTCAAACCTGCCCATAAGGTCAAAAGAGATCAAAATTATTTTGTCTACCGCAATGGTCGCCTTAATGGAGCTGGTGGTGGCGTTGCCACCATTGTCCATAGGCGAATCAAACATCACATTCTTTCTTCATTTGAAACCAAAGTTTTTGAAACTTTGAGGGTTTCAGTTGAAACAAAATTTGGCCAATTTACTTTTACAGCAGCCTATTTGCCTTTCCAATGCACTGGCCAGCAAAAGAACTGGCTCAAGGGTGACCTTCAGAAACTTACCCGTCATAGGTCTCAAATTCTTCGTTATTGGTGATTTCAATGCAAAACACCGCTCATGGAATAATTCTCAAAGCAATGCCAATGGTAATATACTATTTGACCATTGTTCTGCAGGCTATTACACAATACAATACCCAAACGGTCCAACTTGCTTTTCTTCAGTCAGAAATCCCTCAACTATTGATTTGTTCCTAACTGATTCATGTCAACTTTGTAGTCAATTGATTACCCATGCTGACTTTGGTTCTGATCACCTTCCAGTTACATTTGAAATATCTCAAGAAATCATTTCTAATTCCATCAGTTCTACTTTCAACTACCATAGAGCTGATTGAAATCAATATCGAACATTTATGGAATACAACTTTGATCCTAATGTTCCATTGCAAACAAGAAAAGAAATTAATAATGCTCGTGAATCTCTGGCTTTTTCAATAGTTAGAGCAAGAGCAGCTTCAGTGCCTAAATGCGAGTTTAAATTCGATGCAATTATAATTGATGACGATCTTCAGCTCTTGATTCGTCTGAAAAATGTACGTAAGCGTCAATATCAACGAACACGTGATCCCGTTATGATAGTCATATGGCGAGATTTACAAAAGCAAATTAAAAAACGCTTTTCTGCCCTGAGGAACAAATTTTTTTTAAATAATGTGTCAAAATTAGATCCGAGTTCCAAACCTTTCTGGAAACTCTCTAAAATCTTGAAAAAACCTCAGCACTTAAGGAAGGTGATAAAATTTTGCTCACAAATGCGGAAAAAGCTCAACAACTTGTTAAGCAGCTTTGAGAGCTCCCATAATTTCAGTTTGGGACTTACTAGTCCTATTGAGGAATCGGTTTCCAGGGAGTATCTGAGTATTTTCTCTCAAGAAAATATTTTTGATGATTCTTGGGGAGCCGATTTGGATGAAGTAAGAACTATAAATAAAAAATTTCAAAATATGATGATGGCATTTTCTATATCCTCATCAAAAAACTCCCTGAGAGTACTTTGTCTTTCTTGGTAAAACTATTAAACAGATGTTTTCATCTAGCATACTTTCCAGATAAATGGAAAAATGCAAAAGTCGTACCAATTTTGAAGCCAGACAAAAATCCGGCTGAAGCTTCTAGCTACCGACCGATCAGTTTGCTTTCTTCACATGCTTCACATCAATTCAAACTCAATTTTTGCTGATGAACAGTTTGGATTTCGCCATGGGCATTCAACTACGCATCAACTTTTGAGAGTAACAAATTTAATTCGTTCAAACAAAGCTGAAGGCTGCTCCACTGGAGCAGACATAGCAAAAGCATTCGACAGTGTTCGGCATGAAGGTTTGATTGCGAAACTGAAAAAGTTCAATTTTCCGCTTTATATCATGAAATTAGTTCAAAACTAAGTTAACTGATAGAACTTTGCAAGTTAATTATCAGAACTCTAAATCTGTTCAATTGCCCATTAGAGCTGGTGTTCCTCAAGTAGCATACTTGAGGCCAACACTATATGACATTTTCACTTCAGAGTTCCCTGATTTACCTCAGGGGTGTCAAAATCTTGCTTTACTGATGATACTAGCATTTGCCAAAGGGAAAAGTCTTCGTGTTATATCCAGGAGGCTACAAAAAAGCTTGGATATTTTTACAGATTATTTTCATAAATGGAAGATTTTTCCTAATGTTTCCAAAACTCAATTTATAATACTCCCACACAAGCCTAGAGCTGCATTTTTGAAACCAAGCAATAGTTCTATGGTCACTATGAACGGAGTTCCAATTTCTTGGTCAAGTCAAGTAAAATATCTTGGACTGATACTTGATCAAAAATTAACTTTTAAAGATCACATTGAGGGCATTCAAGCCAAATGTAATAAGTACATAAGATGTTTGTATCCTCTTATAAACAGAAAATCCAAACTTTGTTTAATGAACAAACTTCTAATATTCAAACAAATTTTTAGACCGGCCATGCTTTAAGCTGTGCCAATATGGTCTAGTTGTTGTGCAACTCAGGAAAAAAGCACTTCAAAGGATTCAGAACAAAGTTCTGAAAACGATTTTGAAGCTGCCGGTTCAGTACTATTGAATTACATAGAATTTCAAACGTTGAGACTCTAGAAGGAATGTCCAACAAAATAATTCATAATTTTAGACAAAAATCATTGCAATCATCAATTGCAATGATCAATTCTCTCTATGGATAAGAACTAGTTTTAAGAAATCAACTGTAATTCTGACACGCAGGCAAAATAAACCCTATTAAAAATTCTGAATAGACAAAGTAAAAATAATATTAACACAATTAGATATTAATGATAGCATATAAGGTTGAAATGTTAATTACTTAGCAGGATCACCTAGGATAATATATGAACGTAAAATAATGTAAAATTTGGAAAAAATAAACAGTTAAAAAAACAGTACAAGTGGTAACACCAAACTACGGACGGCATGACTGATTCTTATCGGTGAACTTTCACCATCCTTTCGAAACGCAGAAATACCTTCGAAATTAAAAATCAAACCTGCGAAAAGAGAACGATAAGAAAATAATAACCGGTAAAACCTAAGCATCTCAGCGCTGTTCAATTCAAATACTTATTTTTCTTCGAATTTGCATTTCACGAAATCATCATTTTTAAAACCCAGCAGATCCACCCTACCGACCAAAGCAACAGCAGAAGAAAAACACTTTCATATGGAAGATCATTAATCACAGCACGCCTGCTGAGTACAAGGCGAAAAGATTCTCACTCTCTTAGTCGCACTCTCTTGCTGAGGAGGGGGACACCCAAAGCCTCACGCACGAACGGTGAGGAGCGAAACGGAAGATGCGGCACTCAGATTATCCTCCTTGGGAGAGCCGTAATGGGGTGAGAGAATTCTCACCCCATCGTCATCGTCAGCTCAATCGATCATTGAGCGCCTCTCGCATGGCATAAAACGCCAATGACGACGACGACGACGATGGTTCCGGTGCCTACTGTGTAGATGATAGCCAACGAGAGTGACCGACTTAAAAGGTACTCAGCCCGACCATCTGCCCGACCCGAAGGGAGTCGATGGCGAAGGGGGCGCATGATGGATGGTACAAATTGTTGGAAAGTATGGTGTGGTGGTTGTGGGGGGGATGTTGCTGCGGAACGGCAGCAACAGTAACATAAAGCAGCATCAACAACGACACTAAGGCATGCAATATGACTATGAAACCGCTATTAGACTATATTGTTTCGGTTTACTCTTTTTACCTCTCCCTCTCTCTTCTATAGCTATATATGTATCTCTTTTACTCCACGACGCTCGTTGGCGCCCTTCGACTGGCTGTGCGATTGAGAGAGGGTGGCTCGAAGCAGCACTGGTCCCAATCGGTGGGTGATCATCTGGAGATGGGTGGACCCCTCGGTTCTCCAACGGATTCACTTTGACATGGAAACAAGTGATCACCACCGGAGAGCAGTACAGCACATATGCATTAAACCATCCGGTGTGATATCGATGTTGTGTTTTTTTTTGCTCGTTTCACATTCATATTATTATTTCGTTTTGTTTTCTCGAGGAGAAGATTCACACTCTCGTCTTGCAGGAATGCTTCTGGGTGCATCTCTGCAGGCTGCAGAAGCGAATGTGTGATGCGATGAAAATCGAACCTTGGATGAACGGTTATATCGGGGAAGAAGTTGCAGCCATTTAATGGCAACTACTGGACACAAGCGCAGTCGAAGAAGTGGAATCTGACTAACAACTTTCTGGACAATGAATAACAATTGGAAAATGTGGATTTGAGTTTTGCCAAAACATGCCATCTGGAGCGCAATGTGGTTTTGGAAATTTAAAATGACACAAGGTGGTCACTTTTCAGAGAATGCTGGCTTCAACAGATTTCATGGAAACATTCTCAGTGACTTTCAATGAATGGAATTAGCTGACCTTTATTGGAAGTTCATCAGAATATTCATGGAACTCCATTTAATTTCGTTTGAATTTTATTTTAGCTCATTTAATCATCTATAGGGACCTTCCTTTATTCACTCAGTTCAAGCGCAGCTTAAACTTGCACTTTATTTAAATTTTATTTCCGAATCTTTCAATTGTATTTGTCTCTTATTTTAATGTCATTTTGATTTCATTTGATATCCATTTGAATCTTAACTAAAATTCAATCGAATTGAATTAAAATTTTATTTGACTGTCATTTGAATTTTACTTACTCAAGTTTTAATGTAATTAATCACTTGAATTGTACTTGATAGTACTTCATCTGCTCTTCATTTAAAATTAAATTGAGTTCCATTCAAATTTCATTTCAATTTCTTTTGAATTTAATTTGATTAAATTTCACTTTATTTTAGTTGAGTGGCGTTTGAATTTCATTTAGTTTTCATTTAAATTTGATTGGGTTTCCTTTCGTTTTTAGTTGAACTAAATTTGAGTTCCGTTTGAACTTCATTATCATTAAATATAAAATTTAATTTGAATTTGATTTTGAGTTTGTTTTACTGCATTTGGCTGTCATATATTAAATTTTGCTTTAAATTTTTTCAGTTGTTTGAATTTTATTTAAATCTTATTTAAACATCCTTTTGGTCTTTAAAATCTTTAAAAATCCATTCAAATTTTATCTAAATATTAATAAAATGTCATTAAAATATGAATAAAGTTTTAATTGAATAATTGATTTTAAATTGTATTCTATTTGCACTTAGTTTGAATTTAATTTGAATTTCATTCGAATTTCTTGCATATTTAATTTACATTAACTTTGATTCAAGTTGGTTATAATTGCAAAGTCACGAGTTCGACTGTTACCTCCGAACAAGTTACGAAAACATCCAAAAAGTATTTGTGTGACTACGACGGAAGATGAACCTGTCCTGGGCTGAAAATCTCGATAATCAAGGAACAAACATACTATCTAATTTTAATTGACTTTTATTTGCTTTTCAATCAAATTTATATGAATTTCATATTTAGTTTTTATATGAATGTCATTTAGTTTTCATATGAAATTCTTTGAATTTAGGTTAAGCGTAGTTTGGTTTGCATTTGAAATTCATGTTTATTCATTTTATTTCAGTTTAATTAGGATAATGAATTCATAATATAGGAAAATTAGCTCATTTGTACTTAATACTGTACTTTAAATTTCCGTTCGAATTTCATTCGAATTTTGTTCGAACTTTATTAAAATTTCAAACAAATTGATTAAAATTTTATTAAAATTTCATACAAATTCAATTGAATTTAATTTTAATTTAGTTTCAATTGAACTTAATTTTAATTTCTCCTAAATTTTATTTGAATTAAGATAGGCATTCGAATATTCCATAAATTTAACTTTAATGCCAATTGCATTTCATTTGACTATCATATGAATTCCACTATAATATCATTGAAATTTGATTTTAATTTCCTGGGAATTAAATTTGATTTTCACTTAAAATACATTGGAATACCATTTGAATCCAATTCAATTCCATTTGAATCCATTTGAATTCAATTTAATCTCAGTTTACATAAAAGAATTTCATTTAAATTTTATTTGAACTACCATTGTTTTTGTAAATATTTCCTTTGTATTCATGAGAATTATATGCAAATTTCTAAAAAAATCATTTTAATTAGATATAAATTGAATTCGAATCGGATGTGAATTGAATTTGATAGAAATTATTTCATTGGAATATTCTCATTCCACTCTATTCCCAAAACGTGTCTATTACACTTCAATTCCACTTTCATTTCCATTCCATTTTCTATTCAATTTCCATTTAATTTCCATTTCATATGCATTTAATTTCCATGCAATTTTTATTAAATTTCCATTTAATTTCCCTTTAATTTCCATTTGCATCTAATTTCCATTCAATTATTAATACATTTTCATTTAATTTTCATATAATTTTCAAATAATTTTCATACAATTTCCATTAAATTTTCATTTAATTTTCATTAAATTTCCATTTCATTTCCATTTAATTTCCATTTCATTTCTATACTTGTAATTTCCATTTCATTTCTATTCTTGTAATTGCCATTTTCCATTTCCAATTTTGCCCATTTGAATCGCATTTCCATTTAATTTACAATTCATTTAATTCTATTTCTATTCCCATTCCATTGACATTCAATTTCGATTGAATTTTCTTTTCATTCTCATTACACATTTATTTAGTTTAGGTATCTCAATTCCATTTTATTCCATTCCATCATATTCTTTTTATTAGATTACAGACATTTTTAAATGTTATTCGAGTTTGGCATTCCATTATTCTAAATTAAATTAAATTTCATTTTACTTCCCTTTTAGTTCTATTACATTTCCATTTCGTTAACATGATATTTCCATTGAATTTTCAACTAATTTACTTTTAATATTGAAAACATCTCCTGATAGTTTTATATCCATATAATATCCACTTTTCATTAAATAAAAGGTTTAATTTCCATTTTAGTTTGTTTTCAAATTAATTTGCACTTAATTTTATTTCTATCTCATTTCATCTTCATAAAATTTTATTTCTATAACTTAAACTTTCATTTAATGTCAGTTCGATTTGTAATCATTACTAATTCACTTATTTCTCATTCAATTTTGAACCAATTCAATTTCATTGATATTGATTTTCATTTCCATATAAGAACGTCATAAAGCACGTACTCATATTTGAAAACAACCCGACCGCCCCACCCCCATCCCTCCTCGTAGACTTTTCTCCATGTTTTCCGATATTTTGAATGGAGCGTAGATTTGTTAAACACCAACCCCCCCCCCCCTTTCTGAAAAGTCTACGTGGTTTATGAATAGCCCCCAATTCGATTTTCATTTTATTTTGTTTCACTGCATTCAATTATCATTTGCGTTTGTTATTTGTTCACTGTTTCCACATCTCATTTCGGTTCAAATTCTTTTCCATTTAATTTCATTTCTATTAAAAAAAATCCATTTGTTTAAATTTTGATTGAGTTAAATTTCTATTTAAATTAATTTCCAAGTTACTAAGTTTCCATTGAATTATGATTCTATTTAGGGTTATTTCTATGTAACTTCATCTCATTTTAATTTCATTTCTACTAAACTTCAAGTAAACTTTCATTAAATTTTATCTTCATGGATTTTGATTTTGGTTTCATTTCGTTTGCAAAAAATTAAGTCAATTTGCCTTTCTTTTATTTAATCATTTATTTTATTATTATTTTTGTTGTTGCTTAACTATGGTGACTTTGAGCCTCCTTAGCGAAATTAGACAGAAAAAAATGAATATAAAAGATCATTTATCATTGCCTATCAAAAAAAGCTGCAAATAAACACACCATGAAGGAATGAAATTCATATAAGAGAGCAAATAAATATGGAAAAATGAGATATGAATAGATTAAATAGATTAACTTCATCTCATTTTAACTTCATTACTACTTAACATCAAATGAATTTTCACTAAATTTATCTGCATGAATTATTAAATTCTTTTCATTTCGTTTTTCAAAAATTCAGTTTATTTGCCTTTCATATATTTATTCATTTCTTTTCTTTATCATTTCTACTTCTTTTCTGTTCCTTTTAATTTTACTTCTACTCAATTTAGTTTATTTTCATACTATCTTATGTCCATTGATTTGTATTTCTTTTTAAATATTTTTCAATAATACTTAATTTTTCTGCATTTCCGCTCAATTTCAAGCTGATATCCATTCAATTTAGTTTCCATTTACCTTATTCTTATTTAATCATAATATATGAAACAATATAGAGACTGGTATGCTTGTATGGTAAAGTTATTTAATTTTTAAACAACTTTTCTACTAGGAACAGTAGAAATTTGCTATCTCAGTACATACAAAATGAAAATTGTTCAAAAAATGAAAATTAATTATAGCCGAAAAATTTTCTCGATTTGTATCTTAACTTTTTTTTATAAATCATCATTTACGCCAAAAATTTGAACAGCGAAAAGAGGAGAGGAAAAAAACACGAAACAATGCAAATTTACAGTTAAAAACGAAAATAAAACCAACAACAAAGAGAATCAGTGAAGATAAGAATCGCAGATAAAAATGTGAATGCAAGTTTAAAGAAATTAAAACTTACTTAAAAAGAAGTAAATGAAAATAGTAACTAAATAGTAAAATAAGTCAAATAAGCAAAACAAAACATCATTCAAAATCAGTACACAGAAATTTGGTTATGCAAAAAAACTTAATCAACTATGCAATTATAGAAATGATAATTTAAAAAAAAATAAGATGAATTATGAAAAAAAAAACACTATGGTTTTCTTAACACGGTTTGTTTTCGGCGATAACTCCAGAACGGAACAACTTATCGACATAATTCGAATCAAATGTACCGTTTTGGGCAAAAAGTAATCGTATGGCAGTTTTTTCAAAAATTCACAATTTTTTGTGGAAATACTCAAAATATTAAAAACTGTATTTTGACCATGGAAAGGTAACTCATACAAACAAAATCGAAGCAATATAAAATGTTTAAGCATGTGAATTTATCAACTCTATTTACTCATTTTTTAAAACGGTTCCATACTAAAAGTGGAACGTATCCCCCGTGCAAAAAAAAAAAACTTAGTGTATATCATAATTTTTGTTGTACCTTCTTTTTTTGTACTGAACGGATTCTGATGAAACCAAACCAATCTGAAAGGTTAGATTGATTCATTGTACTACAAGAAGTTGCAATTTGAGAACGGAGACTCCAGAATGAGGAATTTAGCTAAAACTACTCGAACTTCTTACAGAATTAACCAGTTAGGTTAAAATCATACCCGTTTGTGTGTGTGTGTGTGTGTGTGTGTGTGTGTGTGTGTGCGTGTGTGTGTGTGTGTGTGTGTGTGTGTGTGTGTGTGGCGCAAAATCATGTTACCACTGTACCGAAATGAGTGCAACTACCGCAGATTGAAAGATATCACGGTCCCATAAGACCCTATTAAATGGTCTTTAGATCGGTTTTCACAAACCGGAAGTCGCCATCTTGGTTTCCAAAATGGTGTCAGACAGCGATTTCCAGCCTCTACATGTCGTCTTCGTTCCGAGAATATCCATATTGTAGACTATTTGATAATTTTTCACAAACCGGAAGTCACCATCTTGAATTCCAAAATGGCGTTGGCGTCGATTTCCGGCCACTACACGTTGTCATCATCAGAAAACACTTAGACTTTTTTGGCTCTTTAACCGCGTTGTTTCGCAAATCGTCGTAAAAAAATCACGTTATTTGAAAAAATCGTCGTAAAAAAACGTGTAAAAAAGACTTGAGTGTACGTAAAGGTGGTAGGAATATGAATGAAAGAAAAAGTAATCAATGAGAGTCTCTCAATGTTAGTTTCGCCCTAAGGGGCTATTCATAAACCACGTAGACTTTTCTGAGGGGAGTGGGGAGTTTGACCAAATTGTACCCTCCATACAAGAATTCAAAAAAAATGTATGGAGAAAAGTCTACGAGGGGGGTGGGGGGATGTTCTACATTTTCAAAAATGAGTCTACGTGGTTTATAAGCAGGCCCAAATGAAAAAAGTTCCTAGAATAGTGTAATTACTTGAAAATATAATCTGGACGATACCACGTAACGAAATTGAACACATCGAGGTATGAATGCACGAAAAAAAATATTAAGATTTCCAATCTATATGACAATCTATGTAAAAAAAGTTAAACTTTTGTTAATACAAATAAAAACGAAATAATCAAAATAGAATTCAAAATTAAAAAAAAAAACATATCATGGAAAGATGACAAATGACTTTTAGAATAATTAAAACGAACAATTTTAAGGAGCAACGAAACGAGAGAATGAAGACAGAAAAAAAATAATGTAGAAGATCTTTTATATAATAGAAAAAACCACAAATGTACACACCATAAGAGAATAAAATTCATAAAAGAGAACAAAAATGAGTTTTTTTTAATCAGAAAACGAGATATGAATAGATTAAATGACACATGAAATTATAATTCAAAATGTAAAATTTCCAATGAGAAAAAAACAAAGATAACAATCAGCAATAAAAAAAAATCACACTTAGTAACGTTAAAAGAAAATGGAACAACGTGACATATTTAAATACAACCATCAAAATTTCCTTTTTATTAATTTACAAGCAAACGGTTTAAAAAAGAAAATAACAAATCTCAAAACTAATATAAGAGAAAAAAAAAAAATGAAAATCAACATTCAAATATAGCAAATCAATATTGAAAGCAAAAACACGACTTAAGTCGAGTTATTAGTACGAGACACTGAAGAAGTCTGCACATTGTAGACGAAGTACGCGTATCTGTCAAGATAAGCAAAGGTAGTTGGAATGGAAAATAATAATTTTTCTTCTAATTTCTAGTTACAGGTATTCCAATAAACAGCTTGGATTCAAAAATAAATCGTTAGGAAAAGATAAGAATGGTACAAGAAAATAAACTACTCAGACCTCGATATACCATAGTCTCGATACAGTGTTACTCGATGTAACGTAGTATTTGTCTTGATGAAATATTTTCATTCATTAAAGGAATACAGCACTATTTGCAACATGTGCGAAGCTTTTCAAAAATTAACAAAAAAAGTTTAAAACAAATAATAAGCAAGGAAGAAATACCCTAGTATGTGGATAAGATTGATTTTTAGTGCTGTTTCCGAAGATTTGAACGATTGTTAAATAATATGAAATTATATTCTGGACGATACCACGTAACGAAATGGAATATATCGAGGTATGACTGCCCAAAAATAATAACATCAAGATGACCCAAAAAAAAATCTCTTTAAAAACTTTTTAATTAAAACAAAAAAAAAATAACCAAAAGTCAAATAAGAATTAAAAAACACAGAGAGGTGATAATGACATTTGAAATAATATATACAGATAACAAACAAGACTGAAAAAAAATGTAAGAGATCACTTAAAAAAAAAACTAAAAATATACACACCGTGAAGGATTAAAATTCATAAAAAAAAATGAGCAAATAAATATGGAAAAATGGGATATGAATAGATCAAATGACACATGCAATTATAATTAAAAATCCAAAATTTCCAATGAGAAAAAAAAACCTAACAATCAGCAATAGAAAAAATCAAACTAAGCTACGTTTAAAAGAAAATGGAACAACGAATATAAATAATATAATGGCAAAAATCCACCTGAAAATCAACATTCACATGAAGCAAATCAATATTGATCACAAAAACATAAAAAAAAAACTGGAAGAAACAACATTAAAGTTAACTATTATATACATAGAAATGTACTTCATAAGTGTCTGAAGAACTGTCTGCTCGTTGGAATTGACTGAAGATCGTTCGTGAAAATCGGCTATTATTTCCAATAATAGTTTGGGTTTGAAATTGATAAAAAGAAGCCTCAAAAATATATCATATGTTTATATCCGCAGAATAGAAGCAGTCCATAGCTCAATGGACAAGGACGAAGCACCTACAAAGCAACACCATGCCGAAGGTGGCTGAGTTCATGTCGCGATATGACCTTTTTTTACGTAAACGTAAATATGCCAATATGATACTATATAAGTTTATTCAATTATTAACTGTGGAAGTGCGTTTGTTAAGTTCAGCTGAGAGTAGGAAATATGCTTAATTATGATGAGCAATACGCTTGAAATTTGAAAAAAGAAGTGGAGATAATCTCTACAAAAGCTTAAGGCGATTCTCGATTCAAGATCTACTCAGTTCTCATACTGAGAGAGCATCTAGAGAAAAGAGAGTGAGTGATTCGGCTCATTCGCAACGTTGCCAAATGTAGGTTTTTTTTTTGGCGCTGCATCGAAGCTGCTCAACGTGTTCTTAAATAGTAACATAGCAATAGAAGTTTTTACTCAATAACAAGAAGACCATCGTTGTTGTCAAAAGATCCCTTTTTAGCAGACAAGTTCATCCAAAGATATCGAACCTGGAGAGGGTTTGTGATTTTCTTTAATCGATGCCCGCCAACTATGTCCTAAATTCAAACTCACCACTTCAAACTTTATCAACGATTCTATCGATTGAAATGCTCGATCATTTTCATTGATTCTTCAAAACAAACCTCTCACTGTTCGGAACGCACCAACTCGCCATCCACCCTGCAACGAAATGCCTCCTAATCCAGTCATTCAATTCCGCTGCAAATCACCTACTCCCGAATTGCCATAAGCAACATTGTATATGCTGTACGTTTGTAAGTGCACTCATCCATCGACCGAAGGGCGCTAAATCCCATATGGAGTAGCACCATAATTCTTCACCCCACTTCCTCCTGAGCCCGGCAAAGAAACGACAACCATCCGACACCTCTTGCTGCTTCTTAACCACCATAGCAGGCACCTATGATGATGGCAGCAATGCAATGCAAAAACCTCTTCTCTACTTGAGCTTGAGCTGTGTGCCGTTGAGCCGAATAATCACCGAACGAATTTACACACATCGAGACAATCTCGACGACGACGACCATGAACACCACCAACGCGAGAGTCAATCGTTAGTTAGTCCGTCACGTCAGTCAGTCAGCCAGCCAGCCAGCGATTGAGTGAGTGAGCAGCATATATTGTAGTCTCTTGGAATCGATTTCCTGAGAGTCGAGTCGTTCGACCGACACGCGCCTACTATCTCCGCGCTGTTATGCTGCCTGTTTGCTCGGCAGGGGGGGGAAACGACGACGGTGACACGGGGTATGAAAATTATTTATTATTCATTGTTGGAAATGAATATTGCCACTCACATGCTCGTTTTCTCTTTTATTCGGAACCTCTCTCTCTCTCTCTGTCCCTCCGGCTCGGTCCCGCTTGGAAGCTGAAACAATTTCAATTTTCGATCGAAGCAGGCATTTCGAGCGGAATTTATTGAACACCTCTCTCCATATCAGGGATTATCCCCGTACGGACGATCCGGATCGCCTTTGCAGTTTCCCTCCTTGACCATTTGGATCGCGGTCCGCTGCTTTTGGCACTCCAGTTGACACTTGTTCGGGTAGGTGATGCCATCGGATCCGCACACCGGGTAAACCTCGTCGCCACAGAAGCAATCGTTCGAAACCATTTCCGTCGATATCAGCGAGGCAGCCAGGGAGAGCAGCAGCAGCAGCAGCTGGAGGAGAATCGACGTTTTCGGGAACATTGCTGCGAGTGAGTTGATTGCTAGGCCGAACCAGAGATGCCTACGGCCGTTTCAAGGTTTTTTTTTTATACGCGTTGATAAGGGGACCGGGTGGTGCTTATCGCAAATCTCAGTCGAATAATGTGCGACAAAATGTGAATCGGAAATCGTGGAGCGAATCGAAAATTATGAACGCACTGAAGTGGTGGGTGAGCAGGAAGTTTAGGTGGCGGATTCGATCCCAGTTCCAAGAGGTGGCGTCACTGTTGCGTTATCGTTTGAAAACGAACGCAAAACATTCGCTATGCTGTGCTATTTTAATTTCGTATGGAGAAGTCCTTACATATGAAATATGAAAATATGTTGCTTTGAATCGAAATATTTCATAAGGTGAATTGAGAGAAACCTCATGTAGAATTTAGAGGCGCCACGTGATCATCAACTCAATAATACGGCAAGAATCTGAAGGCATTTTAAGTTCTTTTTTTTCTGTCGAATTTGGTGAGATTATTCCAATTAAGAATTTTTATTAACAACCATTCCATTTTTGTTGCCAATTCTCGAACTACTCTCTGCTAGTTAGGTTGTCGCGTAAGGCCTATCTCTAACAATTCGCTTCATCGGCTTTTTGTTTGACTGACAACAGCGAAACAAACGACGGTTTAATTGCGTGATATTTAAGATAATCTTCACTAATTTTTGATTTACTCAAAGTCAGTTTGACTGTTTAGTGTACAGATTGAATTTGCGGACAAAACCAAACTCGGCACTGGTAAAATCAGATCTGGAATCCTAAGAAAATGAGAAGAAAGTAAGTCATACTCAACTAATACTCGACTGGTACACGATACTGCAGAAGTCTGCACATTGTTAACGGAATACGCGTATCTATCAAGATAAGCAATAAAGGTAGTTGGAATTAAATCGAAATTACTAATATTTCTTCTCATTTTCTAGTTTTTAGTATTTACAGTTTGAAAACAGCATTTCAAGAATGTTGGCCAAACATCGCACAGTGGGCAAGAACTGATGAGAACTAAGGAAAAAATCTGTAACTTTTGTCGCTTTTAAGCGCGGCTTGTAAACAAGGCCATTTCCGCTTGAAAATTGTCTTGGGAATCGAATTACCGCACGGATATGGTTGTTGAGTTATAGAGCATATTTTACTCCATTTCCTCTTATATTCTTGAATAATTTATAGACATCTTTGCACGGAGAGGCTCAGGATCAACAAAATAGTATTAATCCCATGTGAAAGTTTATATAAAATCGAATAGTAGCTGTTTCAACTACCGCACGGCTCTGCGAACGAAGATATGGCTGATTTTACCCCACTTCCCCTAATATGATTGAATAAATTATAAATATTTTTGCTCGGAGTCGCTCAAGATGGACAAAATAGGACTAGTCCGATATGAAATTTCTTGTAAAATTGAATACAGGTTGTTTCAACTACCGCACGGCTCTGTGAACGAAGATATGGCTGGTTTTACCCCACTTCCCCTTGTATTCTTGAATAGTTTATAAACATCTTTGCTCGGAGTCGCTCAAGATCAACAAAATAGGATTAGTCCTTTGTGAAATTTCCTGGAAAATCGAATAGAGGTTGTTTCAACCTGTGAACTGAACAAATATATGGCCTGTGTGAACAAATATATGGCAGAGAAGTGGTTGGTAGCGTTGGTATTCTTCGTAATATATTTACGTAAGTTTCGTTTTCCATATGTTGAAAACCCGTTTCTGAATTGTGATTTTTTTGTTGTTGCTCGAAGTAAGCCATAGTGAAGTGACTGAATATGACACCGAAACGATCATAAATGCACGGTCTTGTGAATGAGAACGGTGTAATAGATCACTAGATTCAAACTGAACAAATTTGAGCCGAGAAGCTGAAAAAATCATCTACAAACTGATAAGGAGTTTCAGCAGAATCCAGCTGGAATTTGGAGCCAATTGGGTCAAACCAGCAAGAACATCTATGGAGGGGTGCTCAAAATACTATTCCTACAGAGCTGACAGTTAAAACACGATAAAAGCTGAATCAGTTGTAGAAACAAACAAGCTTTAAAGGGCGATACGGTAAAAATTTGGTCAATATCAACTTGACGTATTTCTTTCAATTTTGCATTTAAAAAACCTGAACACCCCTCATTTTGAAGGTGTGTGTGTGTGTAGAATGTTGCTCCTATTTTGATTTTGGAATTCACTCTTCAGTTGTCAAAATGCCGTCCAAGCAAGAAGAGCAGCGTATCAAAATTTTGCTCGCGCATCGCGAAAATCCGAGCTACTCGCACGCAAAGTTGGCAAAATCGCTAAAAGTTGCCAAATCAACCGTTACAAATGTAATTAAAGTGTTTGGGGAACGTTTGTCGACAGCCAGGAAGTCTGGATCGGGGGGAAGTCGAAAACCGGAAGCCGCTGAGACGACAAAGAGAGTTGCCGGTAGTTTCAAGCGAAACCCTAACCTATCTCTCCGAGATGCCGCAAATAAGCTGGGTGTATCGTCTACAACCGTGCATCGAGCCAAAAAACGAGCCGGACTATCGACTTACAAGAAGGTAGTGACTCCAAATCGCGATGATAAACAAAATACGACGGCCAAAGCGCGATCCCGGAGGCTGTACACGACGATGCTGACGAAACCTACGTCAAAGCCGACTACAAGCAGCTTCCGGGACAGGAGTTTTATACGGCAAAAGGAAGGGGAAAGGTAGCAGATATTTTCAAGCACACGAAACTGTCAAAGTTCGCAAAGAAATATCTGGTTTGGCAAGCCATCTGTACCTGTGGCTTGAAAAGCAGCATTTTCATAGCTTCCGGGACTGTCAACCAAGAAATTTACGTGAAAGAGTGTTTGAATAAACGTCTGCTGCCTTTCCTGAAGAAACACGGTTGTTCCGTACTGTTTTGGCCGGATTTGGCATCTTGCCATTACGGTAAAAAGGCCATGGAGTGGTACGCCGCCAACAACGTGCAGGTGGTTCCCAAGGACAAGAACCCTCCCAACACGCCAGAGCTCCGCCCAATTGAGAAATACTGGGCTATTGTCAAGCGGAACCTAAAGAAGACCAAAAAAACTGCTAAGGACGAGCAGCAGTTCAAGGCAAACTGGCTTTCTGCGGCGAAGAAGGTGGACAAGGTGGCTGTACAAAATCTGATGGCAGGGGTCAAGCGTAAGGCCCGGCAATTCGGATTTGGAAAAGCGGAAGCCTAACTGAATATTTTTCCTGAATTTTATACTAATTGAACTTGAAAAAGAAATTTAATTTGATTTTTTAAATAAACGATTTCACCGATTTACACGCGTTTTCCCTTGACCAAATTTTGACCGTATCACCCTTTAGTGACCTTTGACCCCGTACTCACACTTGAATGACTTGTAGAAACATTCCAGTTAACTTGTTGTTATAAAATGCTGCCATTGGAAACAGGAGTTTAATATTGAGACTCACCTGAAAAGAAAAGAAGAAAAGGAATCGAAATTAGATTGATAAAATGGAAACATAGAACATGGAAACAAAACGAAATCAACATAGAACAAAACAATTATAGAAGTCGAGTCGACCGTCACTTTGCTGTAGAGGTCTATTTTGCTGTTACAGTTGTGGAGATCGACAAAATTTTGTAGAGTTGGTCAACTCAATTAACCGCTCGAAAACTAGTGACTGATCTGTCACATTTTGTCGAGTAAGAGTTTGTTTTGGTACGCTTTTTTTATCGGTTAGTGGTTAATGGTGAATTACTCTCATTTAGACTGGCTTATTGAACTGATAAAAAATCAAGGTGGACTTCGCCAGAGGTTTCTGTGATGTGGAGCCAGCAAAGCTAATGCTAAGCAGAAGTGGTAGGAAACTGATCAAGAGGTCGATTCATGAGGACCAACAAGCCGCCTTGGGTCGGAATAACTAAAAGTAAATTTTGTTTTCTCGTTTGAATACTATTACTTTTGTGATCCTAACATTGGTAAAAGTGATGAGCTTTTGAAATAAATCTTAGAACGCTGATTTTTTTCCTAAAGTACTTCTATGCATCATTTTAGTACATTTGCTCTAGGGATTTGAAAAATTACACTTGAGTTAAGCGATTTAAAATTAGTCCTTGATTCCTAGAGGTATAGAAATAAACTCGCAAAAAATTTAGGACACATTCAAAAAAGTTCATAAGCCGACTTCCCAGAGTTTCAGGAAAATACTTTCTAGAAAATCAGGAAGGTCAGGCAAAACCTTCCCAGAAGCATAGGGAGCACTTCTTAGTAGTCAAGCAGGAAAATTAAAAAAAAATCAAGTTCATACTTCCTAGAAGTTTAGGAGAGAACTTTCTCGAAAATCAGGACAACCTCTCAGAGCTTCCTGAAGTAGTTTAGAGAAGAGGACTTAAAATCCAGTCGCTTCTTAATACTTGCTTTTGAAAGAAAGGGCTTCTTCCGAGCATCGAGATAGTGTCTGTGAGCCACACGCCGAATGGTTCGAACACTGACGGATCTCCCGATATTGTCAGCGACCAGGTTGGACAATTTCGGAACACTTGTCTTAGGTTTTTCTTCTTCTTTTCGATTCCTCGTTCGTCAGATCCGTTTGCGGCCTCTGCCTGTGCGGTTCTTCAAAGTTCCCTGGAATTTCCACTTGTTCACGATTTTCTGCACTGTGTTCTGGCGCCATTTTGGATCCGAACACAATAAACTTCCAGACGAAAATAACTACGACCGCTGGCAATGCAGCTTAGAGCAGGGTTGCCACATCATTTTTCGTTACCATCTTCAATTTTTCCAAAAAAAAAATCTTTCTTATCGGTGTTTCACTGCAGAAAATCTTGGCAAAAATCTTTGAGGTGCTATACAACACCTTTATTTTGATTCGCCGATACAAAACGGGCTTTTCAATAGGGCCTAAGTGCAATTATCGGTTTTCCTTAATCAACGGATTTTCATTCTTCCGGAACACCGATCAGTGTTCTCGGGGGAAATCAATCATTGCACTTAAGCTCTTCTGACAGGCCAGTATTGACATTATAATGAATCATGAAATCTGCCAAAGAATGCGGAATAAGTAGAAAGTTCGCAATTAATTTTCGTAGCAAATGAAAAGCCAATTTCCCATCTGCTTCATTGAAACACATCAGTTTCGCCCAATAAGTTTCCAAGTCATCCGATTCTTCCACCTCGATGTCCTTGCAGATGATTACCGTCCTCAGCTCACAAAGCTCACATTTTTGACGGCCTGTTCCTCATCGCTTTCAACAAAGTTACCAAAGAGATATTGTTGAATAATTGGTTTCAACTCCTTCAAAGTGTGTAGCTTCTTGGGGTCATCGTTCGATGCAGTAGTCAGAACTGGATTGTTCAAGCACTCAATTATCTGTTTAATCACCTCGGTATAGAAAGCATAGCAGATGAATTAGAAAGTCTTCTTCCTGGTATCCTCGAGAGTTCCGGATCTAAGCATTTACCCTGCTATTACCCCGATGTATATTTCCAAGAGGATTTTTGAAATCTGAAACTCCTAAATCCGCCAGGTAGGTAATCACGCTTACAAATATTTGCAAGGAGAACCATTAGCGAGACTTCAGGTGATGGCACATGTTCGGAAATTCCGGAGCTTCTGACTGGAAAACATGGTTCGCTTTGTTGATAAGGGGCAATACGTAGCTCAAGAAGTAGAGAAGTGACTGCTTCTCGGGTCATTAAAATGACAGTGAATGTGCAGTGTGGTTTGATTGTTGTCGTAGTTGGATTGAAACGAAAAAAAAACAACACCAGCTTCAAAAACTATTCCCAATGCCATTTAACGACTGACCCCAACCATAGCCAACCATACTGGAGGATGGATGCAGAACATTCAAAGGCTTTGAATCTTCGGAATTTTCTCGGATCGTATCGGATCATCTGTTCTAGGTACCGTAGAGCGGGGTGACTTTGACCGCCAAGTCCGATATTTATTCAATTTAAAATTATCCTTCTCCATGTGCCTGAATTTTTTAAGCTTTGAACCATATATATTCAGCATTTATTGGGATATATAAATGCATTTTGTTTTAAGCATTTCTCTATTTCCTTCGCTGTAAAAAAATATATTTTTAAACAAATGCTCTTTATGGTACTTTTTACCAAGCCCAACAACAATCATATATTCAAGCAATAACATGCTTTTAAAAAAAATTGACAACCACATTTTCAGATTACTTAAATATTCGTCTCTCTAAGCTAATCGAAAAAATATTAATTTTGTATACATAAACAAATTAATGAATAAAAAAAATATGTTGATCGAAAATTTGAGTGAGGTATTTCTGTTTGTCTAATATTATGGTGAACTACTGAAAAATAGCAATGGATGGGTCGCTCATAAATTATATCATGCTTTTAATGGAAGGGAGCTTTGAGAATTGTGTTAATCTGTACACAAAATTAAAGGTCCATAAAAAAACACCCCTTTTTCATGTTTTTTATGGACCTTTAACGGAGGGTTTTCAAAATGGTGTATTAATGAACGTTCCCTTTGGGTAATTTTCCACCCCTGTGCTATTCGGGAGACATCTGCATCAAACGGTTTGCATAAAAATTTGGTGTTTTTTTTATTCATTTAAGCTCTTCAAATGGATAAAATTGATTTTGATCGAAGTCACCCCATTATTGAAAATTGGCCGCGGGAATTAAACAATTTTTTAAAGTTCATCTGACATAATAAATTTTTAAAATTTCTATGTAGTGTTATACTAGAGATACCAGTACTGGTTTTAAAAATGTAAAACAAAATTTTAAAAATAATTATCATAGATAATTTCAAAAAACAGTTAAAAAAGTGATCGAAATCACCCCGTTTTACGGTACTATGACAGTTTTTCGTCCGCGTAGGTTGCACAAAGAGCCATAACATTTGATAATTATCAAATGAGGACACTCACGTTCTAGCAGCTTCTTGACAGATTAGTCAAAACCCATCATTACCAATGCTTCATCTGATCAAAAGTAAACAAGTTCTTTTTATGTAATCGATGCCATCAATCTAGAACTGTTTAACAATTGCTCAAGATATTCACACTGCAAGATTATATTAAAGATAACAAAAAGTCACGTTCGAAATAACTATGCTTCGAAAATTCCTCTGCATGAATGCATAAAAATACTTCATAATGGAAAGAACAGTATTGTTGTAGAAATTCCTGCAAGAAATTCTGCTGAATTTTGTGGAGTAATCTCTTGCGGAACTTTGAAACAAACACTTCTTCAGTGAAATGCTTGCAGAAATTATTGAAACAGACATCCTAGACAAAATTAAACAAAATAATCCTTTAAAAACCCTTTGGGGAATATTTAAAATTAATTATATATATACATGAGATTATAGAATTCGTGCAAAAAATTCTTCTTAGATGGCTCCAACAAATCAGGATTATCGCTACGAGTTACTTCAGGCATTACCTTATTGTTTTAAGGAGTGTATCCAATATAAGCTATCCACATACATTTGCGTTGTACGCATGTATTTGTGATGGTTTTTTATGCTCTGAACACTGCATGCTGTGCGTTTGACTGTCAGCTTTCTTTTGTTTACTTGTTTGTGCGGTTCAAATTCTGCGTTTTCAAAATGTCGCGTATTGAAAAGGAAGTGAAAATTAAGGTTCTGGACACATGGCTAAGTGAGAAGGGTATTACTATGCGAAAATTGGCGAAGCGGTTTGGAATTCATCATGCGAGTGTTAAAACCATCGTTAATAAGGTTGGGGAACACTATTCTTTGGAAGAGCTACCAGGAAGAGGCAGAAAACCCGGTTCTTCCAACCCGAAACTGGAGCAGAAAGTGGTATCTCTAATCATGAAGAACAAATCAATGTCAATACGTGATTTGGCCAAAAAAGCAGGAACGAGTGTCGGAATGATCCAGCGTATCAAGAGGCGAAACCACCTGACCTACAAGAAGCAAAAAATCTCGAAACAAAGTGCAGAACAGAAAAAGCGAGCAGCAACAAGGGCCCGGAAATTCTATTCGCGTCTTTTGCAGCGTCCGGATGCATGCGTTTTGATGGACGATGAGACCTATGTAAAGGAGGACTCAAAAACCCTTCCAGGTCCACAATACTTTAGTGACGTCGTTGGGGAGGATGTGAGCGATGTGGACAGGTCGATTCAAGTGGGGAAATTCGGTCGAAAGGTACTGGTATGGCACGCAACATGTTCCTGTGGTTTATAGTCAGCCATTTTTTACACTACCGGAACTATAAATGCGGAAATCTATCGATCTGAGTGTCTCCAGAAGAGATTGTTGCCTTTATATAAGAAGCATAGTACACCTCCACTGTTTTGGTCGGATTTAGCGTCGGCTCACTAAGCCAAAACAACTCTCAATTGACTTCCGGAAAAGGGTATAGATTTCGTTGAGAAAAATATCAATCCACCAAATTGCCCTCAGCTTCGACCCATCGAACGTTAGTGGGCAATCGTGAAGAGGGTCTACAAGAAGACTGGTAAGGCAGCTGGGAACATGCAGGAGTTCAAAAAAATTTGGGCTCAAGCGTCCAAAAATGCGATGCAACACTTGTCCGGAACTTGATGAAGAGCATTCGATCCAAAGTTCGAAAATTCGTGAAGGAATAACTTAAATTTCATCCGGTCTTCATTATGTTCAAGTTTAACCTCGTACAATAAAGGATCAATTTTTTGTATGAATAAAATATCGGTTATCAACATAATTTGAAAGAAAGTTTGTGGCTAGCTTATTTTCGATACACTCCTTAGAGTATATTTTTTGCAGGTGCCCTCCAGGGATTCCTGCAAAAATTTCATCACAAGAAAGTTTTGAGAAACTGTCGATACGATGCCATAGAAACTCCTGAAAGAATGCCTACAAACACCTAAAAAAAAAACCTATAGAAACGTCAGAAGGAATACCTCAAGCATTGTCTGAGAACTTTTCATAGAAGCTTTGAGAAATTCTATAAAACTTTCTTAAAAAAATATCTCAAAAAAATTATTGAGAAATCATTTGAAGGCACACCCACCAACTGAGTTTCAGACTCTCTTGTGTCACTGTAGTGTCAGTGTCAATTGTTTTATTTTGCTTCATGGGCTTAAGGTGAATTGCTGCTCCATGTACTTTTTCCTATCTTTTATTTCGCTCTCGCAAACTAACCTTGATATTTCAAATTCATAAATCTCGATTATTTGCGAATAAACATTGAATCGAACTCTATCAAATTGCTTACACCAAGTAGGCATACAAACTGATGTGAATAAATTATTAATATCTAGTACAGATTCTGTGTTGCTTCACGGTACAAAAAGAGTATAGTAGGTAGGGTAGGCGTAACTAGTAGAGTGTAACCTGAACTGAAATACCGCAGTATGCGAAAAGCACCGAGTGCGCTGAACAATTACAAAGTGACCGTTCGTTCCCGCCATGTCGTCGACAGAAATATTATAAATGTGATCCAACCATATTGAAAATAGTTAGTCCAAATTCAGATAGCCATCGAATACAATAATCAGAAGTAGTTTAAGTAAATAAATGTAGTGTAAATGCAATAAAGTCTTTGGTTAAGTTAAATGTATGTTTCATGTGAATAAAGCTGCTTAAGTTGTGTTAAAGACTTGACCGTGTGTGCTGTAAATAAACTGTGGAAGAATCAAGCTCAAAGGCAACTATACCGAAGATCACAACCTGTGTAATGGGAAAGGGAAATACCCAATAGTTCGCCAAGTGTACTAAGCGTCGTAAAATTGGGAACGGTCGCTATTTACGGAGGCCACAACATTCTGAGTTATATAAATTCTAAATGTTGCCGCCAAGAACGCTTCAGCATAAGCCCTTAAAACTGCACACTGAAAGTAGAATTGGTTAGAAGTTGGTTACTAAAATGTTCTAATTTTTACATAACTTAGCCTGAGGTGAAAAACAGTGTTTAAACCTGAGAGAGGGAAAATCGATGCAATCTAATTTGCTTCAATGTCAGCTTATTTCGGAAGGACAGAAGTCGATAAAGTCAAATTCTTCCCTAGTCCTACTATATGTTGAGTTATTCGATAAAACACTACTGACTTCTGATGGTTTGCTAAATTGATGGAATTTGATTTACTACATCTAGAAGAAGGTCTATCATAAAATGGAAGTGGATTCTCAGTTGTGTGCTATTCCATCAACTCGCATATAATGGGTTATATTTCAGTGATTCTTCCATTGGTGACTGCCGATAACGACACCAGCAGATAAACCCATCGCACACTGTTGCCAAAAGGCCCAAAAACGTGATCGAAATGGGTTTGACCCCTGTTGTTTTCTATCTTATGGATACAACAATGGGATGATTAACACTACACTTTTGTATATCATATAAAAACGCACAAATTTGTCAGAAATTTTATTGTCATCTGTTATATTTTTTGAGATACTGAAGTTTTTACTAAACAAATCCACTTTTTTAATGCAAAATTCATAATAATCCGCGAAGTTCCGCAGGCGAAACTATTTGCATATAAATAAAATCTGGTGTATGCGGGGCTGGCAGCGGATTTTATGGACAAATAATTAGTGACTAACATAATAAAAATAGTGACCTAATAGTGACTTAAACGTGATTCCAAAAGTTAAGAATTTTTTTTTCTTTAATTTGTTGTATAAGTACCGTAAAAATGAACTAAGTGAACACCTCCGTTTGCAAAAATGACCTCCTGTACTTGGTTCGCAGAATGTTTTTCCGAAAACTGGTCCATAAGCACAGTCGAAATGCCTTCTTACGGTCGAAATGCCAGAATTACTTCTGACACACACAAAGGTGTTTTTTTTTTGCACGTAGAATACGTTCCACTTTTAGTATGAAACCGTGTAAAAAAAGACTAAATAGAATTGATAAATTCACATGCTTAAAAAAATTATATTGCTTCGAATATGTTTGTATGCGATACCTTTCCATTCAGTGGTCAAAAAACAATTTTCAAAATTTTGAGTATTTACACCAAAAATTGTGATTTTTTTTGAAAAACTTCCATATGATTACTTTTTGCCCAAAACGTAAAACGTGATTCGAATCAGGTTGATAAGTTGTTCCGTTCTGGAGTTATCGCCGAAAACAAACCGTGCAAAAAAAAACCTCAGTGTATATTGCTTCTCAATTCCTTTTTTGATCCGTTGCCTTGTTCACCTTAGTTAAAAAAAACTGGTTCCAATACTCTTCAATTCTGTACTCTGAACTCGAGGTCAGTACTTTGCATTTTAACAAAATTCCATTCGTCAAGAAGAAGATCATAGTTTTTTTGTTTAATTAGTTCATTTATTTTTGAGGCTCAGATGTGTGTAACACTTCGCGGAGCCAGTACTCAAAATTATTATTAACAATTATTTGTTTTATGGTATTAGTAAGTGGGGCACCGATTAATCGTGGCTGGATCGAGGTTAGTGGGTCACATTTTTGTATACTTATTTAAGTTAATAAATGTTGGTCATGGCTACCCGAGCAGGAGACAACAACATATGAATACCTATTGTTGATCTTCATAACTGGCCTTGGTATTAAAGAGATCAGATTCATCGCAATATTTACGTGTTACTCAGAAACCAAAAAGCATAGATTATTAAGGCCTTCCACAACTTGTAGGACACTTCGTTACCCATACTGTTCTAAAAATGAACCAAATACCAATAATTAGTTTCCATGTACAGGATTGGTTTATCTGAATTGAAATGATTTGCACGATAATGTTAAATAACTCATTCTAGAGCAAAATTTGTCAGATAATGTTGAAACATTCTGAAGTAAATCTGTTTTTTTTTCGCCGATATATTCAGTGCTAGAAATGATTACTGTGAAAAAAAGTGACTTTAGTGTCCAATTTTTGGAAAATAGTGACTTTAGTGTCTTTTCAGTGACAATAGTGACTTTTCAGTGACTGCCTTGAAAATAGTGACCAAGTTACTAAAAAGTGACCCGCTATGAGCCCTGGCATGAATCCCTCATTGTTAAATCCAGATGCAACCTCGATGTCCCTCGGGTGCCTAAACTAATAATCTTAAATGGAGATCATGATTTTGTCTGAACATAGTTTTAGATTTTTTTTTGAATAATAATATACATAATAATATAGGTATATTTATGCGTTGATAGAGTGAAGGTGAACTTATGTATTTTATGAGAAATTAAGTATGATTTAGAAAACTAATACAAATTCCAAGCGCATATAATTGAAAAACAAATTATATAAAAGTTAAAGAAAAAAACAACAAAACACAAATAACAAGTAAAACACTTGTCAGGAGAAGTGAATTTTTTTACGTAAAATCAGATGACTACACCAACGTTGAATGCGATATTTTGACAATCCTGGATAATCCGGGAGGGTTAAAGGGATGTTAAATAGAAAGCTCCCCATATTTACATTAAAACCGGCGTAAAGACAGGCGTATGAAGGCTTCAGCAAAATGGTTCAGCATTAAATTTGCTATAACTTTGCCGAAAAAAGCTTATTTTTATGTTCAAAAATATGGAAAACAAACATTTTTTTTCTCACTAAAGCTTGCTTCAGATAGAATTGGGACAAAAACAATTGCCTGTATTTCAGTTATTTATTATTGAATTCAAGATCTTTTTTTATACAAATGTAGCGTTTTCTTCATACTTTTAAGAAAAAATACGGATAAAATTATTCGTCACGGTTTCGAAGGAATTCTCGAATTTTTCCTGTAACACGGCTCATTAGGCGGCGCACACCTTCTTCGTCCATCGTTTTAGCTATCTTATTCCACCAGGTCTTCATCTGATTGATGTCTTTGACAGCTTTTCCCTTTGCCTTGAGTCTCCTCTTCATGATTGCCCAGTATTTCTCAAACTGGGAAACTGGGAACTGGGAACTGGGAACTGGGGGCAGTTGGGTGGGTTAAGGTTTTTCGGAACAACCTGGACCCCTTTCTCTGCATACCATCCTTGAACGACTTTGCTGTAATGACAGCTTGCCAAATCTGGCCAAAACATTACGGGATAGTCGTGGGATCGAATGAACGGCAAAATTCGTTTTTGGAGACACTCTTTTTGGTATAGTTCCGACGTCATTGTCTTATTTGTAACGAAAACTTTCGTTTTTTTGCCACAGCTGCAAATGCCCTGCCAAATCATGAATTTTCGTGCAAATTTGTCGGCAAAAACAAATTTAAATTTGGCTGGAACATCCCCCCGAGCCGTTGCCAAGTAAAATTTTCGACCTGGGATTTGCCCGAAGTCAGCCTTGACATAGGTTTCATCGTCCATCAGAAGACACCCGTCGAACTTGGTCAGCACCTGGTCGTATAGCTTCCGAGCACGGATTTTGGCCACACTATTCTGTTTTATGGTCCGATTTGGCTGTTTGCTAGCTCGATACGACTTGATTCCTTCCCGGGGTCGAGTTCTCCTCACGGTACTATGGGCAGCACCGAATTTTCTGGCCAAATTACGGTCCGGCAGATTGGGATTCCTCTTAATCGTCTTCAAAATCTTACCACGCAGTTTCCGGTCGACAGTTCCACTCCGACGATTGGCTTGAGGCTTCCGAATCGTCGTCAATGTTTCCTTTTACCGTTTGATAACGCGCCATACGGTATCTCTGGGTAATTTCAGCTGTTTAGCTAGCCTAGATGCAGACCACAATGGATTTTCCAAATAACTGTGTACATTTTTTTCCCTTCTTTCGGCTTCCATGTTGATTGTTTACAAAGTACAGTCGATTTGCGGAACGTCAAAAATACATATGTGAAGCTGACAAAATTCCCGACACTTCCAAATCCGTCCACCAGGAGCGCCACAATATGAGCAAAAGTTTGTTCCAATTCTAAATGAAGCAAGCGTTAGTAGTTCAGAAATAGAATTTTAATGAAAATGTTATGCTGAAATGCTTAAAAACAAATTGAGCATTAGAAGCATTAAATTGTCATGCTGCGCTGTGCCCTGAAATGCAAAAGTAATTTGAAATGCAAAGATGTCACAAGGCGTGCTGAAATTATTAATTAAATGAGAATGGAAAATACACCCTGCTTGAACACGATCTTCAGTTGCAGCCACTCACTTTCCTATTGTCAAGTTGGCAACGTTGCCCATGTTACGCTAACCAGCTTCTCCATGCTGAAATACTGAAAAAATGTTTAGAAAACAACAGTCAAAAAACTAATTAGTGTGATAAAACCACAATGGAACTGACTCTTAGCTTCGGGTCTTGACAGACAATCCCTTCTGAGCCCTTGCGGCACGTCAAGCCGGCCAGTTCAGCAAAAGGGAGATTATACAACTTCATATGTACGCAAATACTCAAATTACCTAATTCAATAATTATCAACCATATGTGTTATTCAAATCAGATAGGTTCTTTTCACAAATTATGCAAGATATGAAGTCAAAATACGAGTGAAGGCATAGGATCTATAACAGGTTAAGATATGCTTCGTTATTTATGGACGCTTGTTGTCAAATAGATAATATTTGACGCTTGTTGTCAAATAGATAACACTTCTCAGCATATTTTTCATCCTTCTACTAAACTTTTTTGTGTTACGATTACTAGTTCATAAGATACTCTTCCAAATACAATTAATTTGAGGCCCCTCCAGGACCCGCATATATTTTTTTTTAGTTTGTTGAACATTACGTTGCATGTGAAATATAAATTGGCTAATAATCTGTACTTCAGTACCCAACGCTGAAAATTTCAGGAATACTTGTTCATAAGATAATACAATCTGTTTTAGACCCCGCCAGGACCCGCCCACCCTTTTAGAGGCGGTTGATTATGACGTCACACAGACACTTCAATCACCATATATAAAAATGTGGTCATCAGAGTTTATTGTTGTGTTCAGCAAAACTGTTTATTTTAATAATTTCTACAATTTCTTAGAACATATTGAAATCGTAAAATTTGAACAAAGTACTAATTATCTAAAAAAAACAGTTTTAAGGTAGTGCTGAAAGAAAACCATTTATATCTCTTTAACGTTAGGTTATAGAAACTTGATGGCTTGAGCAATTTTTCTTAACATTACCTACTCTACAACTTTGTCCAAGACAACAACCCCTTATCTCATAGCTGGAAAAAGTTAGAATTTGAAAGTGAAGTTAAGCCCTTATGAAAGGTTGGGCGGGTTTTTTTTTCAAAAGATGCGGAATAACATTTTGAGCAATTCTTCTGAAGACATCTACTCGATAAAATGATGACAAAAGGGTGTAAATGTTTTTGACCGTCTTTTTTAAGAATTGTGCCACTGTGCGACGGGCACAAGAAGAAAAGGGGCACAATAAGTAAGGTGGATCGATCAAGTAGACAGCGAGGCTGACGAAGTGTAGCCATGGACCAAATAGAATGGAGACAACTTCTGTACACAGCAGAGGCCACCCTTGGTTTGATTGGAATGGTAAAGTATTTCAATGATTATTGTAAAATTAAAAAAAAAAACTCTTTACTTCTGCAGTTACATTAACACCCGGTATGAACCAAAAAATATAGTAATACGCTCAAAAAAGTTTTTTTTTAAATAGTGTTTAAAAAAGTGAAAGCAAGATATATAAATAAATGATATAAATCATTATTTTCATTAGGCATCCTATTTTGAAGTCTGTGGTAGGGATAGAACACCTCGTATGGCACAAAAATTACATGGGAATCAGAAATTAAGATTTTTGAGAGCTAATTTTCAACCTCGAATCTTAATGTTTGAACGAGACAGAAGACTGATTCCACGCCAAATCGGTCGGTCACCAAACTCAACTATCTTCGATTTTGATGAAACTTGGTACACGTCTTCGGTATGTTGAAAAAAAAAATCCACTGGTGTTAAGATTATTTGGATTCAAGAGTAACTTTTGAGATGGGTGTATGTTTTTTTTCCAACATTTTACTTGAAAAATCGTAGTTCAAAAACCATTACATTTAGAGAAAAACTTTATATGGGGGAGTTGTAGAGAACTAAAAAGGCTTTGTAAAAAAAATGTACACTGAAAAAAAAAAATTTTTTTCATAAAGAAAAATCGAAAATAAATACTAAAAATCAAATATAAAAAAAAACATATTTTTAATATTTTTCAAATTTGTTTTGTGGAAATTTGAGAAAAAAAGACACGTTTTGAAAAAAACTCTAGGATGGACGCTCTTATAATAAAAAGTTTTCCGAAGAGCGAACTTTGGTGCATATTTCAAATTTTGGTTATTCATTATTATAAATGAAAATTAATTATACAATATGATTTTGGAGATCATTAAAAACAATAATGATGATAATGATAAATCACCTGAACGCAACCGTTTTCGAGATTTTTCGGATTTTATTTCAATAGAATGAAAAAACATAAGAAAATTCGCTCTTTTCTTAAGTTAATCGAGATTTCCACCAGAAATGATAAATTTTCCAAGATCTTCATATTATAACGTTCACATTACTCTAATGTCCTCTTTTCTTTTGATATCAGGATGATAAGAAGACTCATTTGAAAAGAACAAGATAAATAGCACTATTGTTTTAATATTGCAATCAATATATTTATAATTGTTTTATGGCTGTATCGGTCGGGCCGCTCAGAGAATGAAGGGAGCGAATTTGCTAAAGCGATGAAAGTAACAGCGAGATAGATGTCGCAGGGGCGACAAGTGTGAAATGGACAGATGATGAAATTATGCGGAGGTCATATAGAAGAAGCATATTAATCGAACTGCTGACTATTTTGCCAAGCTCCAACGATGTTAGAGGTCGGGTGTAGTGTGTGGAAACTACACTCCGAACAGTTCGGTGATGTAGCGATGAAAGTAACACATATTGTTTAAGGTAGGTAGACAAATAGCAGCTATAACGTATGTCAGGTATATCTTCTCATAAAAAAAACAGCTAATGTACGCTGCCTGTAAACTACCAGAGATGTTTTATACCTGCATTTCCAAAGGTACCACAGCCAATATATATGCTCATACATAGTCGCATTCATCAGTAAAATCTATCTGAGTGAACTGAAAATGGAGTTTAACATGAAGAAGTGTTGTATGCCGTTTCCCACTAAACGGTGCTCAAAAAACCTTCGTAAATTAACCGAACAAAATGTCAAAAAACTCAAGTTTATGGGCAAAACACATTTGGACACTTCTTTGATGATTTGTGATAATTGTCGTTTGCATTTAAATAGAACGGAACAATCCCATGCTGCAATTTCGGAGCCTAGTGAGAAACCATCAATTACTAACATTATGGATCCACAACCATCTACATCACGGCAAGTAGACTTGTATGGTCTCGAGGAAACGCCATCGGCAATATCATTAATGTCAGTGCCATCTGATAGCAGTGTGCAAGATTATTCAAGGCGCCATAATATTGAGCTATTTAACAAGGGCGTAGCTGGAATCAACGTTTCGCCAATATCGGCTAAAAAGTTCCTGAACGTAAATTATGCCCGCAAAAAGTTCAAAGATGTTTCAAACGGCATTCGGACACACATATTTGGGGATCAAGCGGAGGAGGATGACCTGGAACAATTGAAAGTGAAAGCAGCCGAATATGACGAAATAATCGCGCAGCTAAAGGACCGGTATGCTGATCCAGAAACTTCGAGGGACGATCAAGTAAGGATACTTTCGGTTTTACCACAATCTTGGACAAATCAAAGAGTAATGGCAGAATTTGGAATAACAAACAAGTACATCGTATCACAAGCTAAATTCCTTGCAAAGCACGAAGGTGTTTTAGCTGCCCCTAACGAAAAGCTGGGACACGGTCTGAACCGGAAATAAAAAACCAAATTTTGCAATTTTACGACAGTGATGAGATTACACGAGCAACCCCTGGTATGAACGACTACGTTTCAGTGAGGAGTGAAGGTAAGAGGTTCATATTCAAAAAGCGCCTTTTAGTTTGTTCATTAAGAGAAGCTTTCATTAAATTTCAAGAGATGCATCAAAATGCTGTTGGGTTTAGCTCTTTTGCAGCACTAAGACCAAAGCATTGCAAATTACTAGCAGCACAGGTTCTCATAACATTTGTGTTTGCACCATTCATGAGAACATTAACTTGATGCTTCATGGTCTTAGAAAATATTCATTCGAGAATGATTATAAATTGTGTTTTGAAGAAATATTATGTAGCTCATCAACTAGAACTAAAAAATGTTACCTCCGTGAATGCGAACGATGTCCAGGCTTTTCAGATTTTGAGAGTAGTTTAACAGACAAATTAGAAAAACGTGGTTTAGTTGAAATATCTTTTGAGCAATGGATTTCAACTGATAGATGTAGTTTAGAGACACTTGTTAAACCAATTGATGAATTTATTGCTTATTTTTGTGAAAAGTTGGAACAATTAGTATCCCACGATTTTGTCAAATCTCAGCAGTCTAGTTTCTTGAGAGATTATAAAAGTTGTCTTAAAGACGGCAAGTAATAATAATTTGTGATTTTTCTGAAAATTATTCATTTGTTTTTCAAGATGCTGTTCAAAGTAGTTATTGGAGTAATGAGCAAGCCACTATTCACCCTTTTGTCATTTATTACACGGAATCTGGAATACTTAAAAATATCAGTTTCATTGTTATCTCAGAAGTGTTGAAACATGATACGATTGCGGTGCAGGTGTTTATTTCAAAACTAATAAGCTTTTTGCAAACAAAAATTAAAGTAAAAAGCTACGTTTATGTCTGACGAGGCAGCATCCCAATATAAAAATAGGAAGAACTTTGCAAGCCTTTGTAAGTTTAAAAGAAATACAATATTGATGCTGAATGGCATTTTTCGCAACATCCACGGTAAGGGACCTTGCGATGCAATTGGTGGTACATTAAAACGAATGGCAAGATATGCAAGCCTTGCTGTACAACATGAACACCCTATAAAAAGTGCATTAGAGTTATTCGAATGGGCGAACCAAAAAAGTGATGATTGTTTAACAAAAATGTCGTTTTGTTATGTATCACATGAAGAGTATGAACAGGGGGTAGCAGAATGGAATGAAATTTACCGACAGACTAAAACGATTGCAGGTACACAAAAGTACCACTCATTCGTTCCAATTTCAGAAAACGAAGTTTTTGTAAAACTGTTTTCGAATGACGAAGAAGGCAGGATTCATAATATATATAAAAGCAATCAATAGTTTATATAATGTTTATGTAATATTATCAATGACCGAGACTAATAAATGGTATATATAAATATAAATCCAACCATAATTCATTATTTTTGTCTTATAACTTTAAGTGAAGCTTTTTCAATCGACGAGCTGTTAAGAGTAAGTAAGAGGCACATACATGTGTTTTAAAAAGGCTAAAAACACAAGAGAAACAATCGTTAGCTATTGTTGTTTTAATATCACGAGTAATTTATGAAAAGGGCGTATTTTTTGAGGTTTTGAAATTTTATTGAAAGAAAATCAGAAATATCTTGAAAACGGTTGCGTTTACGTGGTTTATCATTATGATCATTATTGTTTGTAATGATCTCCAAAATCATATTGTAACATCAAAATTTATTTATAAGAATGAATAATCAAAATTTGAAATATACACCAAAGTTCGCTATTTGAAAAACTTTTTTATTATAAGAGCGTCCATCCTAGAGTTTTTTTTAAAACGTGTCTTTTTTCCTCAAATTTCCATACAACAAATTAAAAAAATATTAAAAATATGTTTTTTTAGATATTTTATTTTTAGTAATTATTTTTGATTTTTCTTGATGAAAAAAGAAATATTTTTTTCTGTGTATATTTTTTTAAGAAAGGCTTTTTAGTTCTCTACAATTCCTTTATATAAAGTTTTTCTCTAAATGTAATATTTTTGAACTACGATTTTTCAAGTAAAATGTTGGAAAAAACACATACGCCCATCTCAAAAGTTACTCTTGAACCCAAATTATCTTAACACCAGTGGAATTTTTTTTTTCCAACGTACCGAACTCATGTGCCAAGTTTCATCCAAATCAATGATGATCGGGTATGATTTTTGGGATTTCCGGCACATTCTGGATGGAATCCCTCAGAAAGTACGACAGAAAAATATGGGCAAGGCCTATAATATTTAAACAAAAAATCCAGATTCTTTCAGCCGACTATTTATGAAAAGCGTATTAAACTTTGAGATTTTATATTGTTCTTTCAACGAAATAAATGGCATGTAATGACATGCCAACATAACAGATAAGTAGTTATAATTTAATGAACAAACAGATTAAAGCAGTTTCAAACCATCAAGTGACTTCTCGAAGAGTTTGAAAATTTCAAAGAATCCCGTCTTCCAACACACACACACACAAAAAACGGTCTTTAACGAACAATGAGCAAATATGGTTCCAAACTTTCCACAATGATAAATAACGACTTCCAAAACGCTCCGAAATCCAATAAAATCCTGTGCCCTTGCGCGCTTGTTCGTTAGAGAAGCAGTTAATGATCATTTTCCCCATCGTTTTAAGGCAGAAGAAACCAGAATCCATTTATCACCTCTCAACCCATCACGCTTCGCTGGAATAAACACCGACCTGGCGAATGGCGGAGAAGCGGAGAAGCTATATGGAGAGCGGGAGAGCGAAAGAGAGCGAGAACTGCTGCTCGGAGGGTTGTCGGTCGGTGTCGCTCGTCGACGAACGTTTTGTGTTTTGACATTCTTCACCGCCGAGCCGACCGAGCGACCGACCGACGAACATTTAGGTGCATGTAGATTCTTCATGTGAGTAGCGCTCATGCGCATTTGGTATGACTTTTTTGTTTCGGTCCGTACTCTGTTCAAGCTTTCAAGTGACTTTCTTTGCATTGTCGCTGCTTTTCGGTGGAATTTCTACGCATTGCAATCGTTATTCCGAACGATAAGATGTCAATGTTGGCGCGCAAAAAAAAAAGATCCACAGTTTACGTGATTCCATTTCGGAAATGAGATGACCACAAGCATTCTTGCAGACATTATCATTTGAAGGGGAATGTGAAACAATTTGCTATTTTAATGGAATTGCTTTCCGTATCTTCGATTTGGTTTTAGAATTTTTTTGGAAATAATTTAAAAATTAACTAGGAATTCTGATCCGAATAACGGCTGTCGGATCAGAATGCACTTTTAGGTTTCGTTCTGAGAGCATGAAAGAGCGAGAGGGGGAGATCAACAACCTGTGAAAAATTGCAGCCTACTGGGTTGTTCGTCATCGCGAGTCACCGCCGCCGTCTACGATCTGGAATGAGAAGACATGCACCAAACAAATACAACAACAACAACAACAACAGCCTGATGATGGTTGATCTCGCTGCTCCGCGAAGACAATAAACAGAAAAGAGCTCAAATCGACGAATGCACGTGGAAACGCGGAGAAGCGAGGCTTCGGCGGAAAAGGTGCACGCCAAGAGAGGCGCAAGTATGTACATAAAAAGAAGGTCAACTCTTGTTCTTTTTTCATTCCTTTCACGAAGATGACGAGGAACGACGGGAGGATTTCGACACCGTCTGCATCGCGTACTAATCCTCTCAAGAGGACGGTCTCATATGGAAGCAATTAGACGGGTTGCGATCTTGGGCAATGTAAACAACTCGGAGGTTGCGTTCGATAGAGTAAAATTATTTCGTTGAATTCTGTTGTATTTTGACAGGCGTGGAAAACTCAGCAACATCAGCAACAGCAAACGTCCATGCGGATGAAAATCACGTCGAAAAAAAAAACGTCAAAACCACACATGAACCAGCTGTGGACACTGGAGACTATTAATAAAAAGTAACAACTAGGAGAACGAGAGGCAGAGAGGGTCACTCACCGTCATGAGTGACCGAAACGGAACTCAATCCAACTCACCCCCTAGAGCGCAGAATCGATTGAAGCTGAAGAGGGGAATCGAGAACACAGAATTCAGAAAGCACAACAACCTCGGAGCGGTGCCAAAATTGCAACCCTCGTCCGAACAGTTTGGAACTCATTCAGTCCTCAGACCGAAACCATCCCATCATTATCAATTCTCTTTTAAAAATCAAAATTCAACCCATCAAGTCCTTCGCAGCGCAGTGCTCTTCCTTAAAGCACTGCCACGAAACTGACGGGGGGCCGAGAATGAAACTTTCCTGATGGGGAATAAAGTTTCACTCCTTCAACTCATGCGCAGGGAAGTTTCAAGCTCTTGCATGACCATCAGCTTTTTTTTCTCGTCTATCGAATGGAAAACTATGCTTGGCAACACACCGGAGAAGCGGACCAAAGAACACTTTGCGTGACTTCATTTAGAAAATTAGATGACCACTTTCCTCCGTTGGCGCTCACACATTCACTGGCTCTTCTTACCTCATCCCAATGGCTATTTATGGTTATTCCGCGTAGGAGTAGAACCCGTACTCGGGACCTGTCGGAGTAACGTAGGGTAAGGACATGTAATAAATTGCTATTTCATGGAACTGACGGATTTCCCTTTTGAAAAAATAATTGAAAGTCATTCGAGATCTGTTGAAAGCTCAATCGATAGAAATTGTGTCATTGATGAACGAATTGGTCCTCAAATAAGTTCTTCAATCCCTTGAAAAGAATTCCGACCATAGGAAAGAATTTTCCTCAAATGGGAATTCTAGATTTACCTTAACTGAAATTCGGAATGACCCTTCGAACTGATTCGAAAGTTCTCTTAAAAGAGTTTGTAAAAGTTTCCCAGAAGGAATCCCGAATTAATGACCCTTAGAAAGGATTCCAAATTTTCTATAGAAGCGATTCCGAATTTACATAAGAAAAATATCCAACTTTTGCGAAGGGATTAAAAATTTCCTTTAAAAGAAATTCAGAACCTACCTTAGGGGATTCCACATTACCTTTAAAAGCGATTCCGAATCAATATAAGAAAAATATCGAAGAAAAAATTCTTGGAGGGAATTCCAGATTTTTCTTAAACCTAAACAACTTTTGCTAAAAGGATTAAAAATTTTCTTTAAAAGAAATTCGAAACCTACCTTAGAGGATTCCACATTACCTATAAAAGCGATTCCGAATCAATACAAGAAGAAATCCGAAGAAAAAAAAATCTTGGAGGGAATTCCGGATTTCTCTAAGAAGGAATTCCAAATTTCTCTTAAACCTAAACAACTTTTGCTAAGGGAATAAAAATTTCCTTTAAAAGAAATTCAGAACCTACCTTAGAGGATTCCAGATTATCTTTAAAAGCGATTCCGAATCAATATAAGAAAAAAATCGAAGAAAAAAAAATTCTTGGAGGGGATTCCGGATTTCTCTAAGAAGGAATTCCAAATTTCTCTAAAACCTAAACAACTTTTGCTAAGGGATAAAAAATTTCCTTTAAAAGAAATTCAGAACCTACCTTAGAGGATTCCAGATTATCTTTAAAAGCAATTCCGAATCAATATAAGAAAAAAATCGAAGAAAAAAAATTCTTGGAGCAGAATTCCGGATTTTTCTAAGAAGGAATTCCAAATTTCTCTTAAACCTAAACAACTTTTGCTGAAAGGATTAAAAATTTCCTTTAAAAGGAAATCAGAACCTACCTTAGAGGATTCCACATTATCTTTAAAAGCGATTCCGAATTAATATAAAAAGAAATCCGAAGATAAAAGAAATCTTGGAGGGAATTCCGGATTTCTCTTACAAGGAATTCCAAATTTCTCTTAAATCTAAACAACTTTTGCTAAAAGGATTAAAAATTTCCTTTAAAAGAAAATCAGAACCTACCTTAGAGGATTCCACATTATCTTTAAAAGCGATTCCGAATCAATATAAAAAGAAATCCGAAGATAAAAGAAATCTTGGAGGGAATTCCGGATTTCTCTTACAAGGAATTCCAAATTTCTCTTAAATCTAAACAACTTTTGCTAAAAGGATTAAAAATTTCCTTTAAAAGAAATCAGAACCTACCTTAGAGGATTCCACATTATCTTTAAAAGCGATTCCGAATCAATATAAGAAAAAAATCGAAGATAAAAAAATTCTTGGAGGGAATTCCGGATTTCTCTAAGAAGGAATTCCAAATTTCTCTTAAACCTAAACAACTTTTGCTAAGGGATTAAAAATTTTCTTTAAAGAAATTCAGAACCTACCTTAGAGGATTCCACATTACCTTTAAAAGCGATTCCGAAATAATATAAGAAGAAATCGGAAGAAAAAAGAAATCTTGAAGGGAATTCCGGATTTCTCTAAGAAGGAATTCCAAATTTCTCTTAAACCTAAACAACTTTTGCTAAAAGGATTAAAAATTTCTTTTAAAAGAAATTCAGAAGCTACCTTAGAGGATTCCAGATTATCTTTAAAAGCGATTCCGAATCAATATAAGAAAAAAATCGAAGAAAAAAAAATTCTTGGAGGGAATTCCGGATTTCTCTAAGAAGGAAATTCCAAATTTCTCTTAAACCTAAACAACTTTTGCTAAAAGGATTAAAAATTTCCTTTAAAAGAAATTCAGAACCTACCTAAGAGGATTCCACATTACCTATAAAAGCGATTCCGAATCAATACAAGAAGAAATCCGAAGAAAAAAGAAATTTTGGAGGGAATTCCGGATTTTTCTAAGAAGGAAATTTCTCTTATAAGGATTTCCTAATCTACCTTAGAGGGTATTCCAAATTTCCTTCAAAAGCGATTCCGACTTTCATTTTGAGGAAATTCTTACTTTATCTTTGAAAGAATTCCGATTTTTTTAGAAGAATACCGGAATTCCCCTGGAAGGATTTTCGAGGTGTTTTCGAACTTCTCAACGATGGGATTTCGAATTTCTTTTAAAAAGGACTTTGAATTTCCTGCAGAATCTCGTCTAATCTACTTTTCCATAGAAGGGATTCCAAATGTGCCTTAGAGTTATACTAATTGACACTAAAAAGAATTCAGAACTTCTTCCAGGAAGGGTTCCGAACTACTCTTAGCATGATTTTCGTGTCTGCCTTAAAGGGGATTTCGAATTTCTTTTCAAAGGGTTCCGGAATTTCCCTTAGAGGGGATTCCGAATGTACCTTAAAAATTGATCTTAGAGGGAGTTCCGAGTCTACCTTAAAGGGGATGCCAAATTTTCCTTAGAGCGAATTCCGAATGTTCCCTTGAAGACATTCCAATTTTTTCTTAGAAAGGATTCTGAATTTACCTTAGAAGCGACCCTTAGAGAGGATTCCGAATGTACCTTAGAAAGGATGCCTAATTTTTCCTAGAATGGATTTTAAATTATATCTTAGAAGGAATTCCTGATTTCCCTTGAAAGGAATTTCTTATTTCGTTTAGAAGGATTTCGAATTTTCTTTCTTAACATCGAAAGCATTCCAACTGTACCTTAGAATTTATACTAATTTCAGAAAGGATTACGAATTTTTCGTACAAGGATTTTCTAATCTACCTTAGAGGGTATTCAAAATTTCCTTTAAAAGCGATTCCAACTTTCATTTTGAGAAAATTCTTGATTTATCTTTGAAAGAATTCCGAATTTCTTTAAGAAGAGTTCCGGAATTCCCCTGGGAGGACTTTCGAGGAGTTTTCGAACTTCCCAACAATGGGATTTCGAATTTAATCAAATCTTAAAAAGGATTCCGAATTTTGTATGAGATTCCAAATAAATCAAAACTTCTTTCAGAAAGGATTCTGAACTACTCTTAGCATGATTTTCGTCTCTGTCATAGAGGGGATTTCGAATTTATTTTCGAAGGGCTCCCGCATTTCCCTTCCCTCTTTTTGAAGGGCTTCCGAATTTCTGAATGTACCTTCAAATTGAAATTCTTAGAGGAAGTTCCGAGTCTACCTTAGAGTGGATTCCGAATTTCCCTTAGAGCGAATTCCGAATGTACCCCAGAAGAAATACCAATTTTTTCTTAGAAAGGATTCAAAATTTCTCTAAGAGAGGATTCCAAGTGTGCCTTGGAATGAATACCTATTATTTCCTAGAGAGAATGTAAAATTATATCTTGGAAGGGATTCCTAATTTTCCTTGGAAGAAATTCCTAATTTCTTCTAAAAGGGTTTCGTAACTTCTTTTAGAGGGTATTCCGAATTTCTCTTAAAAAGGATTCCGAATTTTCGTTCTTAACATCGAAGCCATTCCAAATGTAATGTATACTAATTTTAGAGAGGATTCCGAATTTCTCTTTGAAGGATTTCCGAATCTGATGTGAATTTCCTTTGAAAGAAGTTTATAATTTGCTTTAGAGGGGATTCCGAATGTACCTTAGAATGGATCCTAATTTACCTTAGAAAGAAATCCGAATAACTTTGAGAAGGGATTCCGTGTGTTCCTTAGAAGAGATTCCGAATTTTTCTCAGCAGGAATTCAGAATCTGATTTAGAAAGGATTCAGAACTTTGAAGTTTTTCCAAATTCACTTTTCATGGAACTCCTGATTTCCCTTATACGGATTTTAAAACTTACGTGAGAAATATCTAATTTCCCTTCAAACCGATTCCCTATTAGAAGGAATTTCCGAATTTTCGGAAATACCCCAGAAGAATTCGGAAATCCCCCGGAGATACGGTTTCTGGAGAAGCTGTTGTTGCCTCTAGAGAAGATTCTAGTTCAAGCTTCTTGAAAAGCCATTGAATTTTATGGAGAAGCTATTTGAGGTTTGAGGAAGCTGTTCATGCTATCGTAGACTGCTAGTACTTCTGAAAATACCGTTGCGATTTCTGAAGAAGCTGTTCAAAATCTGGAGAAACTGTCTTAGTTTCTAGTTCTGGAGAAGCTTTTAACGCTTCGGGAGATGCTGATTCAACTCTAGAAGAAGTTTTTTTAGCTGTTCAAGTTTTTGGAGAAGCTGTTGAAGTTTCTTTGGAAGCTATCTAAGCTACTTGGAGCTATGTAAGCATCTGGAGAAGCTGTTTAGGCCTCAGGAGAAATTGTTCAGGCTCCAGGGAAATTGTTTGCTTCTGAAGATGCAAGCTTTTGGAGAAGCTGCTTCAGTTTCTGGAGAAGCTATTTAGGCTTCCAGAGAAGCTGTTTAATTTACTGGGGGAGAAACTGGGGATGATGTTCAAGCTTCTGAAGAAGCTGTCCCCTTATTGAGAGGCTGTTATAAATTCTTGAGAAGCTATAGGGATTCCATCCAGAATGTGCCGGATATCCCAAAAATCATACCCGATCATCATTGATTTGGATGAAACTTGGTACATGAGTTCGGTACGTTGGAAAAAAAAATTCCACTGGTGTTAAGATAATTTGGGTTCAAGAGTAACTTTTGAGATGGGCGTATGTGTTTTTTCCAACATTTTACTTGAAAAATCGTAGTTCAAAAACCATTACATTTAGAGAAAAACTTTATATAAGGGAATTGTAGGGAACTAAAAAGCCTTTCTTAAAAAAATATACACAGAAAAAAATTTTTTTTTTTTCATCAAGAAAAATCAAAAATAATTACTAAAAATAAAATATCTAAAAAAACATATTTTTAATATTTTTTTAATTTGTTATATGGAAATTTGAGGAAAAAAGACACGTTTTAAAAAAACTCTAGGATGGACGCTCTTATAATAAAAAAGTTTTTCAAATAGCGAACTTTGGTGTATATTTCAAATTTTGGTTATTCATTCTTATAAATAAATTTTGATGTTACAATATGGTTTTGGAGATCATTACAAACAATAATGATAATAATGATAAACCACGTAAACGCAACCGTTTTCAAGATATTTCTGATTTTCTTTCAATAAAATTTCAAAACCTCAAAAAATACGCCCTTTTCATAAATTACTCGTGATATTAAAACAACAATAGCTAACGATTGTTTCTCTTGTGTTTTTAGCCTTTTTAAAACACATGTATGTGCCTCTTACTTACTCTTAACAGCTCGTCGATTGAAAAAGCTTCACTTAAAGTTATAAGACAAAAATAATGAATTATGGTTGGATTTATATTTATATATACCATTTATTAGTCTCGGTCATTGATAATATTACATAAACATTATATAAACTATTGATTGCTTTTATATATATTATGAATCCTGCCTTCTTCGTCATTCGAAAACAGTTTTACAAAAACTTCGTTTTCTGAAATTGGAACGAATGAGTGGTACTTTTGTATACCTGCAATCGTTTTAGTCTGTCGGTAAATTTCATTCCTTGTTTGTTATTCCAAATTCTGCCATTACTCTTTGATTTGTCCAAGATTGTGGTAAAACCGAAAGTATCCTTACTTGATCGTCCCTCGAAGTTTCTGGATCAGCATACCGGTCCTTTAGCTGCGCGATTATTTCGTCATATTCGGCTGCTTTCACTTTCAATTGTTCCAGGTCATCCTCCTCCGCTTGATCCCCAAATATGTGTGTCCGAATGCCGTTTGAAACATCTTTGAACTTTTGCGGGCATAATTTACGTTCAGGAACTTTTTAGCCGATATTGGCGAAACGTTGATTCCAGCTACGCCCTTGTTAAATAGCTCAATATTATGGCGCCTTGAATAATCTTGCACACTGCTATCAGATGGCACTGACATTAATGATATTGCCGATGGCGTTTCCTCGAGACCATACAAGTCTACTTGCCGTGATGTAGATGGTTGTGGATCCATAATGTTAGTAATTGATGGTTTCTCACTAGGCTCCGAAATTGCAGCATGGCATTGTTCCGTTCTATTTAAATGCAAACGACAATTATCACAAATCATCAAAGAAGTGTCCAAATGTGTTTTGCCCATAAACTTGAGTTTTTTGACATTTTGTTCGGTTAATTTACGAAGGTTTTTTGAGCACCGTTTAGTGGGAAACGGCATACAACACTTCTTCATGTTAAACTCCATTTTCAGTTCACTCAGATAGATTTTACTGATGAATGCGACTATGTATGAGCATATATATTGGCTGTGGTACCTTTGGAAATGCAGGTATAAAACATCTCTGGTAGTTTACAGGCAGCGTACATTAGCTGTTTTTTTATGAGAAGATATACCTGACATACGTTATAGCTGCTATTTGTCTACCTACCTTAAACAATATGTGTTACTTTCATCGCTACATCACCGAACTGTTCGGAGTGTAGTTTTCACACACTACACCCGACCTCTAACATCGTTGGAGCTTGGCAAAATAGTCAGCAGTTCGATTAATATGCTTCTTCTATATGACCCTCCGCATAATTTCATCATCTGTCCATTTCACACTTGTCGCCCCTGCGACATCTATCTCGCTGTTACTTTCATCGCTTTAGCAAATTCGCCCCCTTCATTCTCTGAGCGGCCCGACCGATACAGCCATAAAACAATTATAAATATATTGATTGCAATATTAAAACAATAGTGCTATTTATCTTGTTCTTTTCAAATGAGTCTTCTTATCATCCTGATATCAAAAGAAAAGAGGACATTAGAGTAATGTGAACGTTATAATATGAAGATCTTGGAAAATTTATCATTTCTGGTGGAAATCTCGATTAACTTAAGAAAAGAGTGAATTTTCTGAGATTTTTTCATTCTATTGAAATAAAATCCGAAAAATCTCGAAAACGGTTGCGTTCAGGTGATTTATTATTATGATCATTATTGTTTTTAATGATCTCCAAAATCATATTGTATAATTAATTTTCATTTATAATAATGAATAACCAAAATTTGAAATATGCACCAAAGTTCGCTCTTCGGAAAACTTTTTTATTATAAGAGCGTCCATCCTAGAGTTTTTTCAAAACGTGTCTTTTTTTCTCAAATTTCCACAAAACAAATTTGAAAAATATTAAAAATATGTTTTTTTTTATATTTGATTTTTAGTATTTATTTTCGATTTTTCTTTATGAAAAAAAATTTTTTTTTTCAGTGTACATTTTTTTTACAAAGCCTTTTTAGTTCTCTACAACTCCCCCATATAAAGTTTTTCTCTAAATGTAATGGTTTTTGAACTACGATTTTTCAAGTAAAATGTTGGAAAAAAAACATACACCCATCTCAAAAGTTACTCTTGAATCCAAATAATCTTAACACCAGTGGATTTTTTTTTTCAACATACCGAAGACGTGTACCAAGTTTCATCAAAATCGAAGATAGTTGAGTTTGGTGACCGACCGATTTGGCGTGGAATCAATCATATGTTTCTATAGAAGCTTCTTGAGAAGCTGTCCAAGCGTCTGGAGAAACTGTCCAAGGTTCTGAAGAAGCTGTCCAAGCTTCTGGAGATACTGAGCAAGTGTCTGGAGAAGCTTTTCTAGTTCCTGGAGAGGCTGTTAAGGTTTCTATAGAAGCTATTTAAGCTTCTGAAAAAGCTGTTCAATCTACTGGAGGAGCTCTGTAGATTGCATCTAGAGAAGATTCTAGTTCAAGCTTCTTGAAAAGCCGTTGAATTTTATGGAGAAGCTATTTGAGGTTTTGAAGAAGCTGTTCAAGCTATTGTAGAAACTGCTAATGCTTCTGAAAATACTGTTGCAATTTTTGAAGAAGCTGTTTAAGTATCTGGAGAAGCTGTTCGATGATATAGATTCTGGAGAAGCTGTTCAAAATTTGGAGAAGCTATCTTCGCTTCTAGTTCGAGAGAAGATTTTTACGCTTCTTCTCTTAAAGCTATCTAAGCTACTTAAAGCTGTGGAAGCATTTGGAGAAGCTGTCTAGGCTTCAGGTGAAATTGTTCAGGCTCCAGGGAAGGCTGTTTAATTCTGAAGATGCAAGCTTTTAGAGAAGCTGCTATAGTTTCTGGAGAAGCTGTTCAATTTACTGGGGGAGAAACTGGCGAAGCTGTTCAAGCTTCTGAAGAAGCTAGAGTCTTGAGAAGCTATTAAAGTTTCTTTAGAAGCTTTTTAAGAACCTGTCCAAACTTCTGGGGAAACTGTTCAATAGGCTGATGCAAAATTTGAAATATTTGCTCCCCTAAGCTTAATCGACGCCAATTTGGGTCCTGATAGTCCCCAAAAAATTTTAACACATTTGGTTTTAATTTGGCTTTGCACACGCTATTCAAAGTTTGTATGGGAATTAGTATGAAGAATCTCAAACTTACAATTCCAGATCCCTAACATCTTGATATTATGTCCTTAAACCAAATCTTATATACATTCATATAGTGTAAGTTGTCAACTATCAAAATGCCGAAGATACCTGACATGTAAATATTATACAAAAATAGTTATTCAATAAAACATAAAATACACACTTCAGGTATGATGTTTTATTTTTATTTTTGTTTTCTTATTATTTATATGTTTTTTTATATTTTATATTCATATATTTTATGTATTATATTTTATTTATATTATTATATATATTTTATATATTTTTTATATAGATATTTTATATACATTACATATTTTTACTTCTTATTATTATATTTGTTGAATAACTATTTTTGAATAAAATTTACATGCCAGGTATCTTCGGCATTTTGATAGTTGACAACTTACACTATATGGATGTATATAAGATTTGGCTTAAGGACATAATATCAAGATGTTAGGGATCTGGAAATGTAAGTTTGAGATTCTTCATACTAATTCCCATACAAACTTTGAATAGCGTGTGCAAAGCCAAATTAAAACCAAATGTGTTAAAAAAATTTGGGGACTATCAGGACCCAAATTGGCGTCGATTAAGCTTAGGGGAGCAAATATTTCGAATTTTGCATCAGCCTACTGTTCAAGCTTCTGGAGATATTGAGCAAGCTTCTGGAGAAGCTTTTCTAGTTCCTGGAGAGGCTGTTAAGGTTTCTATTGAAGCTATTTAAGCTTCTGCAAACGCTGTTCAATCTACTGGGGGAAGTAGATTGCATCTACTTTAGTTTAATTTTATGGAGAAGTTATTTAAGGTTATGGATAATCTGTTCAAGCTATTTTAGAAACTGCTAATGCTTCTGAAAATACTGTTGCAATTTCTATAAAAGCTGTTTAAGTATCTGGAGAAGCTGTTCAAAATTTGGAGAAGCTGTCTTAGTTTCTAGTTCTAGAGTAGCTTTTAATTTCTGGAGATGCTGGTTCAGCTTTTCAAGTTTTTGGAGAAGCTGTTGAAGTTTCTCTTGAAGCTGCCTGAAGCTGTGGAAGCATCTATAGAAGCTGTTTAGGCTTCAGAAGTATTTGTTCATAATTTCTGAAGATGCAAGCTTTTGGAGAAGCTGCTTTAGTTACTGGAAAAGCTATTTAGCCTTCTAGAGAAGCTGTCCAATTAACTAGAGGAGAAACTGTCGAAGATGTTCCAGCTTCTGAAGAAGCTGTCCCTTTATTGAGAGGCTGTTATAGATTTTTGAGAAGCTATTAATGTTTTTATAGAAGCTTCTTGAGAAGCTGTCCAAACTTCTGAAGAAGCTGTCCAAGCTTCTGGAGAAACTGCCCAAGCTTCTGAAGAAGCTGTCCAAGCTTCAGGGGAAACTGTTCAAGCTTCTGGAGAAACTGTTCAAGCTTCTGAAGAAACTGCCCAAGCCTCTGAAGACGCTGTCCAAGCTTCTGGAGAAACTGTCCAAGCTTCTGGAGATACTGAGCAAGCTTCTGGAGAAGCTTTACTAGTTCCTGGAGAAGCTGTTTAGGTTACAATAGAAGCTATTTAAGCTTCTGGAAAAGCTGTTCATTCTACTGGAGGAGCTCTGGAAGAGATGTCCAAGCATCTGGAGAAGTTGTTCTAGATTCACGAGAGGCTGTCAAAGCTTATGGAGGAGCTACTCAAACTTTTGGAGACGTTTTTGGAGCATTTCTTTGGACGAAGTTTTAAATGTTTCTTTGGAATTTGTTCCCTGCATGTTTTTTGTGTCCTGAATGTCTCTCAAACTCATATTTTTCGAAGCCGTTCAGTAAATAAATGGATCTCCAAAACTTTGGAGAAGTTCTAGGAATTAACACTTTCCGATACATTCACGATGAAATCCGGAGAACTTCAAGATGATTATGGGAGAGTCAACAACTACAAATTTCTCGCGTAAGTACAACATTCCTGTGAAGAAATAAGTCGAATTTCTTAAGTGCAAAATCAGGACACTTCTCCGGGATTTTCCACGAAGAATTCCGGAGAACTTTACGAATATTTTGGGAGAATCAACTGAAGGAACCTGGTCTTTTTTGTTTTCACGGAAGGTCCATCAGACCTTTTCTCAAAGAAACAGTTCAATAACGTCGATTTTTTTTAGAGAGTATTTTTGAAAAATTGTGAAAAACATCCTATGAAAATGTCTGGAAAATACTCAGGGTATTATTTTTAAAATTTTACCCACAACATTGTCATGTCCTTAAAACTTCCAAAACAGTTCATAAGGTAGTTTGATCACCGCCAGTTATGAAGAAATTTGAGGGATGGGCAGTTCTGAGTTTTTCCACGAAGAATTCCGGGAAATTTGATTGAGTAACCTAAAAATGAATTTTTTTTCGAAAAGTCATAACTCCTTAAAAGTATCAAACAAAAGTACACCGATCCTTCTCAAACCTTCAAGTAACGTTTGAAACACCTCGCAAAGACCAAAAGCTGCTGCGACCTATCGTTTATTTATGTTTCTTAAAAATATCAATTAGTTAAACTTTAGTTCTGTTCGGATTTTTCGATTTGTCCAGCCAAGGAGGCAATCCTGTCAACATCCACCAGCGCACCCGGAATGAGCTGATCAATTTCGCCCACCATCGAATCGGAGAGAGTGCCTTCAAAACAAAAACCGGAAATTGTAGTCTCCTCTCTCCTAATCCGAACTAATTCCGCGACTCACCTTTATCAACAGCCTGATCGATCACGCCAACCAGCTGACCGAGCGACGCACTCAGCTGGGAAATCAGCTCCATCAGCATGGCGCTTGGCTTCTTAGGTGAGCCCAGATCCGTTTCCTTCTGGATAATGGCGCTAATGTCCTCTATCGGGTTCGGAGCGGGCGCCATCGGTTCCTCTTCGATCGGCTCGAGCAGTATTTCGGTTGGCTCGGGAATCGGTTCGCCTTCGGGCGAAATCACGGCAATCTCTTGCGGTTGGTCGGGAATCGGTTCCACATTCTGCGATATGATTTCAATGTCCTGAGGTTCGTTGGAATTCGGTTCGACCTGCTCCGCAATGATTTCAATCTCTTTTGGGTTATCGGGAGTCGAATCGACCGGCACGATCACGACCGGTTCGTCTGGTTGCGACGGAAAGGCTGGTGGATGGACAATTGAATCTGGCGCTACGAGGGTTGGTGGTTCTTGTTCGATCACATCGATGACCATAGGTTTTGCAGGTTTATTCGGTTCTTTGAAATGTGAAAGGACGGCATCCAGTATTTCTTTTTGCGGAAAACGAACTGGCTTGGGCAGGTGAGTTGGCCATTGCGGACTGTGGAATACATGTTTCATAACTTCATGCTTCCTCAGACGTCCGCTCTTTACGATGTGCTTAATGGCTTCCAGCAGGAGTTCCTTCCGGGTCAGCTTTGGCCGATGGGCACTCATTTCATACATCCAATCAGCGTCTTCGTTGAAATGGGCAGGCCGGTACGATTGACGGATCTGAATGTTGTGTTGCTGCGGATGATTCCTGGGCGACCTGGCCGATACGGCCACGATCACCACCAACAGAGTGAACACCAACGAGTTGCGCATTTCTGGAACCGAATGCTTTCTGACGATTGTGGGATTTACGATCATATTATATATTTATATGGGAAGTGGACTTGCTTCAGCGTGAACGAGGGGTGAAATTGAATATGGAATCGATTTTCCCGTGAACCGATGGGTGAGATACGGGCGAGCGAACAAGTCGTGGCAATCAGCGGTTGTTTACATTGCGACACTAATTGAGCTATTAGCGGGTTATGGAGGTCCAAAAGTGCTTTGCAAATCTCTTTATTTTCGCTTAAGGTGACTAGCTGTTTTGACTGATCGGTCCGAATTTTTGATCTACACTTTTGCTCCACTGGCCGACATTTGCGGTTTCTATTACCGTTTAAGTAGAAGGCGTAAAACATCGTCGGAGGTGACATCTATTGGCGAGTGGCCAAACAAGGTTGAAATGTTTCAGTTTGATGAAGACACAGTCAAACTATTGAGTGAATGCCGTAACGCAACTCACTCATGAATGAGTGTCACTTCATGTTTGTCTGGTACAAATTCAAACCGTTTTCAAGTAATTAGAATTAATTACATTTTCAAGTTATATAGCCCTATTATAGCGGATTTTTTCGTACTTTAAAATTTGGCCAAAATTGGAAAGAATTGGAACTACGGTTCCAAACTATGAAAAGTTATTCCAATTTCTGACGAAACTTTTTAACAACACATTTCAACTGTTTATGTAGCTGATTCTGGAGAAGTTGACCAAATGTTTGGTGGAATTGAGAAATCTTCTGGAAAAACTTTTTAAGCGTACTGTTAAGAAGTCAATTAGGCTTTTGGGGGAGTTGTTAATGATTCTGGATAAGATGTTTCTGGAGAACATTTCCAAGTTACCGATTAAGAAGAAGCTGCTCAAGTTTCTGGAGAAATTGCCGAAGTTTCCGGAGAGCCATTCAAGCTTCAAGAGAAATTTTGAAAGCCTCTGACGAAGCAGCTGGAGTAGACGTTAAAGCTCAAGCTGCTTGAAGAGCTATTTTAACTTCTGGAACTGTTCAAGCTTCTGTGTGAATTGAAAATGCTTCTGGAGAAGGTTGATCAACCTTCTGACGAAGCTCCAGAAGCTCCATCTGCTGAAGAAACTGTTAAACCTTTTGGAGAAACTGTTTAAGCTTCTGGAAAAGTTGTTCAATTCACTGAAAAAGCTTTTCAAGCTTTCTTTTCAGAGGGCTGATTAAGCTTTTGGAGAAGCTTTTTGAGCTTTTGGAGAAGCTGTTTGAGCTTCTGAAGAAGTTGTAAAAGCTTCTAAAGAGACTGTTTAAGCTTCGGAAGAAGCTGTTTGAGCATCTGGAAAAATTGTTCCAGCTTCTGGAGAATCTTTTCAGGCTTTTGCAAAAGTTTTTCAATCTTCTTAAGAAGTCCTCAAAGGTCTTCTTTTTCGAGAAGCTATTCGAGCTTCTGGGGAAGCTGTTTGAGCTTCCGGAGAAGCTTTTGGAGTTTTAAGAGAAGCTGTTTGACCTTCTGGAGAAGCTTTTCAATTTTGTGAAGAAGCTATTTGAACTTCTGAAGAAGCTGAATGGGCTTCTGGAGAAGCTTTTTGAGCTTTTGGAGAAGCTGTTTGAGCTTCTTGAGCTTTTGGAGAAGCTGTTTGAGCCTCTGGAGAAGCTGTAAACGCTTCTAAAGAGTCTGCTGAAGTTTCGGAAGGAGCTGTTTGAGCTTCTGGGGACACTTTTCGGGCTTTTGAAAAAGCTTTTCAATATCCTAAAAAAGCTCCTCACAGGTCCTCTTTTTGGAGAAGCTGTTTGAGCTTCTGGAGAAGCTGTTTGAGCTTCTGGGGAAGCAATTGGAGTTTTTGGAAAAGATGTTTGGACTTCTGGATAAGCAGTTTAAGCTTCTAGCAGAGCTGTTTACACTACTGGAGAAGCTGTTTGAGCTGAGGACGAAGCTTTTTGAGCTTCTAACGAAGCTGTTTCAGCTTCTCTAGGACCTGTTTTAGATTCTGGAGAAGCTGTATTAGCATGGAGAAGCTGTTTGGGCTTCTCGAGGCTCTGTTTGAGTTTTTGGAGAAGCTTTCCGGGATTCTGGAGAAGCTGATTGAACTTCTGGAGAAGCTGTAAAATCTTTTGAAGAGACTTTTTAAGCTTCGGAAGAAACTGTTTGAGCATCTGGAAAAGTTTTTTGAGCTTCTGGAGACACTTTTCAGGCTTTTGCAAAAGCTTTTCAATCTCCTTAAGAAGCTCCTCTAATGCCTTTTTTTTTGGAGAAGCTGTTTGAGCATCTGGCGAAGCTATTTGACCTTCTTGAGAAGCCGTTTGAGCATCTGAAGAAGCTGTTTGAGCCTATGGAGAAGCTTTTGGAGTTTTAAGAGAAGCAGTATGAGCTTTTGGAGATGTTCTTTGATCTTTGGGAGAAGCTGTTTGAGCTTCCAGAGAAGCTGTTCAATTTTTGATGAAATGGTAGGGCTTCTGGAGGAGCTGTGTGGGCATCTGGCGAAGCTATTTGAGTTCCTAGAGGAGCTGTTTGAGCTTCTGGAGTAGTTTTGGAGTTTTTGGAGAAGCTATTTAAGCTTCTGGAGAAGCTGTTCGGGTTTTTGGAAGAGCTGTTTTCGATTCTGAAGAAGCTGTTTGAGTATCTGGAAAAACTGTTCCATCTTCTGGAGAAGCTGTTTGAGCTTTTTAGAGAGCTAATCAACCTTCTGGAGAAGCTGATTGAACTTCTGGAGAAGCTTTATCAGCTTTTGGAGAAGCTGTTCGAGCTTCTGGAGCGAAGAAGCTGACTGTTTAAGCTACTGAAGAGACTGTTTAAGCTTCGGAAGAAGCTGTTCAAACATCTTGAAACGCTGTTTGAGTTTCTGGAGAAACTTTTCAGGGCGCTGCAGAAGTTTGTCAATCTGCTAAAGAAGCTCTTTAAAGGACCTCCTTTTGGAAGAAGCTGTTTGAGCATCTGGCGAAGCTATTTGACCTTCTTAAGAAGCTGTTTGAGCCTACGGAGAAACTTTTGAAGTTTTTAGAGAAGCTGTTTGAGCTTTTGGAGATGTTCTTTGATCTTGCGGGAGAAGCTGTTCAATTTTTGATGAAACGTGTAGGGCTTCTGGAAGCTGTGTGGGCATCTGGTAAAGCTATTTGAGTTTCTAGAGGAGCTGTTTGAGCTTCTAGAGAAGCTTTTAGAGTTTTTGGAGAAGCTGTTTAAGGTTCTGGAGAAGCTGTTTGGGCTTTTGTAAGAGTTGTTTCAGATTCTGAGAAAGCTGTTTGAACATCTCGAGGACCTATTTGAGTTTTTGGAGAAGCTGTTTGAGCTTCTGGAGAAGCTGTTTGGGTTTCTGGAAGAGCTGTTTTCGATTCTGGAGAAGCTGTTTGAGTATCTGGAAAAACTGTTCCATCTTCTGGAGAAGCTGTTTGAGCTTTTCAGAGAGCTAATCAACCTTCTGGAGAAGCTGATTGAACTTCTGGAGAAGCTTAATGAGCTTTTGGAAAAGCTGTTCGAGCTTCTGGAGCGAAGAAGTTGACTGTTTAAGCTTCTGAAGAGACTGTTTAAGCTTCGGAAGAAGCTGTTCAAACATCTTGAAACGCTGTTTGAGCTTCTGGAGAGACTATTCAGGGCGCTGCAAAAGTTTGTCAATCTGCTAAAGTAGCTCTTCAAAGGTCCTCATTTTGAAGAAGCTGTTTGAGCATCTGGCGAAGCTATTAGACCTACTTAAGAAGCTGTTTAAGCTTCTGGAGAAGCTGTTTGAGCATCTCTAGGACCTGTTTGAGCTTCTGGAGAAGCTGTTTGAGCTTTTGGAGAAGCTGTTTGAGCTTTTGGAGGAACTGTTTGGGCTTCTGGAAGAGCTGTTTTAGATTCTGGAGAAGCTGTTTGAGCATCTGGAAAAACTGTTACATGTTCTGGAGAAGCTGTTCAGAGCATTTCAGAGAGCTAATCAACCTTCTGGAGAAGCTGATTGAAATTCTGGAGAAGCTTTTTGAGCTTTTGAAGAAGCTGTTCGAGCTTTTGAAGCGAAGAAGCTGACTGTTTAAGCTTCTGAAGAGACTATTTAAGCTTCGGGAGAAGCTGTTTAAACAACTGGAAACGCTGTTTGAGCTTCTGGAGAAACTTTTCAGGGCTCTGCAAAAGTTTTTCAATATTCTAAAGAAGCTACTCAAAGGTCCTTTTTTGGAGAAGCTGTTTAAGCCTCTGGCAAAGATAATTGACCTTTTTGAGAAGCCGTTTGAGCTTCTGGAGAAGTTGTCTGAGCCGTTTAAACTGCCGAAGCAACTTTTGAAGGTTTTAGAGAAGCTGTTTGAGCTTCTGGAGGAATTCTTTGATCTTCGGGATATGCTGAAAAATTTGATGAAGAATCTGTTTGGGCTTCTGGAGAAGTTTTGTGGGCATTTGGCGAAGCCTTTTGAGTTTCTGATGAAGCTGTTTGAGCTGAAGCGAAGCTTTTTGCGCTTCCAACGAAGCTGCTTCCGCTTCTACCCAGCAGTTTGAACTTCTGGAGGAGCTGGTTAAGCTTCTGGAGAAACTGGTTGAGCTTCTGGAGGATCTGTTAAAGCTTCTGAAGCTATTTGGACTTCTCGAGGACCTGTTTGAGTTTTTGGAGAAGTTATTCAATCCTCTGAAAAAACTTTGTAAACTTTATCTTTTGGATAAAGTTGTTCAACCTTCGCGAGAAGCTGTGTGAACTTTCGGAAAAGTTGTTGAGCCGAGGGTCGCGACTCTATGTCAGATGCATTTTGAGCGATGTGTATCGATAGAAAGAAGATTGATGAAGGTGTTAAAGATTAACTACAAAAAAGATGGAACGCAATGCAATTTATGGATTCAGGTAAAGCGAGATTTTTCTAAAATTGGTTCGCTAGTGTACAATTTTTCGATTCTCCAGAATCTGGATTTCAATGAGTCACGCCCCATGGTTTGAGCTGCTGAGGAAGCTGTTTGAATATCTGAAGGAGCTGTTTATGCGTTTGGAGAAGCTTTGAGCTTGTGAAAAAGCTGTTCGAGCTTCAGGAAAAGCTATTTTAGCGTCTGGAAAAGTTGTTTGACCTTCTTCAGAAACTGTTAAAGCTACTGGAGAAGTTGTTCAATCCTCTGAAGAACCTCCTCAAGCTCGCCTCTTGAAGATGCGGTTCAGCCTTCTGCAAAAGCTGTTTGAGTTCCTGGAGAAGCTTTTCGAGCTTCTAGAGGAGCTTTTTGAGCTCCTGACGAAATTGTTGGGGTTCTTGCTGTTTATGCTTCTAGAGAAACAGTTTGAGCATCTAGCAAAGCTGTTGGAGCTCTTGGAGAAGCTGTTTGAGCTTCCATAAAAGCTGTTTGAACTTCTGGAAAAGCTGTTTGGACTTCTGGAAAACCTGTTTGAGCTTCTGCAGAATTTATTCAAGCCCCGGAAGAAGTCCACCAAGCTCATCTTTTGAAAAACAGTTTCACAACCACCTGGAGAAGCTGTTCGAGGTTTTGCTGTGTATGCTTCTAGAGACGCTGTTTGAGCTTCTGGAGAAGCAGTTTGACTTCCTGGAAAAGCTGTTTGCGTTTCGCGAGGAACTTCCGGAAAAGTTATTGGAATATCTGAAAATCTGTTTGAGCTTCTGGAGAATTTATGCAATCCTTGGAAGAAGATCGTCAAGATCTCCTTTTGGACAAACTGTCCACACTCCTGGGGAAGCTGTTTGAGCTTCTGGAGAAGCTTTTTGACATCTGGAGAGAGTGTTTGAATTTCCGGAGAAGTTTTTTGATGTTTTGGAGAAGCTGTTTGAGCTTGTGGAGAAGTTGTTTGAGGCGGTTTAAGCTTCAAGAAAAGCTCTTTAAACCTCTGGCGAAGCTGTTTGAGAATCTTACAAAGTTGTTTGAGTTTCTGGGGAAGCTATTTTGGCACCAGGAGAAGCTATTTGAGCTTCTAGAGAAGCAGCTTGAGTTCCTGGAAAAGCTGTTTGCGAATCTGAAAATCTGTTTGAGCTTCTGGAGAATTTATTCAATCCTTGGAAGAAGATCGTCAAGATCTTCTTTTGGACAAACAGTCCACGCTCCTGGGGAAGCTGTTTGAGCTTCTGGAGAAGCTTTTTCAGACCTGGAGAAAGTGTTTGAATTTCCGGAGAAGTTATGTGGGCTTTTGGAGATGTTATTTGAGTTTTTGGAGAAGCTGTTTGAGCCTCTGGAGAAGTTGTTTTGAGGTTGTGAAAAAGCTGTTTAAGCTTCAAGAAAAGCTCTTTAAATTTCTGGAGAAGCTGTTTGAGAATCTTACAAAGTTGTTTGAGTTTCTGGAGAAGCTATTTTGGCATGAGGAAAGCTGTTTGAGCTTCTGGAGAAGCAGTTTGAGCTCCTGGAAAAGCTGTTTGAGCTTCTGAAAATCTGTTTGAGCTTCTGGAGAATTTATTTAATCTTTGGAAGAAGATAGTCACGATCTCCTTTTGGAAAAACTGTCCACACTCCTGGGGAAGTTGTTTGAGCTTCTGGAGAAGCAGTTTGAGTTCCTGGAAAAGCTGTTTGCGAATCTGAAAATCTGTTTGAGCTTCTGGAGAATTTATGCAATCCTTGGAAGAAGATCGTCAAGATCTCCTTTTGGACAAACTGTCCACACTCCTGGGGAAGCTGTTTGAGCTTCTGGAGAAGCTTTTTGACATCTGGAGAGAGTGTTTGGATTTCCGGAGAAGTTATGTGGGCTTCTGGAGATGTTATTTGAGTTTTTGGAGAAGCTGTTTGAGTTTCTGGAGCAGTTGTTAGAGGTTGTGAAAAAGCGGTTTAAGCTTCAAAAAAAGCTCTTTAAATTTCTGGAGAAGCTGTTTGAGAATCTAACAAAGTTGTTTGAGTTTCTGGAGAAGCTATTTTGGCATGAGGAAAGCTGTTTGAGCTTCTGGAGAAGCAGTTTGAGCTTCTGGAGAAGCAGTTTGAGCTTCTGGAAAAGCTGTTTGAGCTTCTGGAGAATTTATTTAATCTTTGGAAGAAGATAGTCACGATCTCCTTTTGGAAAAACTGTCCACACTTCTGGGGAAGTTGTTTGAGCTCCTGGAGAAGCTGTTTGAGCTTCTGGAAAAGCTGGTTGAGCTGCTTAAGAAGCTATTTAAGCTTTTGGAAGATTTTCAGTTTCTGGAGAAGCTTACCACATTTTGGAGAAGCTTTTTTAATTTCTGAAGGAGAAACTGATCGAACTTCTTGAGAAGTTCAATCCAATGAAGAAACTTTTCAAGCTCTCCTTTTGGAGAAACTATTTGAGTTTCTGGATAAGCTGTTTGAGCTTCTGGAGAAGCAGTTTGAACTGCTGGAACAGCTGTTTGCGCTTCTCGAGGAAATGTTTGAGCTTCCGGAAAAGCTATTTAAGTTTCTGAAAATTTATTTGAGAATTTATTCAATCCTTTGAAGAAGATCATCAAGCTCTACTTTTGGAGAAACTGTGAAAACTTCTGGGGAGGCTGTTTGAGCTTCTGTAGACACTTTTTCATACCTGGAGAAACTGTTTGAATTTTCGGAGAAGCTTTTTGAGTTTTTGGAGAAGCTCTTTGGGCTTCTGGAGAGGTTGTTTGAGTTGGAAAAAAGCTGTTTAAGCTTCAAGAAAAGCTCTTTAAACTTCTGGAAAAGCTGTTTGAGCATCTTACAAAGTTGTTTCAGTTTCTGGCGAAGCTGTTTGAGCTTCGGAAGAAGCTGTTTAGGCATCAGGAGAAGCTGTTTGAGCATCTGGAGATGCTGTGTGAGCTCTTAGTAAAGATTTTTGAACTTCCGGAAAAGCTGTTTGAGCTTCTGGAGAAGCAATTTAAGCTTATGGAAGAGTTTGAGTTTCTGGAGAAGCTTATCACACTTTGGAGAAGCTTTTTTAATTTCTGAAGGAGAAACTAATCGAACTTCTTGAGAAGTTCAATCCAATGAAGAAACTTTTCAAGCTCTCCTTTTGGAGAAACTATTTGAGTTTCTGGATAAGCTGTTTGAGCTTCTGGAGAAGCAGTTTGAGCTGCTGGAACAGCTGTTTGCCCTTCTCGAGGAGTTTGAGCTTCCGGAAAAGCTATTTGAGTTTCTTAAAATCTGTTTGAGCTTTTGGAGAATCTATTCAAGCCTTTGAAGATCATCAAGCTCTACTTTTGGAGAAACTGTAAAAACTTCTGGAGCAGCTGTTTGACCTTCTGGAGAAACTTTTTCATACCTGGAGAAACTGTTTGAATTTCCGGAGAAGTTATTTGGCCTCTGGAGAAGCTCTTTGAGTTTTTGGAGAAGCTGTTTGAGCTTCTGGAGAAGTTGTTTGAGTTGGAAAAAAGCTGTTTAAGCTTCAAGAAAGGCTCTTTAAACTTCTGGAGAACCTGTTTGAGCATCTTACAAAGTTGTTTGAGTGTCCTGAGAAGCTGTTTGAGCTTCGGGAGAAGCTGTTTAGGCATCAGGAGAAGCTGTTTGGGCATCTGGAGATGCTGTGTGAGCTTTTAGTAAAGATTTTTGAACTTCCGGAAAAGCTGTTTGAGCTGCTTAAGAAGCATATCACACTTTGGAGAAGCTTTTTTAATTTCTGAAGGAGAAACTAATCGAACTTCTTGAGAAGTTCAATCCAATGAAGAAACTTTTCAAGCTCTCCTTTTGGAGAAACTATTTGAGTTTCTGGATAAACTATTTGAGCTGCTGGAACACCTGTTTGCGCTTCTCGAGGAACTGTTTGAGCTTCCGGAAAAGCTATTTGAGTATCTGAAAATCTATTTGAGCTTCTGGAGAATTTATTCAATCCTTTTAAGACGATCATTAAGCTCTACTTTTGGAGAAACTGTAAAAACTTCCGGAGCAGCTGTTTGAGCTTCTGGCGAAACTTTTTCATACCTGGAGAAACTGTTTGAATTTCCGGAGAAGTTATTTGGCCTCTGGAGAAGCTCTTTTAGTTTTTGGAGAAGCTGTTTGAGTGTTGTTTAAGCTTCAGGAAAAGCTCTTTAAACTTCTGAAGAAACTGTTTGAGCATCTAACAAAGTTGTTTGAGTTTCTGGCGAAGCTTTTTGAGCTTCGGGAGAAGCTGTGTCAGCTCTTAGTAAGATTTTTGAACTCCCGGAAAAGCTGTTTGAGCTTCTTAAGAAGCTATTTAAGTTTATGGAAGCTGTTCGAACTTTTGGAGAAGCTTTTTGAATTTCTGAAGGAGAAACTGGTCGAGCTTCTTGAGCAGTTCAATCCAATGAAGAAGCTTCTCAAGTTCTCATTTTGGGGATACTGTTTGAACTTCTGGATAAGCTGTTTGAAATTCTGGGTTAGTTGTTTGAGTTTCTGAAGAAGCGGTTCAACCTTATGGAGAAGCTGTTTGCACTTCTATAAAAACTGTTGAAACTTCTGAAGAAGCTGTTTTAAATTTCTGGAGAAGCGGTATGAGCTACAGAACAAGCAGTTTCACCTTCTGTTGGAGCTGTTCAACCTCAAAAGCCTAAAAAGTTCCTCCATGAGTGCGGATTCATTTTTTGAACATGTATAGTGCCAGAACTACACTAATCATGTACGGAAATTCAAGTCTTTGGGTGTAAATATTGCTAAGTAATAGTGACGATTGTTGGAAATGGGTCCGCTAGTAGCACCCCACTCTACATTTTGTTCCACAAATTTCAACACAGATTTCCCCCCAAGTCTCGAAACCGCGTGACAAGTTCCGATTTACCTCCCTTTCCCTCACCTTCCCACCCGCAAATAGCCGTCACAAATTGAGTGGTAATTAGTTTGCAAATTCCATAAAAGCCCCCTTGCCAGCCCGCCAGTTAAAGAGAGCCCGCTCAATCCGCATAGAGCACTCAACCCATTCGAGTCTAGTTTCGAGTCAATAAGAGCCACCACCGGGCGAAGATGATGACAAAACAACGCAGCAGTCCCAATCCCACAATCTTCTGGATTTGCTCGGCGCTAATCCTGGTCAGCCGGGGAGGAGGCGGCAGTGCGTTCCCGTTGCTCAACGACATCGACGGCAAGCGGCTCACGCTGGACGAGGAACTTGGTCACATGTACGACCTACTCAGCACTCTCAGCCGGCAGTCCAATCTGGCCATCGAGGAAACGATCTGCATCGTTCCCATCATTCAGCAACCGGTTTGCGGCAGCGACGGCCAAACGTACGCCAATCGGCAGCTGGTTCAGTGCACGGCGAGGGCGCGTGGCGGAACTGGCCAACCGGGCGGCGGCGACTTGACGGTAGCCCGGGAGGGGAAGTGCTGATCGGATGTAAGATGCAATAAATATCAATCGAAAAGTAGGCTTTGAAAAATGCGACTGTCGAAAAATGCTTTGCGTCACGATCAGGCCGGTATGCAGTGGGAAGATGATTTCTTCTTTAGTTGGATAATACCGTTAAGATTGTCGTCTTCTAGGAAGCCTCCTCCGGCTGAGTCATCTTCTATGTTTTGCTTTCTGCCTCGTTATCATCTCTCTCTCTATGTTTTAACCGCTCGGTGTCGGGTTTGTTTCGAGTTGATTGGTGCCATTTTTTACGACTTGGACGGGGTTTTGGGTTTTGGAAACACCTGGCGAATATGATTTCTTCGGCACTATCGAATTCCCGAACCTTGAGAGTTGGCTTGCTTGCTGTGGAATATAATTTATCGATCGAAACTATTGCCAGCCAGCGACGCGCGGAAGAGGCATAAATCTCGTCGGTCATGAAATTTTGTCTTTCATATGCTCGAAAGAAAAAAAACGTGCACAAAATTTGTGTGTAGTTGATTAAGTCAAAACATGCCACGGTCTGATGGTTGGAATGGGAAATTTCGGCGATTGTTTCGGTTTTCTGACCCCCTGCAACGAACGAGCGATCGCGATGTGCCGGTTTTTCGGTGCGTATGGAGTCGAACCGAGGAGCGTGAAGATTCATTTTTTCGGCTTAATTTGATCGAGTTATCAGTTTTATAATTAAAGCGAATCCTTCGTGCTTCGACTCTAAATGATTTTGAATAGATTCTTATAATAGTAATCTGGATAAAAAAAAACAAAAAAAAAAGTATTATCGCTGTGTTAAAAAGAGCTGACATGTGGCAACGTTGTAAATGAGCCAAAGAATTCTCTCTCACAATTTTTGAAAAAGACAAGATAACTAAAGTGTCATGTGCAAGACATTTCAGCACGAGACGCAACCTAGCAATTCTCTACCAAATGAGTAAACGACTCAACTTGACCCTCTCCGATTTGAATGAAACTTAATCATATGATTTCAGTGTGAGAAAACATGTTTTTTCGCTTGGTCAAAACATTTTTTTTAAAGAGTAATTTTTCAAAAGCTCGCAGATATTTTCATTTGGGTATCCCTCAATATTTCATAACTCGAAAACCTTTGATAATAATGAGAAGAGAAATTGAAGATAATCAATGGATCTAAACTATACACTGAAAAAAAAAATGAAAATGATGAATGGCAATCGTTGAAATGTACAAATGCTATTCAATTTTTCACTGGTAGCTCTTTTGGTTATACGAAGCTTTATAAAAGCTATCCTGAGAACTTAAAATAAAACAACTTTCAAAAAATTAAAATATTATAATTTTTAAATTTTGAAGTTTTTGCAGGAATTAGAAAATCATAATGATATCATATGATTTTTAAGGTCATTTCAAATCAAAACGCTCTAAGTGAAAAAAATTCGATATGTAGCCATTTTCAAGAAAATTTGAATTTTATGTCAATAAAAAAATGGTGTCAACAGATTTAACAAACTTTTTAAGGATACTTCACATCAAGATTTTATTAAAATGCTTCTATTGCTGAAAGGAAACGAAAACGTGCTCTAACGCGAACCCAAGAACTCTACATATTAACACGAATGGAGATAATATATAATAGATACGAATGAACGTAGTATTTTTCATTAACATAAATATATACACTATTATATGAATATTTATTGGGAACGGAGGGACCACCAGGGCACCCGATTGAATCACTCTGGATGGGGAGAGTGGGAATGCCAACTCCCCATTGCTAACAGTTTGTGAATAGAGGGCAGGCTCTTCGTCCCGCCCATTGGGGCATCCTGTTTTGCCGACATAAAATTCAAATTATCTTCTTCGATAGCGTATTCCACGGATCAAATCTTACCTTCAAAGACCCCCACATGCCAAACCTGGTTCCATGTGCTTGATTAGTTCTCGAGTTGAAAAAAATTAAAGTATCATAACAGGAAAACCGTTCATACTGATCAAAATGTGTCTGAGAAGAAGTTGAATGTCAATTGAGCTTTGTGAACTAAAGTATACACTGAAAATAAAAAATATTTTTTCAAAATAATTCTGAATAAAATTCCCGAATGCGTATCTATGAAATGAATTTTTCTTAGCAATCATCTTAAGTAATGCGCAGAATATTTAAAGTTATTCTAAGATATTTCAATATAAAATAGCTTCCAACAAAATCATGATTTTGAAATTTTGATGTTTTTATAAGAAACTAGATGAACCCGATGCGAGCGCTGCTACGCTTGCAACTAAATGATTGACAATTTATTAGAATTAAATTCGGAATGAGTTTTCTTTTTCTTGATTCTTACCCGAGAAATACACTTTTTTTTTGTTTTAGTAACGTGGATAATTCTCATGTTTGATTGAAATTTGTGTTTCATTTCTATGGAAGCCTCCCTCCCCCGTTCCAGTGATGGGAGGGATCTTAAACCAACATACAATCTTTGCCTTCTAAGCCCCCAACATGCCAAATTTGATTCTATTTGCTTGGTTTGTTCTCAAGTTATGCAAAACATTTTGTTTCATTTGTATGGGAGCTCCCCTTCCAGAGGGCGGAGTTTTCTTAAACCACCATAGAAACATTTCTTGCCTCCAAAAATCTCCACTTGCCGAATTTTACTCAATTTGCTTGATTAGTTCTTGAGCTATGCAGAAATTTGTATTTCATTTGTATTGGAGCTCCCCTTTTCAGAGGGGTTCTCAAACTACCATAGAAATATTTCATACTTTCAAAAACCTCCACTTGCCAAATTTGTTTCCATTTGCTTGATTAGTTCTCGAGTTATACAGAAATTTGTGCTTCATTTGTATGGAAGCCACACCTTCCAGAGAAGGGAAGGGTCTCTAACTATCATAAGAAGAGAGATTTGTTTTTTGTTTCAGAATCCCCCTTTTCAGAAGAAGGAAGGGTTTCAAATCATCATAGAAATATTTCTTGCCTTCAAAAACCTCTACATGTATTTCCTCGTACATATATTTACCTCTACCAATAGGTATTTACCTCTACATTTATCTCCACTATTTGTATTGTGTTGGTGGCCCTACTTTCAGAAAAGAGAGTGATCTTGAGTCACCTTAGAATCATTGGCTTCAAAAACCTCCACCAACCAAATTTGATTACATTTGCTTGAGTTGTTCACGAGTTATGCAAGCAATTTGTTTCATTTGTATGGGAGCCCCCCTTCCAAAAGGCAGAGGTCCTCAAACCACCAGAAATTCTTGTTTTAATTGTACGATCCCCTCCCTTTCAGAATGAGGAGGGTCTCAAACCACAAATGAAACATTTCTTACCCTCAAAAACCTCTGCATGCCAAATTTGGTTCCATTTACATGATTATTTCTCGAGATACGCAGAATTTTGGGTTTCATTTCAAGAGGGGAGGGATCTTGAACTACCATAGACGGTTTTCGCGCCAACTCAAACAAATGTTGGCAGCACCTTCTCCGATTACAACGAAACTTTCTGGGTGTGTAGACCATGACTAGATAAGCCACTTTGCATACTTAGTTTATTCATGTTTTTTTTTGCTAGACTGTCTTTTGAACATGGGTTGTATGGGTGATTATCATAAAATAAGTCAAGTCTTAAGAAAAAAATATTGAAAAAAAAACCAAAATGAGCCCTACACTGAAAAAAAAAACATTTTTAAAATTGAAAGTCGATTTAAGAAAAAAAACACCATTTTTTATTTCGATGAAATTTTGCCTCAAGTAGGTAATTATGTTCCCTACCAACCGTTCATACATCACAAGATGGGCACTTTTAAGGAAACAAAGTTTTTCTAACAAAAACCTTTTCATGTCCCATTGATTTTTTTTTCAGTGTATTTTGTTATCAAAAACTAAACCAGTGAAGTTCATAACCTTCCCAGAATCCAATGAAACTCAATTTGTTAGGAGATTTTGTCCTATTCATTCAATCATGTGGAAGAGTTTTAATTTTTGTTTGCAATATGTATTGAATTTAACTTTAATATATTGATTTTTTTTATAATGTCTCATATATTCATATTAAAATATTTGTCTTAGAGCTATTTTTAATCATGTTGTTTTCTAATTTTTTTACAGATCATGGTCAATATGTTTGGTTCATCTCCTGGATTAGAATAACTAATACTCCGCATACGATTTGGGTCGAAAACCGTCGATAGAAACATTTCTTGCCTTCAAAAACCTCCACCTACCAAATTTGGTTCCATTTTCTTCATAAGTTCTCGAGATATGCAGAAATTTGTGTTTCATTTGGGGTCTCAAACCATCATAAGATCCTTGAAAAATGCTCTTGGTGAGTAACTTTCTGAATGTGGCCGATTTCAAGATAGGTTGAACTTCATTTTAATAACACAATTGTGTCGAAAGGTAACTTGTTGAAAATCCTATGCATTTTATAAGAAACTTCTCGTTGTAGATGGAGAATCACAACTAGCTTAAAAAAAGGGATAGTAAAATTCAAAAATTTTGCCGACGTAAAATTAAATTTATCTTGCAAACGGATACACTTATAGATAAGCTCACCAAGAGCATTTGAATTCAAAATAATTTAAAGATTTATATTATTTTATTATTATTTCCTGCAAAAACTTCAAAATGTGAAAAAAACAATTGATTTTGTACATATTTTTTTATGTTTTTTTTATTTTATGTTGCTTTATGTTGAAATAACTTTTATTATTTTTTCGAATGACTTAACGAGTTTATAAAGCAAAAAGAAGATAAATCGTACCATACAAGGAACGGAATCCACCATCATCAAATTTTATTTTTAAATGTTTTGAATTTTTTTTTCAGTGTATATTTTACCTTAGAAAGCCTGATTTATTATCAACATTTACACTTAATTTCTATACAATTAACGTATTACGAGGTATGATCTTTGGAAAATTACATCTTTGAAAACAAAATCGCCCTAATAAAAACATACTCTTGAGTCAAACTATGTTTTTTTTTGTTCAGGTGGAAAAACATGATTTCCCATACTGACAGCATGTGCAAAGTTTCATCGGAGAAGGTCATGTCGGATTATGATATTTTTTTACCTTCACTGGGGTCTTAAAAAACCGTGAGATAATACTTTGGCTCATTTGCAACGTTGCCACATCCCAGCGCTTGTTGGCACGGAGTTAGTAGAAATCTGTCCTTAATTTGTTTTTGTCACAGTTGTTAGGGAGTATTCTTAAATCACTTCTAGAGGGACTTCTAGAGTCCCTTAGTGTATTTGACATTTCAAACAAAATTTAGTTGGAATTAAAACCAACAGTTTCTGAACAATTTCCACACATGTTTCAGACTGGTTCAAGATCAGAGTTCTCGGAACAAATCCTTTTCGGGACTCTTGGGAAATCTTGCTTAATGTATTGAGCTTGTGCCATTATACACGGAGAGGGTTTTTTTACTAGGAATTTGGGTTCAATCTGAATCGAGATTCAATGTATTAAGAACTATCCTGAATTATTATGTTTTTTTTTCAAAAATTTCCTCAAAATGATTTGGAAATTTCCTTTGGATAAAAGTGGTTCACATTCTTGATGTAGCCTGTTGAATGAACGCAAATCATCTACAGCAGACGAACAGTTTAAAGAGACGTTAATACGAAGAAGCACATTGTGGTGAGATGACATTTTAAGAACTTTAGACGGATTACTAATATCAATACTTCGCACTCTTTGCATGGATCGTGTATTGAACTCCAGAAAAGATTGGTTTGATACGAATTTATAGATGATCTTATCAAGATGAACTCTTCTAAATAGGCAACGCACAGTGACCGGAAAAGCATTTTTTTCACGGCGAACTTAATTACTCTCGAGGGTTACGTTTTCGAATCATGTCTTCTACAAAGTTGTACCTTAACAAGTTGTTCATCTTGTGGAGATAATTTCGTAGTTTGAAACTTTACCGCTAGGGTAGCGCTGTTGCTAACTTTTGAACAAAACACAATAGAAGGGTGGTGTCAAACGCAAGTTTGTAGGGAATATAATTTAAAGCAACTTTGTTCAAGACACCAAAAACTTGGACCCCCTTATAACGTGTACATCATTTTGCTGCTAATACCTGCTATCCTGTAATCTGCACATCCTCGAAGATAGTTCAAAAATTCATTAAAACCGACGTAAATCCTTTGAATTAGTTGTCTTCTACGAAAAAGGGCTTTTTTAAATTACCTAAAACTTAGTAGAACAATTAAAAAATGGGAAAATTCAAATAAGAAATTATGATATAAAAACGAGATTTAAGGGGGTATTACATTTTCATTCCTTTTTCATCCTACAACTTCGTCCAGTTGAGAGATAGAAAGTTTTTGTGTTCTGCAAAGTTTCAATACATAGTTTTGAACCAGAAACAAAAAAGTAATTTTTTTCCAGGTGTATACACCTCTTAAATCAAATTTGTTAACACAACTTTTCATTATTTCGTCCCACTGTGCAGCGGCATTGGGATTTCAGCGTCAAAATCTGTTTCTCACTGTATTCCGGGACTTTTGTCTTCTTTCGGCACTTTATTCCCAGATCATAGAACTGTAGAACGCGTCAAAAATACTAGTCGAAAGAAGTGTGTGTGTGAGAGAGAGAGAGAGAGAGAGAGAGAGAGAGAGAGAGAGAGAGAGTGTGAGAGAGAGAGAAAGAGAGAGAAAGAAAGAAAGAAAGAGAGAGAGAGAGTGAGTGAGTGAGTGAGTGAGTGAGAGAGAGAGAGAGAGAGAGAGAGAGAGTGAGAGAGAGAGAGAGAGAGAGAGAGAGAGAGAGAGAGAGAGAGAGAGAGAGAGAGAGAGAGAGAGAGAGAGAGAGAGAGAGAGAGAGAGAGAGAGAGAGAGGTACATTCCGTAATTTTTATCAGAGCTCGTTTATTGTTGTTGAGCATAGGAGCCTCGAAAAAAATCCCAAATTTTAGTTGCCACCAGGTACATTTGCTTGTTTCTTTCTTCCACAGAAACTACCGACATATTCTCTGAACGTGTTTGATATTTGAGCGAAAAATCAAAGTTTGTCCCGAAAACCGATTTGTTATCGCAGAGAAAAGAAAGGCTTCTTAGCATTACAAGTTCATTGCTTTCACAGTTTGCTTATTACTTGCTCTTAAGTGCAACTTAGTGTTCTAAAAGCGGCTCAAAGTAATTGATTGAGGCTTTCGGTGTCGGTACCATTTTTGCATTAGTATGGTTGTGTGGCAAGTACAATCATACCCTACGCCGAGGGAGTCGAGAAAATCTTTTAAACGAAAAATTCCTGAACCAGACCGGCAAACGAGTCCAATCACCTCTAGCATGGTGTTGCTTTGCCAACTGAGTTGAATGAGACGGATGTCAAACTTAAACGACATCGGGTGGAATATTTAAATATTCGAACCCATTTAAACCAACACTAAGGATACTGTTGTGGTCGCTCGCGAAGTGTGATGGTGGTTTACTTCGCGATTTTTGATTTTGTATCTACGCTAATTACCGCTGTGAACCGATTTACAGCAACAGTGAGGATGCTATTGGAATAACTCACAAAGTGTGATCGTGGTTTACTATTAAGAAGACAAAATAATTTTCAATAACACTATACTAGTTGGGGTAGAAAACTCTCAATTCAGCAATTCCGTAGAAAAATGATATACGATCTGTCATAATTTCAGAATTTATCCAGAAACATAAGACCCGAAGTTTCTTATTCCGTCATTAGGGTGACCATTTCAGCGTTAGGGTGGTCCGAAAAAATTACTCTTTTTTTTGATGATTTTAATTTTTTATCTCAGACTTTTTGAACCCCTGCACACTTTTGCCTAAGGCGATAAAGCGTGATCGAAAGTGTTTTGACCATAAAAACTACGTTTTTCGCTATAGATTCTGTAAGAAAGTTTTTTCATGAAGAATTCTTCATCTAATGAAGTTAAAAATTTGGTGATTAATCACCCAAGTAGTGAGAAAAAATAATTGTTTTCTAATTTTTGCATATAAAAATAAACTTCATGTGGCAATGTTATAGCAAATTTAATACAAAACAACTTTGCCGAAGCCTTCGTAGGCCTTTCAATTGATTTTAATGTAAATATGGGGAGTTTTTTTTTTATTGAACATCCCTTACATTCAGTTTTTTTTAATATAACATCTCGTGGCGATTTTCTGCAAGTTTTAAATGTTTCTACATTTTTGTTATTCGTATAGAAACATACAAATTTTCTGAAAATAGTTGATTGTTATCTAATATGTTTTTTGAGATATTGAGGTTTTTACTAGAAGTAATGTGCTATTTTAGCGTAAAAATCATGAGAAACGAACGATTGCCTCTGGATTTAACAGTGCTGGATTCATACTTTCAGAAGGTAGGGTTAGACCCACGGAAACACTGAGACAACACTGTAAAGCACGGTATAAACCCTAACCAATTTTACTTTCAGCCAAATTTTCTAACACAAGGTAAGCAACCAAATGACCACTACAAAATATACTAAATATCCACGACCTAATATATAACGGGAAAAGGAAGGGACCATCAGAGCACCCAAGTGGAACGATTTGGATAGGGAGCATGGGACTGCCTCATCTTTATTGTAAACATTTTGCGGAACGAGGGCGCAAAAATGGTCACCCTACAAAACTACCAATTAATATGACATTCTGAGAGATATCTTTTCTCTACGAAATTGCTGAATTGATAATTGTGGAAGTGCTTATAGAGTACTAAGTTGAGTGCAGGCGAAAGCTTGTTGAAAAGAGCATCAAAACCTGCTTTGAACCGTTTTGAAACAACAGCTAGCATTTTCGACTTTTCATTTTGGGAAAACAAGGCAAGGTTTTAATAGTAATATTCCAAAAGCGGATCGATCGCGGAGTCACAAATTATTAATGATAGAGGAATCTTACTCCAGAAATATACTTTAAAGAGTTATTTACAAACCCGAATCAATCCACCGATGGTGAGACTGACCCCTTCTTACATTTCACCAGGATTACGAACTCAAATACATATTTTCATCAGAAATTCCAGGAAGATCCCGGAATATTCGATGTGTCGTACATTCAGTTTATAAAATGAACTATTTGTCAATTCTGAACCTATTTATTGTTTATGGATGTGATTAAATATTGACATTAATAGTGCTTAACGACCTACTTAAGTTGGTTATATAAAAGAAAGATGTTTTGTTCATATCTTCCTAACTAAATATCCGAATGAAAGAAAAATCATTAGCGTTCAATAGGAAAGTTGTAGCTTTCATTTGCCGTCAATAGAACTGGAATCGGTTAACAAATGGCTGAAAAACCGATGTGACATTATTTGTAACGCACACACACACACACACACACACACACACACACACACACACACAGACAGAGACAGACAGACAGACATGTGCTCAGTTCGTCGTGCGGAGTCGAATGGTATATGACACTCCGCCCTCTGGGCCTCGGATAAAAAGTCGAGTTTTCAAGCGATCTTAATACCCTTTTTTTTGGTGTAAGAAGGGTTTAAAGCATGAACCTGGAGATCAAATTTGGAAAAAAAATATGATTAAGACTCAATTGACACTGAAATCTGCGAATGATAAATATTGGAACATGTTTAACCTAAAGCTTCCATTTTCCACTAGATAGCGCTCTCTTTTGCTGCAGAAGGATCAAAAGGATTCGTTATTCCAGGGAAACGACCTGGACCCTACCCATCAACACATGGACCGGGACCAACGACCTTGCTTGCCAAATCAAGCTTACCACTACACCATCGGCGATAAAGAGATAATTTTCAATTTCAATCTAGGAGTATTGCCATGTTATAAGAATAGGGGTTTTATGAGGGTTCTGTCTCGATTTCATCATTCCCATTTGAAGCTTATCGCTAGGCTCGTTTCTGCGGGACCAGTCGCTATCATTACTGCTCTGGTTTGGCAAGTACCACCCGACAAATCTGTAAATCAGGCCGGACCCACGCCTTTGCAGACACCTATTTTGAATTTTGTACACCGTGAAACTTGAGGAACGCATTAAAACCTTGATAAAAACTCGTATTGAATACGCGTGTTGTATCGCTTCGGAATGAATTTGAACTTGAAATATCCACCTCGAAACATCATTCTCATCACCCCAATTGCCACATTGGCCAGATGTAGGCACATTTTCGGGTTCATTAGCATCATCGTCATCATCATTGGCACCGAGAACGTCCTCCGAAGGAGGGTTCGCTCGTTGATTCCGGCAAAGACGAAGGGTGCATCATATGTAAGCATTTTCCTCGCTAGGAAGCCACACAACTTCCAGCAAAACGAAAGTCTACCGGTCGGAGGAAGACGAGAACAATTGCACCCTTGATTGGGCTTTATCGCTTTTGAATCATGTTTGTTTTATGTTATGTCTCGTTTTGTTTGAAGTTTCTGATGAATTAGGTAAGTGCTAGGTCATCCAACTTTTTTTTTCCCTAGAGGATTTATGAAGCTATTGCGACTTGCTTTTTCGTTCATTCATTCCTCAGCATGATGATGAAATATCCATTCCCAGTGGCAAAGCCTTGAATCCACTCCTCTCGGTAGTCCGGAAGTCGTTTCTAGACAAAGAGTGAACTTTATATTACGATACGGACCCCGCCGGACCACCCTTTGACCTTAAACACGTAGGAACGGTAAAGCACATTACTTTCCTAATGCAAATATTTGCCCCCCCCCCCCCCACCCGCCTTCTACGTACTATCGATGCATTTACGACGACGACGACGAATGGATGGTCAGCAGAGCTGTGGTTAGAGTGAGAGAGAGAACGCGGCTCTAATTGCATGGCCAACTCTGCTTTGACCTCCTCCTACTGCTGCTGCTGTTGTTGCTGTTGTTGTTTCTGGTGGACTGCTTCTATTTGAAAGTTCAGCACACGAAATGGATTTGTCGTATGTGCAAGGGATGGGGTGTTTGCGGTGGGGAGGGAAGAAGGGGGGGGGGGAGGATGGAAAGTTTCACTTCTGAAAAGCTCTGGGCTTTTCTAAAGTGCGAGTGGAGTGAGTGTTAAACTTCCCGAAGCTCGTTGGATGCGGTAGGATGGCTCAAACATGGAATAATGAATGCAGTTGGCCTGGATGATGTTTAAGTTGTTTCGTTTTCAAATATATTAGTGAATATTTTATTACGAATCCAAATGGAAATATGAAGGCATTCCGAATTATGTTCCTCACTATAATATGTAAAACTCTTGATTCCGGTCTGTGCGACGACCCCGACCAAAAAACTTTTTTCTTATACTCGATTTCATGACAGTGGCAGAGTTAATCAGAAATTCACTACGGAAACCAAGCAATTCAAAATCAAATAAAAAATATTTTTATAACTGGAATGGTCTCACCAGTTTTTACTAATTATTCAGGAAAACTTCCCGAAGACATAGTTCCTTTGAAAATCTTGGACCGAACCGTCCGAGAGTGGCATAGTGTTATAATTATTCTGGTTTTGAAATCACAGACAATGACGTATCGCTAAAGCATTTGAACACCTTAACATCGAAAAAAAAAACACACGCACACACACAATGCCGTTTGCCAAATGAGTACTCACTTTTGAGTTTTCGGACAGACAAAGGACGAAAAAAACTTTTAAGACAATTTCCGGCTTTTGACGTACGATTTTAATATGAAATGGTAATGTTTAGTTGCTATTTGATGATATGAACTAGCAATCTATCTGTCTATATACACTAAGGTCTTTTTTAACACGGTTTTCTTTTTACACGGTTTGTTTTCGGCGATAACTCCAGAACGGAACAACTTATCGACTTAATTCGAATCACATTTTACTCTTTGGGCAAGAAGTAATCATATGGCAGTTTTTCAAAAAATTTACAATTTTTCGTGTAAATACTCAAAAAAATTTAAAACTGTATTTTGACCATTGCACGAAACGGTAACACATGCAAACCTAATCGAAGCAATTTAAATTGTTTATGCATGTGAATTTATCCACTCTATTCAGTCTTTTTTGAACACGGTTTCAGAGTAATAATGGAACGTATCCACCGTGTAAAAATAACCGTAGTGTACATAAAAATGAATTTATGTCTGTCTGTCTATCGGTCTATCTGAACCTTATAGATTCGAAAACTAATGAACCGATTGGCGTGAAATTTTGTATGGAGGGGTTTTTGGGGCCGGGAAAGATTGTTATGATAAATAGAAACCCCTTCCTTTTTCTGGAAGGGGGGGGGGGGCTCCCATACAAATGAATCTCCCACTAAGAAACTTATGCATAACTCGAGAACTAATGAACTCAAGGAAACCAAATTTGGCATGTGAGAGTTCTTGAAGGTAAAAAGTGTTTCAATAGTGGTTTGAGACCCCTCCCTTCTTTAGAAGGTGGGGCGCTCATACGAATAAAACTGAAATTTCTGCATTACTCAAGAATTAATAAAGCAGATGGAAGTCAAATTTGGCATGTGGGGTTTTTAGAAGCAAGAAATGTTTCTATTGTGGTTCAAGACCCCTACTCTTTCCTGGTAGGAGAGGGGGGTCTAATAAAAAATACAAATTTTCACCACATATGAGAACTATCCCTACTGTTATGAAAATTTGTATGCAGGGGTTTTCGGGGTCGGGGAAGGTTCTTTTGATGGTTTGAGACTCCCCCCTCGCCTGGAAAAGGGGGGGGGGGCTCCCATAAAAATGATACACAACTTTCTGCATAACTCGAGAACTAATCAAGCAAATGGAACCAAATTTGGCATGTGGGGTACTTGGAGGAAAAAAAATGTTTCTATGGTGGTTTGTGACCCTTCCCTTGTCTGGGAAGGATAGCTCTCATACAAATGAAACAGAAATTTCTGCATAACTCAAGCACTAATCTAGCAAATGGAACCAAATTTTGCAGTTGGAGGGTTTTAGAGGCAAAAAATGTTTCTACGGAGGTATGAGACCCCTCCCTATGAGAATGAGGGGCTTTCATACAAATGAAACACAAATATCAACCAAACAAGAAAACTATCCCTACTGTTATGAAAATTTGTATGCAGGAGTTTTTGGGACCGGAGAAGGTTCATATGATGGTTTGAAACTCCAATACTAGAAAAATTTAAATGAATCACTTTTTGAAAAAATAAAATAAAAAAACTTAAACACTTTTTCAAACTATCACTAGTAAACGCGAGCAAATTCCTTTAATTTATTTAAGCTCCACTAGAAATAGCTTACTCTTAGACAGATAGGCATAATTCGCATGAACATTTCTGAGCGATTCTGGATGAAAGTGTGATAAAAAAAATGGCGGCCATTATTTTTGTGCTATTAACGACTGTTCCAGAGAGTATAATCAAACCGTATTTTAACGGTCACTTTGAATATAATGAAATATTTCAACATGTTTTGGCTGCGTCCTTTTGTTTGCACATTTCTGAATGACATAGCATCAAAAACGTGCTCAGTTTTGTGTTGAGCGGTCTTAGCGGTATGTCTCCAGAAGCGATTATTGCCGATGATCAGGCAGCACAAAGGTCAAGTAGTGTTTTGGCCTAATTTGGCGTCATGTCATTACGCAAAGGACACTTTAGAATGGTACAAAAATCAAAATGTATGTTTCGTGCCGAAAGACATGAATCCGCCGAACTGCCCCGAGGCACGGCCGATCGAGACTTTTTGGGCTTCAACCAAAGCAAAGCTTCGAAAATTCATAAAACCAGCGGACGACATCCAAAAATTTAAAAAAGATTAGCCAAAAGTGGTCAAAATGGTGGGAAGTACCACTGTGCAGAAGCTAATGGGTCATGTTCGAGGAAAAGTTAGGAGTCTTGGCTATGATTAAATATTTTGATTAAACTATACAATAATATGAAAGAACATTAAAATCTATTTCCGACCATGAATCTTATTGTTCATGAATCCGATAAATAAATTGGTCAGAGCAACGATGGATCGAGTGATGTGTGTCGTCCGACTATCAGAGACACTCTCGAGTCCCTTCGAACCTTGGAGAGGGTTACGGCAAGGTGATGGATTGTTATGTTTACTGTTTAACATTGCACTAGAGGGTGTGATTCGAAGAGCTGGGATAGACATGAGTGGCACGATCTTCAGGAAGTCTGTCCAACTATTTGGCTTCGCCGATGACGTTGATATCGTAGCACGTAACTTTGAGACGACGGCGGAAACGTACATCAGACTTAAGGTTGAAGCTGGATTGGACTTGTGATTAATGCGTTGAAAACAAAATACATGAAGGGAAGAGGCTCACGAGAAGACAATGTTAGCCTCCTAGCACAAGTTCAGATCGACGGTGATGAAATCGAGGTAGTAGACGAATTCCAGGGTGGCCACAGCCTCGGGAAAATCGGAATATGCGGGAAAAATGCGGGAATCCAAAATCATCGGGAAATATGCGGGAAAAAGGCGGGAATTTCAAAAGTCATCGGGAATGTTTGGCATATGGAAGGAACCATACTCACACCTTTTTCAAATGATTTGAGTAGCGTTTTTGTCATTTACTCGGTCCACCAATCTATTCAGCCATTGTTCAGCTAGTTTAAAACGTACCGCTTAGAGCATCTTCAGCGGTGGTCTATTTTAACACCTTTATAGTTGATTTGCATCAGCAAACTTAAAAAGAACCAGCTAAAACAGACCAACTTTGCGTTCCCCGCACCGGTGTAGTATTTCTTGTTGTTAAACCCACCAAAACCTATCATCTTGTCAATCTTAAAATATCCAGAGATCAGAAGCTTTTTTTCAGAGACCGAGGATTTTTCGCAAACTTTTTACCACGGAACATACCATAAAATCAGTGAACTTTCCAGAAATTAAGGGTTCTTCCTAGAAGTTCAGACAACTTTCCTGAAATTCAGATTGTTTCCTAGAAATTCAGGGAATTGTTCACAAATTCAAGGAGCTTACCACGAGTTCAGGGAAGTTTCCAAAAGTAAAGGGTTCTTCACAGAAGTTCAGGTAACTATCCAGAAATTCAGGGGGCTTCCAGAAATAACTTATCAGATTATTTTGGGTATTTTTCAGAAGTTCATAGAACTACTCAAGATGTTCAGGGAACTTCCCAAAAGTTCAAGGAACTTTCCAGAAAATTAGAGAACTTCCAATAGAGAACAGTCAAGAAATTCATGAAGCTTTTCAAGAGTTTGCGGATCTTCCTAGAGGTTTAGTGAACATCTTAGAATTTCATGAAATTTGCTAGACATATACAGAACTTCTTAGAAGTTCGGCGAACATGTAGGAGTTCAAGACACTCCCTTGAAGTTCAGGGTTTCTCATGGATTCAAAAAACTTCTCAGAACTTCAGGAAATGCTCACAAAGATCATGGAACTACCTCAAAGATCAGGAAACTCTCCAAAAGGTCAGCAAACATCTCAGAAGTTTAGAGAACGTCCCAGAAATTCAGAGGAGAACTTTCCAGAAGCTCGAAAAAACTCCCAGATGCTCAGGAGATTCAGCAATTTAGGAAATTTGTCAGTAGTCCTGCAATCTTCCAAGAATTTCAGAAAACTTCCCCCAAGATCGGGGAACTTTTCAGAATTTAGGAAAACGTCCCAGATATACAGGAAACTGGATTTTTTAGCATTCGAAAAGTTTAGGAAACATTCACAAGATTTTTCCATAAGTTTGGGGAGCTTCCCAGAACATCAGGGATCTTTTTAGATGATCGAGAATTTTTCCAATCGTTCCGAAGCATCCCAAAAGTTCAGGGTATTTAAGTTTCAAGAAGAACTTAAACTTCTTACTACTCGATAATTTTTCGAACCCAACCAAAACGAGAATAAACGAACCAACTACTTTTTCATCAATTTCATAGAATTGCCACCTATTTACAATCTTGGAGATCATAAAAAGTTCTTGTAACAACATCTCGGTAATGCTAACTATTCCACAGAAATTCCAAGGATTCCAAGATTTTTTCAATTTCTCGCAAATTATTTCAATATTTGTAATATTCTGCTTTTTATCACAGAACATGTACCTGCTGGAAGTAAAAATAACTTCTGGGTTGTTGTTCCTATTCCATGGATGATCAGCAAACTTTTTGGAAGTTCATCCAAGTTTCCAGAAACGTTAATAATTTTTCGGCAATTCAATGAACTTCTCTAAAGTTCCACCATTTCTCTTCTCGAAAGAGAGCGAGCAAACTTCATGATTATCTGGAAACTTCCAATTATTTTATTCAACTGCCGAGAAGTTTAATCAACTTCTAGCATGTTCATTATAGATATTTCCACCCAATCTTCATAGATATTCCAAAGTTCATTAAATTAAATTTTTAAAGAGTGCGTTCACTAAGAAACTTAGAAGCTTATATAAGTTCTGAAATGATGCAAAATAGATCCGGTATAAAACAAAATTTACAAACACCAGCGATGCAGCGATGTTTTTGCGTTTGGTCTAAACAAATAAATCCAAACCATGATTTGAACCACCGTTGAAGATGCCCTTAGAAGATCTGGCTACACGGCTGTAACAGGTGAGGCCAGAAATGAACTTATCTTTCATGTGGTGGCGAAAGTGTTTGAAGTTTTGCGTTTGTAAGGGTGTTTGCAATGCCGTCTGACGTTGTTTGCCGGATTCCTGAGAAAAGAAAATGGTTTGGACAAATTTTGGCTAGAACCAAGAAGGAGCTACCAAATTTGACAACATATGTTGAAAATTGGCTCTTCCTGTCGCACAAAAAGGCGTATTTTAAATAAATGGAAAGTGTCTGGTGGTAAATCAAACTGGTAAAAGTTTGGGAGCTCAGAGATTTAGCTAGGAGTAATTTATATTAACATTAACTCGGGAAAATAAGGCAAAAATGCGGGAATTTTTATATCAAGATTGTGTGGCCACCCTGGAATTCGTGTATCTGGGCTCATTGATGACCGCCGATAACGACACCAGCAGAGAAATAAAAAAGCGCATTATGGCTGGCAATCGTGCCTACTTTGGACTCCGAAGGACGCTAAGATCGAACAAAGTTCACCGAACCACTAAGTTGACCATCTACAAGACATTAATTAGACCGGTAGTTCTCTACGGCCACGAAACATGGACATTTCTAGTGCAGGCCCTTGGAGTCTTTGAACGGAAGGTGCTGCGTACCATCTACGTTGGAGTGCAGATGGAAGACGAAACGTGGAGGAGGCGAATGAACCACGAATTGCACCAGTTGCTTGGAAACCTCCTATCGTACACATCGCAAATATCGGTCGACTACGATGGGCTGGGCATGTCGTAAGAATGTCGGACGACAGCCCTGTGAAAATGGTTCTCGAAAACGAACCGACAGGTACAAGAAGAAGAGGCCCGCAACGAGCAAGGTGGATCGATCAAGTAGAAGGCAACCTGCGGATCCTCCGCAGACAGTGAGGCTGGCGAGGTACAGCCATGGACCGATTACAATGGAAACAACTTCTGTGTACAGCAGAAGCCACACCGGCCTTAGTCTGATTGGTATGGTAAGGTAAGTCCACTGTGCGGGCGCCGATGGGCTCCATCAAGAGGTAGGTTCGAGATTTCGTTCGAAAAGGATAAATCTATCCATCTAATGCTGTAACTTTGACGTTTTAGTAAAAGTACTGCAAAACAACCATTAATGGACTTTTTAAACTATATTGAATCACGAATAACAGGTCTTTCTGTGCGTACCAATTTACAGTTAGTCAGCCTTTATTCTTGGTCGGTCTTAACTCCCAATGCTGACTTTACACGGTAGCAAAATGGGACAAACGTCCACAAAGCCGAGAATAATCATATGGCTTATGTAAGCTTTCGTTAATAATCAAAATAAAACAAAATCTCAATCTAAAGCCTGTCCACGTTAAATTTCGGACACTTTTCTTTCAGTGTAGATTTTGATTTATTCCACAGATCGCTGAAACGTTTCACTAATATGACAGCTGAAACTCTCCATGTTGTACAACATGTTTACATTCTTGTTACATTCAGTAAAATGCCGTCGAATCAAGAAGGCAGCAAAATCCGAATTTATCGGTACGCGATCTTGCCAAGAAACTAAAACTACCTAAAAGTACCGTGTTTTGTGTTTGCAATTCATTCGACCAGCGCTTGACTGTGGATCGAAAGATTGTGGAAGTGGAAAGCAAATCGAAAAGTATGCGCCCGACAAATAGACAAGAAGGTGGTAGCCATTAATGAGAAAAATCCCAATCTTTCTGTGCGAAATGTGGCTCGCAAAGTTGGGAAGTCAAAATCATACGTACAGAAAGTGAAGCAGCGGCAAGGGCTGAAGGCGTAAAAGGGAAAAAGGTGCCCAACCGTGATGACAAGCAAAATTTCACAGTCATTTTTGTCATAATGGATGGTGAAACATACGTACTCGGAGACTTTAAATAGCCAAGCTTTTGCCGAGCATTTCCGGACAAAGAAGGTGTCCAAATTCCCGACGAAGTATTTGTTTTGGCAGGCCATAGGTAGTTGTGGTCGAAAATCTAAAATTTTCGTCTCTACCGGCACTATCAATAAGGATGTGTACGAGAAAGAATGTCCGCAAAAGCGGTTGCTGCTGCTTATCAGAAGCCCCGACTCTTCAGCTCTGGTTTTGTCGCTTGTCACTATGCGAAATCCGACATGAAATTGTATAAGGAGCAAGAGGCCAAATGCGTGCCAATAACAGCCAATCCACCAAACTGTCCCGAACTTCGCCCAATAGAGAAATACTGGGCTCTAGTTAAGCGGAAACTCTTCGAAAACTAAGAAGAAAGCAAATGGCACCGATGATTTCAAGAGAAGATGGAGAATTGTCATGGTGGGCGTATCTGTTCGAGAATTTTACAGAAAGAAGGATTAACATCTTAATCAACTGTTTATAATGTAGATATTACTCTATTATTGTGAAATAAACAATCGTTTTTGTTGAGTTATGTGAACATATTTGTTTTTTTTTTTGCTACCATTATTTTGGTGTCCGAAATTTAGTGTGGAAAGGCTTTACTACTTTCACTACTGCTGTTGCTACGAATTTACCGGAGTCTATTGCTCATTGTTTTATAATTTATTACTTACTTACTGTTGGAGTGGACTTGTTTCTAGATATTTACTAAAGGTTAAAAAGCGTTGCATTTTTAGAAGAATGATGAGGTGAGGAGATTTGTTGTTAATTTTGTAATTCGGGCGAAGCTCCACGCCCGTCAAGTTTCAAACATTGCGCTCTCGGAGTTATAAATTGAAACCAAATATATGTATTCGAAATATGAAGCGTGTATGATTCGTTGAAAACTTGTTCTCTTTCAATTTAATATCGATCACCACAGCCAGCTGTCTTCATCAACCAACCCCCCCACCCCCCGGACAAAGCTGTTCCAAATTCCCAAAAGCACATTCCCTCAAATCCGAATGGCTCTCTCACTCCACTCGCAGCAGTTCCGAGGAAAGTTCCCTCCGACCAGGGCAGCAGCACTCGTCCGCAGCTTTTCGGTAAAGTGACGCTTACCCTCATTACATCACATGATTAGTACTACTACTCTGTGCAGCTGGCTCCGGTAGATAGAGGTAGATAGGTACTAGAAGCACAGCAGCCACCAAAAGCGCGACGTCGAACAAAGCTTGTCACCGCAGCAAACTTTGCTCGCTCAAAGAAAAGCGATGTGCGGGAAGCTTTGATCCGGTGGCGTACCCTTTCCGAAATGAGAGCGTCGGATTCCGAGTGCGCCGTGTGTGTGTATGTGTGTGAGGGTGATAAGCTTCCTCTCAAATCAACCCCCGTCAGGCTACCAGGCTAAGAAACTTACCGGGGAAAGTTCATTCGTGCATCTCTTTACCATGGGGGGGAAGAGAATTTTCGAAACGCTTTCCACTTCGGAAGGAACCACTTCGCCACAGCCGGGCTTTTTTTTCTCGGTGGGAATCGATTTCTAAAGCACACTTTTTTCCGGACTTGTGGAGTGAGATCACGTCCCGTTCAAAGGAGCTAAGGTTGTTCGAAGAGGTAGAACATTAACTGCTTTTTCTACTAAGCTTTTCAAGCTTCTGTGACGATAAGGGGGGGTTTCCCGCTCTCAACTTACTCTACATGCCATTCTTCAATTATTAACTGAGAGCTTTCTTTGAGAACTGATGCATGAATGGTGTGCACTTTAAACTGGCTTTAAATTGGCTATTTGAGTAGTTTTATATCAATTCCAAAAATAGTGAGACAATTGTCCTCAAGGACTTTTATGAGACTTTCCATTTTATTTATTTTTGATTTAAGAAAAACAAACATAAAACCCTTTTTCATCATGGAATTTGATTATAATATCGAGGAAATTCATTCCGAAAGAGTTCAATAAAGATCGTGCGAAAATATCTAGAGTAACTCAAGAATTGAGTTGGAAATCAAATACAAGACTTCGGACTAAAATATAAGACTAGCCAAGGGGCTTTCCAACATACGAATATATGAAAATAACATGCCCATGGTTGATTGTTGAACGATGGCAATTGATTATTTGCAATTAAACATGAAAAATAAAATAAAATTCCATCCAGAATGTGCCGGAAATCCCAAAAATCATACCCGATCATCATTGATTTGGATGAAACTTGGCACATGAGTTCGGTACGTTGGAAAAAAAAATTCCACTGGTGTTAAGATAATTTGGGTTCAAGAGTAACTTTTGAGATGGGCGTATGTGTTTTTTCCAACATTTTACTTGAAAAATCGTAGTTCAAAAACCATTACATTTAGAGAAAAACTTTATATAAGGGAATTGTAGGGAACTAAAAAGCCTTTCTTAAAAAAATATACACAGAAAAAAAATTTTTTTTTTCATCAAGAAAAATCAAAAATAATTACTAAAAATAAAATATCTAAAAAAACGTATTTTTAATATTTTTTTTATTTGTTGTATGGAAATTTGAGGAAAAAAGACACGTTTTAAAAAAAACTCTAGGATGGACGCTCTTATAATAAAAAAGTTTTTCAAATAGCGAACTTTGGTGTATATTTCAAATTTTGGTTATTCATTCTTATAAATAAATTTTGATGTTACAATATGGTTTTGGAGATCATTACAAACAATAATGATGATAATGATAAACCACGTAAACGCAACCGTTTTCAAGATATTTCTGATTTTCTTTCAATAAAATTTCAAAACCTCAAAAAATACGCCCTTTTCATAAATTACTCGTGATATTAAAACAACAATAGCTAACGATTGTTTCTCTTGTGTTTTTAGCCTTTTTAAAACACATGTATGTGCCTCTTACTTACTCTTAACAGCTCGTCGATTGAAAAAGCTTCACTTAAAGTTATAAGACAAAAATAATGAATTATGGTTGGATTTATATTTATATATACCATTTATTAGTCTCGGTCATTGATAATATTACATAAACATTATATAAACTATTGATTGCTTTTATATATATTATGAATCCTGCCTTCTTCGTCATTCGAAAACAGTTTTAGCAAGAAACTTCGTTTTCTGGAAATTGTAAGTTTCTGCGGAATCGAAGCATACCGGTCCTTTAGCTGCGCGATTATTTCGTCATATTCGGCTGCTTTCACTTTCAATTGTTCCAGGTCATCCTCCTCCGCTTGATCCCCAAATATGTGTGTCCGAATGCCGTTTGAAACATCTTTGAACTTTTTGCGGGCATAATTTACGTTCAGGAACTTTTTAGCCGATATTGGCGAAACGTTGATTCCAGCTACGCCCTTGTTAAATAGCTCAATATTATGGCGCCTTGAATAATCTTGCACACTGCTATCAGATGGCACTGACATTAATGATATTGCCGATGGCGTTTCCTCGAGACCATACAAGTCTACTTGCCGTGATGTAGATGGTTGTGGATCCATAATGTTAGTAATTGATGGTTTCTCACTAGGCTCCGAAATTGCAGCATGGGATTGTTCCGTTCTATTTAAATGCAAACGACAATTATCACAAATCATCAAAGAAGTGTCCAAATGTGTTTTGCCCATAAACTTGAGTTTTTGACATTTTGTTCGGTTAATTTACGAAGGTTTTTTGAGCACCGTTTAGTGGGAAACGGCATACAACACTTCTTCATGTTAAACTCCATTTTCAGTTCACTCAGATAGATTTTACTGATGAATGCGACTATGTATGAGCATATATATTGGCTGTGGTACCTTTGGAAATGCAGGTATAAAACATCTCTGGTAGTTTACAGGCAGCGTACATTAGCTGTTTTTTTATGAGAAGATATACCTGACATACGTTATAGCTGCTATTTGTCTACCTACCTTAAACAATATGTGTTACTTTCATCGCTACATCACCGAACTGTTCGGAGTGTAGTTTTCACACACTACACCCGACCTCTAACATCGTTGGAGCTTGGCAAAATAGTCAGCAGTTCGATTAATATGCTTCTTCTATATGACCCTCCGCATAATTTCATCATCTGTCCATTTCACACTTGTCGCCCCTGCGACATCTATCTCGCTGTTACTTTCATCGCTTTAGCAAATTCGCTCCTTCATTCTCTGAGCGGCCCGACCGATACAGCCATAAAACAATTATAAATATATTGATTGCAATATTAAAACAATAGTGCTATTTATCTTGTTCTTTTCAAATGAGTCTTCTTATCATCCTGATATCAAAAGAAAAGAGGACATTAGAGTAATGTGAACGTTATAATATGAAGATCTTGGAAAATTTATCATTTCTGGTGGAAATCTCGATTAACTTAAGAAAAGAGCGAATTTTCTGAGGTTTTTTCATTCTATTGAAATAAAATCCGAAAAATCTCGAAAACGGTTGCGTTCAGGTGATTTATCATTATTATCATTATTGTTTTTAATGATCTCCAAAATCATATTGTATAATTAATTTTCATTTATAATAATGAATAACCAAAATTTGAAATATGCACCAAAGTTCGCTCTTCGGAAAACTTTTTATTATAATAGCGTCCATCCTAGAGTGTTTTTCCAAACGTGTCTTTTTTCTCAAATTTCCACAAAACAAATTTGAAAAATATTAAAAATATGTTTTTTTTATATTTGATTTTTAGTATTTATTTTCGATTTTTCTTTATGAAAAAAAAATTTTTTTTTCAGTGTACATTTTTTTTACAAAGCCTTTTTAGTTCTCTACAACTCCCCCATATAAATTTTTTCTCTAAATGTAATGGTTTTTGAACTACGATTTTTCAAGTAAAATGTTGGAAAAAAAACATACACCCATCTCAAAAGTTACTCTTGAATCCAAATAATCTTAACACCAGTGGATTTTTTTTTTCAACATACCGAAGACGTGTGCCAAGTTTCATCAAAATCGAAGATAGTTGAGTTTGGTGACCGACCGATTTGGCGTGGAATGGTTCATGTACATTAGGGTGCCAAAAAAAATCGACTTTTCGAATTTCAAAAACGGGTAGTGCTCAAAAGTTTCGTCTCCTCAAAAAAAGTCCCCATGCAAAATTTGAGCTCAATCGGACTTCGTTAAGTGTTGGACCAAAGCGGTCAAAGTTTGACATTTTTGAAACACGAAAAATTTCCCAAGGGGGGGGTACGTGAAAATTCCGAAATCGATTTTTTGTTTTTGATGCCAAATGTCTTAAAAATGCATGAAACGTCGAGATCTGGTGTTATCTCGAAAAAAAAAAATTTTTAAAAAAATTGACTTTTTGGGACTTAGAAATTTTTTGAGGTGGAGGAGTGAAATGAATTTGATATGGAGGATTTGAATTCAATTACTGAGATATCCATGGCAATAGTACTGAAACATGTCTTATATCATCGTTGGCAACTGCTAGCATATTATATGTGATATTTCATTAGGGTGGTTCACTTGTTTTGCATTAGGGTGGTCCATTTTATAGAAAAATAAAAAAAATAAGATAATAGTATCAAAACATCTCTTATATAATCGTAAGCCATTATCAATATTAAATATATGATATTTCATTAGGATGGTTCATTTATTTTCCATTAGGGTGGTCCTTTGAGTTGGAAATTAAAAGCAACAAAATATTTCCAGCAAATTTACCAGTCAATATTTTTTGTATAGTTTGAAACCATGATTATCATTATACATACATTATACATATTCTTAAAACATATTCGGATTATTTAGAATTTCTGATAGTATCATAGGCGTAGCCAGGATTTCAAATAGGGGAGGGCAAGCTTTTTTTTAGAGAGAGAGAGAGAGAGAGAGAGAGAGAGAGAGAGAGAGAGAGAGAGAGAGAGAGAGAGAGAGTGAGAAAATTACATCGTCTTCAACCAGTTGTGGCACACACTAAACACTTCACAAGGACAACCCAACGCCTCCTTGACCATTAGAGCAAGGACATTTTCAAGTTCCACCCACTGGAGCGGGAATTCAAGCCCTAACATGAGGGACGGTTGGATTTTCTTCTCTACTCTCACCTAAAGTACTTTATAATACCCGTAAAATTTTGGCAACAACATTCAATAATTTTAGGCTTGTTCTGGAATTAAAAAAAAAACAGAAAGGATTTAAAAACTTTAGGTTTTCCACATACTTCAAAAGCGAACCGCATTAAATAGCATCCATGCTAAAATCTAGCGGGTGCTGTCATGTGTCGAAAGATTCGCTTTGTTGGATTTTTGTATAGGATAACCACCGAGTTTGTTAACAGTTTGTACTGAAAATGTACTCTTCCTCCACGACCCTCTCAACCACACTGAAAATTAAATCTTCCTTTTATTACGAATGGTAGGACTAACACATCTATTTGATGATTTTTGCAACGAAATTGAATTGTTCTTTTCAAAAAGCTACCTTCGTATTCAATGCAAGATCTCACTAGGTCATGGTGACTCGTTACAAGTTACTTGATTACTAAGTATAAACTTATAACCCTCAATAGCGCTTTAATTTTTATTTTGGGATAAATCAATTATTCCAGCCCACCCAACCAGTAATACCAACATGTATGAGTACGATTGAAGAGAAGCAGCAATTGGTTGATCTTCACAAAATTCATTTCATGCATTGATAAAAAAGGTTTAATGATAGTATATCCCAACAAACAACGTTGTTGAATTAGAGCTTGTTCAAACAAATTTGGAGAAGCTATTCAGCTATTCTAGAAGAAACAGCTGAATAGCTTCTCCAAATTAGCTTGAACAAGCTCTAATTCAACACCGATGTTTGTTGGGATGATAACCATTAAGAATGTTTCATACAATTTACGAGACATTTGTTCTATGTTCAAAATCCATGTTTAAAAAACGAGTGAAAGCTTACGTACGGAAATAAATTTTCAGTGCATGTATTGAAAAAGCAACACCGCAAAAGCATAGTGTTTTACTTTCCGTGCTTACACCGTTTCAATAGAACAATTTTTGTATGGATGTTCCAAAAATAAGTTCGTTTGCTTCTTTCAATTACATGCTGGAAATGACTATACTCACTTTTAAAAAGTTCGAATGTCCATGTATGGTACTACTAGATAACAATGAATCAAAGAACTGTTTTAAACTTCCAATAATTAAAAAATAATGCACACAATGTGCTCTAAACTCTAAAGCAACTTTTTCCGAAATCAAATTTTGAATGAGATGTAATGAATATCTAGATTGATAGCAGCTTTCTTCTTGGTTCATGCGAGTGTTCTCGACTTTTTGTGGTATGTATTTGATTGATGAACTTCTTGTCAATAAATCTATTCATCTTTTTCTTGATTTATGCCATTAAAAGAGTGCTTATGTTTGTATTCTATTTCACAATTTTAAATTGATTCGCATAAATTGTTCTTAACAAGCTCCTATTTTCTTGATACAGTTGTAAACATTAAAAGTTTACGAAAAAAGAGGTTGCTTCGAGCATCGGTTGTGAACGGTTGTGTCGATGTTTTATTAAGCCCTATTTTGCTATCAGGCATGGCACGTTTAATATTATTTCGGTTATGCGAGTGATCGAGAGTGCAAAGAAAAACAACAACAAAAATGTGTCCTGGTGACATGTGGTGGATTGCGGGAGGGTGGACCAATTAATTGTGATCCATAGCATTGGTTTGCCATGCTCGCCGTACCACCATATTCTGGAGCAAGTTAATCACTATTCCCTTTTGTGAGTGGCTCCAATAATATATCTAGTGTTGATATAAAAACGTTCAAATAAGAAATCGGTACTAACATTTAAATATTTTACTAAACGCCGCGTGAAACAAGCTTATCGTTTACTAAAAACAACCCAATTATGTTATTCAACATTCTAATGATTTCTCGTGAACGTGCAGTAGCGGTCTTGGCTTCCATTAAAGCGAGTATCACGTCAACACATTCCTATGCTTTCCTTATCCTATCCTTTCCTTATTCCTTATTTCCAGCAACGAAGTAGCAACCACGGGCGGACAATCATGCTTATTATCTTGCACATGCTCATACAAACGGATTAAATCTTTGAATAGGCTAGGACAACTGCAACTTTTCGCTCTGATGAGCATGCTGTCTTGCATACTCACACGCTTATTGAATGACTGATTCAGAAATCGGATACGAGTCGCCTCGTCTCGCCCGGAAAATATCGTAGCATATGCTCTATTAAAATCTCTTGGATACGGAAACAATACTTTAAAATACTGAATCAAACTATAAAGTTATTATATATTCTTAATAACATGAAACTACAGTACCGTGAAACAGAAAAGCATGGATCAGCGATGTAACATTGACCGGTTTGGCCCATATCATGAACAGTTTAAATAAACATTTTCGATTTATACGTTTTCTAACTATGAATTATGTTTCTTTATCAAGTATTTTTTGGCTTCCGAAAGCTATAACATTGATTTAAATATTGAGTTTGTTGATTGCCAAGAGCTAGCGGGGAAAAAGCAGTCAATGCTCGTCAAATAGTTACCATTAAAGGTGTAAAATATCTCTATTTTTTTGATTCGTTAGGTTAGCTAGGTTGTATTCTTGATTAAAGGGAAAAGAATGTCATACAATTTTTAGTCGTTACTACTTGAAAAAAAATCTCATAGATGTCTACTTTTTGCACAATTTCACTACTTCTTGTTACAAAATCAAGACAACTTCACGCTATTTCATTGAGGAAAAGGGGCAATCTCACTAACATTAAAAATATATAATATAAATTCAAACAAACATTAAAATTCTAAAACTAAAATCAAAAGTTAGGGGGGGGGGGGCAACGGCCCCACCCTGCCCCCCCTTGGCTACGCCTATGGATAGTATCAGAGAACTGTTGAAAATTAAATCATCGGTGAAACAGTATTCATTAAGAACGTACAGTGACCGGCATAAATATGAGCCCATTATAGTATCTAATTTTCGAATTTCAACTTGTCATATAAAACTGTTGATGTTATTCAGAGTCGTATTCAGTTCAGTTCACAACAAATTAAAAATAACATAAGTTAGATGCTCACATGCAAATGGTTGTAAAATTGAGCCCACTTCTTTAGGAACATTAATCTACTTGTGTCGTCTAAATTTCAAAAAAATAAATCAAAGAATAACGATTCAGGTTATGTTGGAAGGTGATTCCCAAATTTTCCAGAAAATACTCGTTGGTAACCATGCAAGTTGCTTGCAGATTAATTTGATAACTACCGATATAGTAACTGAACATTCTTCTGATTCTAAAGAAGGTTCTGCATCCAACATTGAGATTTTTTTTTCAATCTTGCTTGCTTCCTTTGATGTTCTTCCTGTTGCCATTTTCCTAGGAATCACATAACCCGAATTGATGTCCAATAAAACATTGTTCATTGTTAAGATACAATAGTTCGAAGGATTTGTCATTTTTCGTTTTTTCTAATTTAGCAAAATTATAATCATCTGATTATCCTCGATTAAAGTCATAAAAAGTCCTTTTCAAATAATCTAAACCATCTATGTTGCTTTGCACATGAGGATGGCGGACACGTACATCAGACTTAAGGCTCAAACTGGTAGGATTGGGCTTGTGATTCATGCGTTGAAAACAAAATACATGGAGGGAGGAGGCTCACGAGAAGACAATGTTAGCCTCCTAGCACGAGTTAAGATCGACGGTGATGAAATCGAGGTAGTAGACGAATTCGTGTACCTGGGCTCATTGGTGACCGCCGATAACGACACCAGCAGAGAAATACAAAGGCGCATTATGGCTGGCAATCGTGCCTACTATGGACTCCATCGAACAAAGTTCGCCGAACCACAAAGTTGACCATCTACAAGACATTAATTAGACCGGTACTTCTCTACGGCCACGAAACATGGACATTGCTAGTGGAAGACCAACGAAACATTGGAGTCTTTGAACGGAAGGTGTTGCGTACCATCTACGCAGATGGAAGACGGAACGTGGAGGAGGCGAATGAACCACGAATTGCACCAGTTGCAGGGAGAACCTCCACTCGTACACATCGCAAGAATCGGTCGACTACGATGGGCTGGGCATGTCGTAAGAATGTCGGACGACAGCCCTGTGAAAATGGTCCTCGAAAACAAACCGACAGGTACAAGAAGAAGAGGCACGCAACAAGCAAGGTGGATCGATCAAGTAGAAGGCGACCTGCGGACCCTCCGCAGACAGTGAGGCTGGCGAGGTATAGCCATGGACCGATTACAATGGAAACAACTTCTGTGTACAGCAGAGGCCACACCGGCCTTAGTCTGATTGGTAAGGTAAGTAAGTTCTCCTCCCTGGCTGCGGTTAGAGTACCGCAATGCTTCTTTCTGGAACAGCTTTCGACGAAAATCAAGAACATTTAGCTACATGTATTTGTAGATGCCAACTTAGCCGCATTTGCTGAATCACTTGAATACGAAATGAATAGGAGCTAAAAAAATGTATAATCACTTGAATTAGTTAGTCCTAAATCACTTGAATTTGAGGTCAGTCAGTCCTGCATCATTTGAATATGAAGTGAATCAGGCCTAAATCACTTGACTATGAAATGAATAAGACCTTAATCCCATAAATATGAAGTGAATTAGACCTAACTTACTTGAATATATTGTGAATCAGTCTTGAATCACTTGAATTTGAGGGAAGTCCGTCCCGAATCACTTGAATATTAAGTGAACTAGTGCTGAATCACTCAAGTACGAAATGAATCAGACTTAAAACATGAGCACTTAAATCAGTTGAATTGAGGTGAGTTAGTCCTGAATCACTTGAATACGAAGTGAATTAGGTCCAAAAAATCCCCCCTAAAAACTTCGCCGAAGACTTAAACTTCTATCTTATCTGAATCACAAGATAGAACAAGTCCAAAATAATCAATTTTGCATCATCACCAGCGCCACGTAGCGTTGGAATTCCGAACAAAGCGGTCCACCGTCCGGATGCCCTTAACTTTATGAATAACTTTGCCCAAGACAATAATATTAGATCTTATCAGAATGACGAGATAGAACGAGTTAAAAATGATCAATTTTAAATGCCCACTAGCGCCACGTAGCGGTGGAATTTCCGACAACACGGTTCACCTTTCAAATGCCCTTGACTTTCATTCTTACCATCAGAATCACGAGATAGGAAAAGTTGAAAATGCTCAATTTTTCACGCTCACTAGCGCCACGTAGCGGTAGAATTGGAAATTAAAAGGTCCATTTTTTCAATGAACCTTTTGAACAACTTTTCTGAAGACCATACCTTTGCAGATAATAAGTTTCCCGAGATTTCATACTTATGACAGGTGGTATAGATTATAGCGGACACCAAACGGAACTCCGAACTGGAGTTTTTCGTCGGCAAGTCCCGCCTTGATGTTCCAGAGAAGTTCCGGAAGATAAAGGTCGACAAATTTTCCAAGAAGTACTTGGTGTGGCAGACGATCTGTGGGTGCCGAAAATTCAGGAAGCCGTGCATAACGACCGGCACCATCAACGGCCAAATTTATAAAGGAGAATGCCTCCAGAAACACCTGCTATTTTTCCTCCGGTCCAACGAAGGTGACACTCTGTTTTGTCCGGATCTGGCATCCTGCCATTACGCAAAATCAGCGATGGAGTGGTGCGAAGCGAACTATATGGTTTTGGGCCGAGGGAGGCAAATCTCGTCAGAGGTTCGCCAAATTAAAATAGGGCGATACTGAAGGGCAAGCTCCGGAAAACAGGGAAGGTCTTCAAAAACGACAAGGATTTTAAGAAAGAGTGGATGAAAGTGTGTAAGGGAATTTCAAAAAAATCTATTGAGCAAAATCTACTAAAAGGGAGGAGGGGGGCTGAGATTTTCAAAAATAAGGAAGATGGCGCAAGTGTTGCACAGGATTCGATGGGTAGCGGGAGGGTGCGGGAATTTACACTAGGAGATAGGTTTGAGAAATCAATTCTGACGAATTTCACGCCAACTCATCCAGTGGTTGGCAACACTTTCTCAGAATCCATTGAAACTTTGTGGGCATGTAGACTATGTCTTTTTAAGCGACTTTGCATACTTTGTTATTTTTTTTTCAAAATTAATGTAGACTACCATTTGAAATGGACTTAAGTTTTTTGATTGATTTTTTTTAAAATCGACATAACTCAAAAATGACTTACTTAGGTGAAGCCTTATAAAAAAGTGATGTATGGGTGACTTTTAGTAAATCGTCTGAACTTTTATTAAAAAAATTGTAAAAATTGTAAAATCGATTCTAAAATGCTAAAAAATTTTTAAGGATTTAAAGTAAACTTGCAAAAAATGAATATCTTAGAATTGAACGAAGAAAGGCAGTATAATTGGCTGAAAGTTCACCATACATCGCGAGATGAGCACTTTAAAAAAAAAAGAATTTCTAACAACAACTTTTTCATGTCCTATTTTCACCGTATATCGCGCCAAATCGTCTTATAATGTGGTCCTAACACCTCACAGAAGCCAATTATATTTAATTATAATGACAATTTGAATTTTTCAAGGGTCATTGAATGTTTGAAAAAATCAAGGCTACCATTTGGAAAGGGCTTATATTTTAAATTATTAAATTTCTAAACTTTAGTGATAGTCAAAGGGTGATACTGTTTATAACCAAAAGCTTTTAACACCATTGAAATCCGGACTGGTTATGTTTCTGATGATTATGATTATGTTTCTGAAACCCGGTATGGTAAGAGAGAACATGTACCAAAGCGTTTATTAATGATGTCTTTGAAAGAAACATACATGATTTTTAAAGAAAAATGCCTTAGAATTGGATTTAATTCATTCACTCAGCTCAGACAGGCACATATAATGTATGTATTTGCACTATTTATGAAATTTTTTTATTGATGATTAATAATGCAAAATTTGATCCACAAAAAGAAGTACAGATTGTTATTTCCGTGCATGTGAAAAATGCATTTCTACAGAAAGTATCGAGAGAGAACTTTCATCAGTATTAGAATGGGATGGCAAAGAAGATATTGTTTTTCAGCACTGGCTAAAAACTGGTTGATGTAACTTGGAAACAATTGTAAAGTCTGTAGACGAGTTTGTTCCGTATTTTTTTGAAAAATTTGGTGGGCTTATAATCATGGTTTCATATATCATGAACAATCTTATTTTCTGAAAAACAAAAAAGATAGCCTAAAATAGGATGAAATAATTGTAACTTGTGACTTTTCCGAACATTATTCTTTGATCATTTAAAAAGCAGCTTAGGGTTACCATTGGAAGAATGCTCAAGCAACTATACACCCTTTTGAAGTATATTAGAAGAAGGCCAATAATTATTGACAGTATTGACCCATGACTCCAGAGCAGGTTAGTTGTTTACATCAAAATTGATAGATTTCATTAAACAAAATTCAATATACTGCTCAAAAATTATTTTTCATGTCTGATTGAGCAGCGGCCCATTACAAGAACAAAAAGAACTTTGCCAGCTTGTGCAATTTCAAGTCCAAGTATGGATTGGAAGCAGAATGGCACGAATAAAAGTATTACAAAACTAAATTTCTGCTTCATATCAGCTGAACAGCATGCAAAAATGTCAGAAAAACTTAAGGAGTTATATAGCAAAGAAAAAACAATACCTGGTACACAGAAATTTCATTACCTTGTACTTATTTCAGAAAACCAAATTTCAGATAAAAAGTTTTTTGAAATTTACTTTGTATGAGAGAGATTTATAAATCAAATATATGAAGGTATGTAAATTTATAATACGTGAAAATGTATATATATATATATATATATATATATATATATATATATATATATATATATATATATATATATATATATATATATATAATATATATATATATATATATATATATATATATATATATATATATATATATATATATATATATATATATATATATATATATATATATATATATATATATATATAAACAAAACCCTTATCAAGCAAAAACCTATGCATTTTCATTGATATAAACAATATTTAAAACATTAATATAACGTCATTTATAGATTTAAGATTTAAATCAGCCACCTCTCAGTTTTTAGATTTATCGCGGCTTCCCACATACTGTAATACTTGAACTTTCTTCAACAACCTTCTTCGGTCGGTTCAAGCGAGCGACTCCCCCAGCGACTGGTTTTAAAATGAACACCAATTTCAATTTTCACGTCTGCTGAGCTTTAGCCTTGCAGCGGTTCATCATCCATCAGCCAGCCGCCGAGCATATCATAAATTGATTTCGGCGCAATTTATACTTTGTAGTGGGAGGAGGTTGGCAGTCATAATTTAATCGACTGCCGGACGGAAGTCACCTGGAATAAGCTTGATGAAATTTTAAAATTACTGGAAATCTCAGAAACTTCCCCGTGAACTGGATAACCGCGCGGGTTAGTCTCTGATCTAAACCTCCACGAGAGACACGCAACATCCGGGTGGCCGTGGTCGGAATGCAAACGCCAAAGCTTCCAGAGAATCCAAAATGATATGCACCACACACGCCGATCACTCGCTTTTTCTCTCCCTCTCTCGCTCAAGTTCATCGCGATAACCGGCCTGCTTTGCGGTCACGCAAATCCGTCAAATGTCAAATGCGCCTATTCACGCAAACGACGAAACGCGTTGATCAGCAGTAGGCCGGGCTTTCTAAACAAACGAAACCGAAAGAAAAAAATGATGAATTTTTGGCGAAAAATTAGGTCGATTTCGGTTTGGCCTGTCACTCCAGTGCTGCGATTTGACGCTGTCAGAGAGTGAAATTGAATGGAACTGAGTTCTCACCGCAGCAGCAACAACAATCATTCACTGTCTTTCTACGCTGTGATTGATTGGCTGGGCAGAACTTTATGTTTTTTTTCTGTCTATTTCGAGGGACTCGCGCCTGATTTATAATTAGGCGAATCGACCGGAAGGGTTGCACAAAAGTTGTCCAAACGTCTGAAAGCTTTCGCAACTCGACGGAAACCAGTGACGAAACACAATCATGTAACACACACACTGAATCGAATTTCATGAACTTTGTAAAGAACGAATTACGACAGGCTGTTGCTTCACATTTTCTGATTCGCCGTCGTCGTCGTCGGCTGCTTGCTGCCCATGCCAAGTTTAGCCCACTGCCTTTCCGACTGTCATTCGCGCGAGTCGATGCACCGATGGCTCGGTGGTCGTGTTGAACAAAAAGCTCCAATTTTGCCAGTCCCATCAGAATCAGTCCCCTCGCAAAAAAAAAAAGCAAACAAAAGTCATAAAAGTTTACACTCGTTCGTGCATTTTTCATTGCATGTAGAGTCATTTATTGGCGAAGCCTTCGGAATCGAAGAAGGCCTTGCGCGCCAAGTCCCGAATAAAAATGTCAGTAAATGACGATGACGAGACCGGTTGACCTTTTTCCCCTGTGCTGCACGGAAGAACTTCAAAATCTATTTTTACCGACACTTGGGAGCCTTGGCGTTCCTCAATTGAAAAGAGGGGGCATTCAAAAATAGCGCCACGCAAGACACGAATTAATAATAATTAACAACAACCCCCTTCGGAATAGATCGAAACAGCAACCCGCTAGTGCAGTTGTTGTTCGTGCTGGCGGCTCCAAGGAGCAGCCGGAAGTGGGGAGCTTTTTCTTCTTTTTGATTGACGTCATGTTTCAGATGTAAGAAGGGGGGGAAGAAAAAAAAAGGTTCACTTACGTGCGGCAGGTACGACGCAAATGACGACGATGGCGAAGAAGGTCTGTACCAAGAATTGCCATTCTCTTCCACCTGATGCTCCTGAAGAGTGTGGGGGTATGGCAAGGAAGACGGAGAATGTGGTTCATCTGTTGAAAAACGATAACCACACCAACCAGCCAGTAAGCAGAAAAATAATAATAAGAAGAAGATGGAAAGATTGAGTCTGATTTTGACGTGCTCCAAGCTTCGAGTCTAAAACGATGAAAGTTGGTGGAAGATATCGATTGGGGCCTCTCTCGTTGGAGTGAAGCCAGATTAATTCGGGATGAGACCTAGACTGGGCAATTGATGGGAAAAAAGAAGTTTACACAGTTGTGAGTTGATAATTGGAACGGAGAATGGATATCCAATTTCGGATGTACTTCGAGGCCGTTTTTTTTTCTTTTAAAGATTGAAACGCTTCCTTTTAGTTTTGCAAGCTTGATGAAGCTGCCAAATGTTTCAGAAATTTCCGGTAGAAATGAAACGCTGAAAGAAGTATTCAAGTTACAATCAAGAAGAAAATTCATTGATTTGGAAAAAGATAATTCAAGAAAATTAAAACGAAAACAACAAGGAAAACAAAAGGCCTTTTCGATTAAAAGTCGAAGGGCTTTTTGGCAGAAGGAAAGATTTTCAACTGAAAACATCCAAGGAGAAGTTCAAAGAGCCCTTGAGGAACTTCAGAAAAATGGTAAGCTTACAACTAAGTTTGAGAGTCTTTTAGGCTTATGTTTCCTGGTCAACGGCAAGCGTTAGAATTCCAAGCGACCCCGAAAGAAAATTGGAAAATATTTTGACAGATATTTTTTTCAATTCCACGGAAAAACGGTAAAATATCATAGAAAACACTTGGGAAGTGTTTCAATACTTCCCTTAGAGCTACTTAGAATTTTTAAAAGCACAAATCTCACAGACTACAAATTAAAATGAAGATAACAACCAACTCATAGATATGGAGATCGGTGAGATCATTCCATTTTACTTTTTATTATTGTAATAAAACATTTATTTTATTTATTTTTTATTCCTTAATTATCGAGTTTTTCAGCCATGGGCTGGTACATCTCCCATCGTAGTCACTAAAATAACTTTTTGGTATTTTCATAACTTTTCCGGGAGTCTGATTCGAACTCGTGACTTTGGCGTGAGAGGTATGGATGTTAAACTATGCCGGGGTAGCCCAAAACCAAAACAAAAAGAACTTTTATAATTTCAAATACAACTGAACTAAAAATCAGGCTCGAGCCCACAGCATCTTTGAAGCTGTATTTTCTTTAGCTTTTAAGCTGAAGGTCACAGAAATACAAACAATGCCCGATCGGTGCATCACAACTTAGAATTTTTGAAGACACAAATTTCCCCAACTGAAACAAGTTTCACGAATCGACATACGTCAGAGCAGACCAAAGTGGAGTTGACAAGAAACTCATAGAGATGGACAAACATGGAACAGAAGAATGAAGAAACAAAACATCGGTGAGATCGTTCAAGTTTTATGTATTAGCGTAATAAAAATTTCTTAATTTCTTATTAGTGTGATAAAACTTTTCGAAAATTAAATCAAAACATAAATGAGTTCTTTTTATTCTGAAATTGCGAATGCCTTTTATGTATCCAATTATTCCATCGCAGTGTTCAATGTTTGCGGGGCTTATCTGTATGTATAAAAATGAATTTCTGACTGTCTATCTGTCTGTCTGACCCTAATAGACTCGAAAACTATAGAACTAATCAGCGTGAAAATTTTTATGCAGAAATTTTTGGGGCCGGAGATGGTTCTTATGATAGTTAGAGACCCCTTCTTCTATGGAAGGAGGGCAGGGCTTCCATACAAATGAAACATAAATTTCAGCATAATTTGAGAACCATTCAAGCAAAGGAAACCACATTTGACAGGTCGATGTTTTTGACGGCAAATTTTTTTTCTAAGATTACTCAAGACCCCTCCCCTAACTGAAAAGAGGAACTCCATACAAATAAAATACAAATTTCTGCATAACTCGAAAACTTATCAAGCAAATGGAACCAAATTTGGTATGTGGAGTATTTTGAAGGCAAGAAATATTTTGTTTATGGTTTGAGCCCCTTCCTGCTTCTGGAAGAAGGGGCTCCCATAATATGAAGCATGCATTTCTGCATAACTCAAGAACTAATGAAGTACATTGAACCACATTTGGCATTTGGAAGTTTTTGAAGACAATAAATGTTTCTATGGTATTTTGAGAACCCTCCACACTCTGTAAGAGGGGGGCTTCTATACATATGAAACACACATTTCTGCATAACTCGAGAAATAATCAAGCAAATGGAACTAAATTCCATATGTAGGGGTTCTTGAAGGCAATAAATGTTCCATAGATGACTCGAAACCCCTCCCTTTGTTCAAGGGGGGGGGGCTTCCAAACAAATGAAACCCAAATTTCTGCATAACTCGAGAACTAATCAAGCAAATGGAATCAACTTTGGCGTGTAGAGGTTTTTGAAGCAAGAAATGTTTCTAAGATGACTCAAGACAACTCCCCTTAATAAGGGGGGGTGGGTTGGGGGGGTTCTCACACACATATGAAACACAAATTTCTTCATAGCTCGAGAACTAATCAGGCAAATGGAGCCAAATTTGGCATGTGTAGGTTTTTCAAGGCAAGCAATGATTTTATGGTGGTTCGAGACCACTCCACCCTTTGAAGGCGGTAGGGGAGAGCTCCCATTCAAATGAAACACAAATTTCTACATATATCGAGAACAAATCAGGCAAATGGAATGAAATTTGACACGTGGAGGATTTTGAAGGCAAGAAATGTTTCTAAGACGATTCAAGACCCCTCTATTTTCTGAAAGAAGGAACTCCCATACAAATGAAGCACAAATTTCTGCGTTACTCGAGAGTCAATCAAACAAATGGAACCAGATTTGGCAGCTAAAGGTTTTTGAAGGCAATTAATATTTCTGAGGTGACTCGAAACCCCTCCCCTTTCTGAAATGAGGACTTCCCACACATATGTAACTCAATTTTTTGCATAAGTAGAGAACAATTCAAGCAAATGGATCAAAATTTTGCAGGTGAAGGTTTTGGGAGGCAATTTTTTTTTTTTTCGTAGATGACTTAAAACCCCAACCCTTTCTGAAAGAGGGGCATAACTCGAGTACAAATCAAGCAAATGGAACCAAATTTGGCATGTAGAGGTTTTTGAAGGCAATAAATGTTTCTAAGATGATTCGAGACCTCATCTCTTTCTGAAAGGAAGGACTTCCTTACAAAAGCACAAGAAAATTTCTGCATAACTCGAGAACTTATCAAGCAAATGGAACCAAATTTGGCCGGTGGAGTTTTTTCCGGCAAGAAATGTTTCTATGATATTTTGAGACCTCTCCGCCTTCTGGACGAGGGGGGCTCCCATACAAATGAAACACAAATTCCGACATAATTCAAGAGATAACCAAGAAAATGGAACCAAACTTAGCATTTTGAAGGCAAGAAATGTTTCTTGGACGACTCAAGAGCCTTCTTCCACCCTTCTGAGAAAAGAGGCTCAAATACAAATGAAACACACATTTCTGCATAACTCGTGAACTAATCAAGCAAATGGAACCAAATTTGGCAAATGTAAGGGCAAAGGCAAAAAACGTTTTTATGGTGGTTTGAGACCCCTTCATCTGCTAGGAAGGGGGAGCTTCCATTCAAATAAAACACAAATTTCTGCATAACTCGAGAAAAAATGTAATCAATTTGGCATGTGGAGGTTTTTGAAGGTATGAAATGCTCCAATGGTGGTTTGAGACTCCTCACACTCCGCTAGAGGGAGGAGAGGGGGGGGGGGGTTCCCATACAAATTAAAAACAAGTTTTGATTAGTTCGAGAACTAATCAAGCAAATTAAACCAAATTGGGCAAATAGGGAGTTTTTAAGGCAATGATTGTATAGCAGTTTAAGAACCCTCCCCTCTGTGGAAATGGGGGCTCCTATACAAATGAAACTAAAATTTAAAGCAAAAATGAGAATTATCCAGGTTACTAAAACACAAAACGTATATTTCTCGAGCATGAAGCATGTTCTGATAGAAGTTTGAACCTGAAAAACTTTCAAAGCACTTGTGAAATATCGTTAACAGAAACTTGAAAGGCTATCATCAGAAGCTTTGGAAAGTTTCATCAGAAATTTCAAAGGGTGAGAGACTGTTTTTAAACTTTGGAACACTTCTTACTTGGAAAACTTCCTTACGAATTTGTAGAACGACTGTAATTGAAAAAGCTTCGGAAGCTTTAATCAAACGTATGAAGGGCTTTCATAAAAAGCATAAGAAGTCCGTTCGAAGTTTGGGATCCTTCAGTTAAAAAGATTCTTTTCCTAAAGCTTGGAAAGCTTCTATCAAAACTTGGAAAACATTCATCAGAAGCTTGAAAATCTTCCACCAGAAGCAGAAAAAGCTGCCATCAGAAGCTTGAACACTTTTAATCGAACCTTGAAAAATCACTATCGGAAGCTTAGGAGGCTTCTATTCTTCATAAAAAGCTTAGAGAGAGCTTTTTTTCACAGGTTCGGAAAATTGCTATCTAAAACATGGAAAGCTTCCACATGAATTTTAAATGTTTTCGTTAATAGTATGGGATCCTGAAAAACGTTCACAGAATATTAAGCTAAGGAAGCTAAGGAAGTCGATATCAGAAGCTTGGCAATCTTTCTTCAAAAACTGGGAGAAGTTTTCTTTAATAGGGTTGGAAAGCTTCTATCAGAAATCTTGTTAAATCGCAACATAGATAAAAAGAAACATTGAATTTTCTGCGTTATCTAATGCACATAAAGCTAATGATGGATTTGGCAGAAAATAATGTGATATTTCATGTACATTGTAGCCAGATAACGCCTGAATTTAGCCTGTTGTATGAAAGATTGCGAACATTGTTGTATGGCGCATAAAAGATTGCAAGCAATTTTGTTGCTTCCGCCTACATTGGCTTGGAATTAAACGAGAGGAAATTTTACGCGCCTTTTAAATTTCATTATTTTATCTGTGCATCACAAGCTTGAAAGGCTTTCAAAGGAAGATTTGAAAGCGATCATCAAATGCAAGACAATTGTCTGTCCGAAGTTCGGGATTTTTCTACGAAAAGCTTGGAGAGTTTTTCCAAGTTTGGAAAGTTTCTACAAAAAAACTTGGAAAGCTTCATTCAAAAAAAAAAGGGAAAGCTTTCATCCTAAACCTTGAAGGTTTTTATCAGAAGCTTGATAATTTTCCATCAGAAGCATGGAATGCTTTCATGTAGCTTGAAAATCTGCTAAGGATCTGTTCATAAACCACTTATTCTGAAAACTCCTTCTAATAGATTTTTTTCTATACATTTTTTTAAAATTTTGTATGATGCGAGAGCGTGAGCTTTTGTCAAAACCCCCCTAAACCACCCCTCCCCCAAGAACAGTCTACGCGGTTCATGAATAGCCCCCATCCCTGAAAACCTTTCACGGATATTTTGAAAATCGCTATCAGCAGATTAAGAAGCTGCTTCCCTCAGAAGCTTATGAAGCTCTTATCAGAAGTTTGAAAGGCTTTCGTCAAAAGCCTGGCGAGCTTTTTTTAGAATTTTGGAAAATTTTAATCAGAAAAGTAGGAAGCTTCCACCGGAAAATGAAAAGCTTACGTTAGAAGCATGGAATACTTTTCTGGGAACTCTTAGGTACTATCAGAGACCTGTAAACGTTCCATAAAAACCTGGAAAAATCGCTATCAGAAGCACGAAAGGCTACCATCAAATGCATGACATGTGTCCGTCCAAACTTTGGGATCCTTTCATCAAAAGCTTGGAGAATTTTATTTTCAAAAACTTTGAAAACTTTTATCAAAAACTTCAATTTTTGCAGAAACTTTAATTTTTACAGAAACTTGGAATGCTTTTATCAGCAGCTTCTAGCAGGCGAATAAACAAGCTTCATTTCGAAGTATGAATGGCTTTCATAAGAAGATACAAAAGCTTTAAAGTTTCCATCGAAAGTATAAAAAACGTGCAAATGGAAACCTTTAAAGTTTCCATCAAATACCTGGAATACTTCTTATATAAACTTGAAACACATTTGAAAAAAAAAGCTTCGAAAACCAGAAATTCGAACCAGAAACACCAAAAGCTTGACAAGCTTCCGGCAGAAACCTGCAAAACGTTTATCAGCTTTTAGAATATCTTCGATCAGGAGCTTAAAATGATTCAACACAAGCTTGGTTAGCTTATTATCAGAAGAAGCGTGGTCAGTTTATAGATCAGAAGCAAGTAAAGCTTTTTAAAAAAGTTTCACAGAACTTCTATGAGAACAGCTTTGAACAGGTGTTTGAAAACTCTCATGAGAAATCTTGGTGAGAGTGTGATTTTCAGTGGAATATTTGTAACTGGAAAATGAGAAGAAAGATTAGTAATTTCCATTTAATTTCAACTACCTTTTTTGCTTATCTTGAGAGATATGCGTATTTCGTCGCTCAGACTTCTTCGTCGACACTGAAGAATTCTGCATATTGTAAACGAAAAACGTGTATCTGCCAAAAGAATAATAAATCAATAAAGGTAGTTGGAATGAAATGGAAATTACCAATCTTTCTTCTCATTTTTTAGTTTCATGAGAAGTTTGAAAATCTGCTAGCAGAAACCGGAAAACTTTTCATAGAAAGCTTTGTAAGTTTTCATCTGCTTTGAAAGTTTTCATCAGAAGTTTAAAAGGCTTTCATCAACAGCTTGGAGAGCTTTTTTTTTTTCAGAAATTTGGAAACAAAATCTACCGGAAAGAAACATGGAAAACTTCCATCCATAACCTTAAAAGCTTCCGTCAGAAGTGTGGAATATTCATCTGAGAAGCTTCAAAAGTTGCTATCAGAAACCTGAAAAGTTGCAGCTTGGAGAACTTTTATTCAACAGTTCTATCAAAAACTTAGAAGAATCCTATCCGAAACCTGCAAGGCTTCCATCAGTAGCTTTGAACACTTTCATCTGAAGTTTAAAAAGCTTTCGTCAACAGCTTGGAGAGCTTTCTACAGAAATTTGGAAAACTTCTACCGAAAAGAAACATGAAAAGCTTCCGTCAGCAGCATGGAATATTTTAATGAGAAGCTTCAAAAGCTACTATCAGAAACCTGAAAAGTATTCATCAGAACTTGCAGCTTGGAGAGCTTTTATTCAAAAGTTCTATCAACAACATGGAAAGATCCTATTCGAAATCTGCAAGGCTTCCATCGATAGCTTTGAACACTTTCATCTGAAGTTCAAAAAGCTTTCGCCAACAGCTTGGAGAGCTTTGTACTGAAATTTGGAGAACTTCTACTGGGAAGAAATATGGAAAGCTTTCATTCAAAATCTAGAAAGTCAGAAGTTTAAAAAGCTCGGAGAGTTCTATCAAAGACTTGGAAGGATCCTATCCGAAACCTGCAAGGCTTCCATCAGTAGCTTGAAAATTTTCCATTAAAAGCATGGGATGATTTCATAAGAAGCCCAAAAAGCTGCTATCAGAAGCTTCAAAACTTTGCGTTGAAATTTTGAAAAATCGCTATCAGAAGCTTGAAAGGCTCCCTTACGAAGCTTTTGAAGCTTTCGTCACTTATTTGAAAGGCTTTCATCGAAAGCAAAACAACAATTGTCCGTCCGAAGTTTGTGATCTTTCACGAAATGCTTGAATTGTTTTTTTTTTCAAGCTTGAAAAGATCCTGTCAAAATTAGATAAGCTTTTGTCTGAAACCTGGAACGCTTTCATCAAAAGCTTGAATTTTTTTCTTCAGTAGGATGGAATGCTTTGATAAGAAGCTTTTTCAAAATCGCTACCGAAGCTTGAAAGGCTTCCATGGGGGTTTTTGAAAGCTTTCATCACTTGTTTAAAAGGCTTTCATCAAAAGCAAAACAATTGTCTGAACAAATGTTCTGAAGTTTGTGATCTTACACGAAACGCTTGAGTAGTATCTTTTTTAAGCTTGGGAAGATTCTATGAAAAACCTGAAAAGCTTTCATCTGAAACCTGAAGGCTTTCATCAAAAGCTTCAATTTTTTTCTTCAGAAGCTAGGAATGCTTCCATAAGAAGCTTTTTTCATAGATATTTTGAACAATCGCTTCCAGAAGCTTTAAAGGATTGCATGGGGAGCTTTGAAAGCTTTCATCACTTGTTCAAAAAAAGTGTCCGCCCGAAGTTTGTGATCTTCCACGAAATGCTTAGTGCTTTTTCAAGCTTGGAAAGATTCTATCAAAAACTTGGAAAGCTTTCAACTAAAACCTGAAGCCTTTCATCAAAAGCTTGAAATTTTATCAGAAGCAAGGGATGCTTCCATAAGAAGTTTTTTTCATGGATACTTTGAAAAATCGCTACCAGAAGCTTCAAAGGTTTCCATCAGAAGCTATCATCAAGTTTAAAGGCTTTCATCAAAAGCTTGAAGTGCTTTTCTCAGAAGTTTTGGAAAACTTCTATCGAAAACTTGCCAACCTTCAACATAAATTTGACAAGCTTTCGTCAGATGCATGGAATGCTTAGTAGCATAGAATGCAACAACTATCAGATTCCTGAGAAGATTTCACAGAATTCAAAGCAGAAAAGGCTTTCATAAGACGCTAAGGAAACCTTTATAAGAAGCTTTGAAGTCTTTCAGCAAATGCTGGGAGAACTGTTTTTTGAAAGTTTGGAAAACTCAAAAATCTTGAAGAATCACCATCACAAGCTTGAAAAGCTTGCATAGGAAACTTTTGAATCTTTCATCACAAGTTTCATCAAATGCCTTTATCAATAGCAAAACAATTGTCCCTCCAAAGTTTGGGATCATTCTACGAAAACTTGAAGAGATTTCTTCGAAAACTTCCGAAACCTGGAAGGCTTTCATCAGAAACTTGAAAATCATCAGAATCATCAAATGCCTTCATGAAAAGTTTGAAACCTGATAAGTTTTCATAGAAATCTTGAAAAATCGCTACTAGAAGCTTGAAGGGGTTTCCATCAGAAGCCTCGGAAACATTCATCAGAAGTTTGAGAAACTTGGAGAGCTTTCTCTGATGTTTGGAAAGTTTTTATGGAAAAATTGAAAGCTTCCATCTAAAGCCTGAAAATCGTTCGTTAAAATAATGGAATACTTTTTTGTCAAGGTTCAGGTTCAGGTCAGCTATTAAAAAAAAATTAAATTAACACTTCACTTGATCACTTTTAAGAGAAGAAAAAATAAAAAATAAACGGCAACACTTCCTCTCCTGGATTTGGGCAAAAATAAGGCAAAGTTTGTATTTTTTTTTTTGTAGGAGAATGAAAAGGCGTACGAACTTCCGACGATTGAAATTGACTTTGACGATTAAATTCGATTATTACTCAAGATTTCAAAGAGATAAAACAATTGTGAAAATTCAAAATGGCGGCTACAAAATGACGATTTCCGTAAGCCTCCGCGCGCAAAACATGGGGCGACAACTTCAAGCCTGCAGCCTCTTGTAGTGGACAGAAATCAAATCTAGTCATCATTTCTGAAAGATAATTAAATTTCAGACAATTTAACCTTTGATAATGATGATTTGAACTGAAAAGTTTAATTTTTCGCTACTTTTTTTCATTTCAACCGTGCTCAAAAATTATAAATAATTAATTATTAATGCCAAGTTCAAGCCGTACAAAAAATTATAACCTTTCAAACAGTTATTTGATCGAGGGAATCGGATTAATAGTTCAAGCCCGGGGCTTGAAGTTAGATTGAAAAACATGGTTTCGAGAAAAACGCGTTCAAAGTTTTTAGCGCAAAGCGCAGCGCACGTCAGGAAGGTATTTTCGAGACGCTGTCATTCAATAAATATTCATTGTATCAAAAAATCCTTCTACACATATATTCTACAAATATTTGGCTTTCATTTTTTGTCAAAAAAAAAACGATTTTTTGGTTCAAATTCAGGGGAGGGTTCCCTTAAATTCCATTAGCAGAAGCTTATCGTCTGACAGATAGGCCTTTTTAGATACTATCAGAAGCCTGAAAAGATTTCACAGAATATTGAGCTTAAAAAGCTTCCATCAGAAGTTATGGAAGCCTTCATAGAAGCTTGGGAATTATTCATACAAAAGTGAAACCTGAAATATGAGAGGCATTGAACACCTTATGGGTAACATGACAGCTCCAGTCGAGTATTACTACACGACACTGAAGAAGTCTGCACATTGTAGACGAAATACGCGTATCTGTCAAGGTAAGCAATAAAGGTAGTTGGTATTAAATGGAAGTTACTAATTTTTCTTCTAATTTCTAGTTACAGGTATTCCACAAAACAGCTCACCTTTTCTAGGATCCAGAGCTGTTTAAGAATCTAAACGATAACAATCGGGTCTCCTCTAATAAGGATGTCATCAAATGACCTCCATTTGATTCTAGATATTCATAAAATTAGCTTTGTCTATCGGCTCCGTAGAGTGCTCAAAAACATATGAGCCTTGCAAATTAACTTGTTGAAAAATGACTGTAACTTCCCGGACTAACCCCGAGACTAACCGATCAATGCGCGAAGATTCAAGGCCTTCTGAAGAAAGCGTGACAGGTGTAAACCTCCAGTGGATTATCACCGGACACTCAACGAATTCTGAAGAATTCCAAACATTCGTCTAAATCCAAAACTCTTCCGACAATGAAATCGAAACGTTAACCTCTTATCATCGCCTAGATTAACTTGCGCCTAAATCGTTTAAATCTGAAATTCCCAACCGCAGATTTCTCTTACCGTCGAACGATTCGAAATTATCAACCACCAACCAACCAACGAACCAAGTGGCGTAACAATAATTCGGTGACATGGTAAACAATACTTCAATGAACTGATAAGAACCGAACACAACCAACTTGTCTACGGGGTTCGGCTCGGGGGAAAAAAAAAGAGTTCCTACTCACCACATGAACGCTGCTCTGCAAATTTCCCGCTATCGTCGTCTGCTGCTGCTGCTGCGTCGGTTGCTGCGATTGCGACGACGGTTGCTGATCGGTTTGCTTCTTCTCCGCCTTCTTCAGCGCCCGTTTGTTCTTGGCCTCGAGAAACTTCTTCTGCAGCGCCGTCGTTTCGTTGGCCTGCTGTTCACACACTCCACTGAAGGTCTGTTCGAACCGCGGGGTACAATCGTTCTGCCGGCGCCGGTAGGTTTCGATCCGTCGCTTCAGCCGATCAAACACAGCCTGACGTTTGGCGGGGATCAGATCCCCCTGCTGTTGCTGCTGTTGTTGAGCTTGCTGTTGTTGTTGCTGAGCTTGAGCTTGCTGTTGCTGTTGTTGGAGATGGAGCTGCTGCTGTTGCTGAAGATGCTGGCTGTTGATCAACTGCATTTGCTGCTGCTGCTGCAGAGTCAGCTGCTGATTCTGCTGCTGCTGCAGGTGGTGCTGTTGCTGAGCTTGCTGCTGCGCCTGTTGCTGCTGCTGCTGCTGTTGTTGTAGGTGAAGACTGTTCAGGTGATTGGCCTGATTGGCACCCGGAAATACTGGGAGACCTCCCGCATCCATACAGACTTCCGACTGGGACTTGTGGTAGCACGCTTCCGGAGCGCGTGTTCCACAAATTTCTCGCTGGTCAGTCCCCAATTTGTTTCCCCGGTCCTACCTGTTCTCGCCCGATTTGGATTCAAACCCTTTCTTCTTCGTTCTCGCATTCGCGCGTCCACCGAACGGCTTCGATTACCCTCGCGGCCGAACTCAATCTGTACCCGGGATCACTCATATCTTCACGCTGCATTTGGTAAACACTCGTTTTTTTTCAGAACTTCGACACTCAAATCAACCGCCGAATGGATTCGGATCGCGTCATTTATCACTATGTTTTCTTCCACTCCGTTGGATGTGACAACTCCGATAGTGAGTTTCGGTTCGGACTGGAACTGGAATGAAAGAGAGAAAGAGAGAAAATGAACGATTAATTACTTTTGTTTACGTACATAGAATTGGGGATTTCTCGGAGAATTGATTTTTTCTGATCGGAATAAGTGATGAGGGAGTCTTTTCCGGTGGCGGCGCGGCGTTGACCGAACCAGGAAGTGACTACGTGATGTTTGAATCTGTCACAAGATAAACTTAGACTTCCAAGGGGATTCGAAAATGAGTCAACTCTCCCCGCTGATGTCATCCATTATTACTAAAGTGAAGACCTTGGTTTACATGAAATGCGATGCCCATTCTTCGCGCGCCCCGCAGATCGCCTCAAACCGAAACGAGACGAGTTGAATACTACACTCAAAAAAATCAACACGTTACATCCACCTGAAACGCACGTAATTTTCGTCCACCGCCAAAACCAGTAACTAACACGAGGAACTCACGTAAGAGCTACGTGGTTTTCACGTAAAATCACATTCTACGTGAAAATCACGTAAATGTTACGTGATTTTTCACGTAAAATTCAGTGGCACGTAATATTTACCTGATTTTTCTGAAGAAAATTTGGTTACGTGTTCAGGTGGAAGTTACGTGAAATTTCACGTGAAAATAATGTGTCGATGAATTACAAGTGGCATTTGAATCCCTTTCTTTTGAACTTTTCGGAAGTTTTGAACTTCCTGGATTTTCTCTTGAATTCTTTCCTGGACGTTCTTTTTTATTTCTCGGTAGATCTTCACAAAAAAGATCTTCATCTTCTTTTAGTATTTCCCTGACTTCCACGTGAACTTTTGGATGTTTAGTTTTGAATTTCTTCGATTATTTTATAACTTCGGGGGCATTTTTTTGAATATCCTGGCAGGTTATTAATTGGAGGCCCAAGCAACACAAACCTGATATCATTGGTTGCAGTAACTTGATTGTGACTTAATTGAGTTGCATGTAAGTAACTTTAACTTATTTGCTACAAGTGTGCTGCTAGGGAGTTCTTTTGGAAGTTTCGGAAGTTTTTCTGAGCTTCCCGGTATTTTTTTATATTAAAGACTGTATTCGATGAAATTTGGACACACACAATTGTTCGTATCTTTTTAGCGTGTGGGTAAAAATTATTGAAATTTTAACTGAATGTATTTCATTGTGTTGTGTCAATTGTGTAACGAGTTTCGTGAAAATCGGTCGAGTGATTTCAGTGATGGCTTCGAATAAAGAAATAGTGCGGCTCACAAAACCCGTTCTGCATTGTGATGGACGATGAGACCTACATTAAAGCCGACACCAAACAAATGCCAGGACAGGAAAACTACGTCGGCACCTCTAAGTTGGCCGGTCCGGAGAGTGTACGGAAGAAGAAACTGTCGAAATTCGCCAAAAAATTTCTTGTTCTGGCAAGCGATCTGCGGATGTGGCAAAATGAGTCAGCCCTTCATCACCTCTGGGACCGTCAACGGACAAATCTACAAGGACGAATGCCACCAAAAAAGGCTTCTGCCCTTTTTGAGATCTCACGATGGCCCGACACTGTTTTGGCCGGATTTGGCATCTTGCCCATATGCCCGGCCCGTCTTAGACTGATACAAAGATAATAATGTAGTTTTTGTACCAAAAGACGTCAACTCTCCAAACACTCCGGAACTTCACCCAATTGAAAAATTTTGGGCAATCATGGAGGCACAGCTCGTTAAAACTCCAAAACTGATAGAAGATGAACTTGAACTAAAGAAAGTGTGGTTAAAAGTAAGTAAGCAAGTATCATTGCCCAAAATTTGATGAAAGGGGTCAAGGCAAAGGTGCGGGCATTTGGGTTGGCAGAAGAGGTTCAATAAACCAATGATGTCAAAACTTGATCATTTAGTAGTACTTTATTTCCAGAAAGTTCGAAAAGAATCGGGCTCAAGGAAAATTTTTGGTGACCTATTTTGTGTGTCCAAATTTCATCGAATACAGTCTTTATCTTCGTAGTTTTTTTTAAAATTGTGCGTAAAATCTTCTGAACTTACCGTAAGGTTTTATGAACTCTGGAATGTTTGGAGAGTGTTTTTGAATTTCAAGGAAGTTCTTTAGCATTTCGCAAAAAATCTTTAGAAGTTTTTGGATTTTGTTTTGAAACTACCTAAATAATAACAAAAATATCAGATGTTTAGTTTTGATTTAACTGATTTTTTTTTTAATTTTGTGGATCTTCTTTATTAATTTTTTGGGAGTTCTTCCGAAGTTTTCGGAAGTTTCAGAAGTTGTTGAGAAGCTACAGGAATTTGATCCTGTATGATTTTGATCCTTTCGAATATTCATCTGAATTTCAAGTTGAATAAACTTATTGGAAGTTGCATGATAATCATGAATTTCGCTCTCTCTCTCTCTCGCTCTCTCTCTCTTTCTCTCTCTTTCTCTCTCTTTCTCTCTCTTTCCCTTTCTCTTTCTCTCTCTCTCTTTCCCTTTCTCTCTCTCTCTCTCTCTCTCTCTTCTCTCTCTCCTCTCTCTCTCTTCCTTTCTCTCTCTCTCTCTCTCACTCTCTCTCTCTCTTCTTCCTCTCTCTCTCCCTTCTCTATCTCTCTCTCTCCTTCACTCTTCCTCTCTCTCTCTCTTCCTATCTCTTCCTCTCTCTTCCTATCTCTTCCTCTCTCTTCACTCTCTCTTTCCTCTCTCTCTCTTCCTCTCTCTCTCCTCTCTCTCTCTCACTCTCTCTCTCTCTCTTCCTCTCTCTGCCGAAAAATTCTCAACGTTTCTGGAAAAATTGATGACCTACCATGGAGTAGAAGAAGCAAATTATGCCAGAATTTCAGAGATATTCGAAAATTTACGGGACATTGAAAAGAAAACCCGTAAAATTTGTCGATTTGCTTAGCTTATGTTGGTGGAATTTCTATGAAATAAATAGCATTTCCGAGATGTTTTCAAACCTTAGAAGAACTTTACAGAACCTTAGAAGAACTTTACCGAATTTCCAATATTGTGATAGGGTGGAAATTCCAAGAAATTGATTAAACATTAAAAAAGTAGATAATTTGTTGATTTCCGTTTTGATTCTGTACGAAAAATTTGCGCGATGTAAGATGTTCAAGTTATTCTTAAATTGGAAAGTTTCTCGAGCTTCTGGGAAGATCCTCGATCTTTGGGGGAGTTCTCTGAAATTCTTGGGAGATTCCAGGACTTTTGAGAAGTTTCCTGAATTTTTGAGAAGTGACTTGAACTTTTGGGAAGTTCCGTGAAATTCTTGAAAGTTCCCTGAACATCTTGGGTAGCTCTATAAAATTCTGAGAAATTTTCAATAAAATCTGCTAAGTTTTGTGAATTTATGGAAAGCTGGGAAGCCGTTTGAGCTTTTGGAAAGTTTACTAATCTTCTGGGAACTTCTATGAATTTCTTGGACGTTCTCTGACGTCTGAGCTGTTTGCTGAGCTTCCGGATAGTATCTTTATCTTTGGAATAGTTCCCTGATCTTTATACACGTTTTCTGAAGTTCTGGAAAGTTTTCTAAATTTCTGAAAATCACCCTGAACTTCAACTTCTACAAGTTTTCTGATCTTCTGAAAAGTTCCCTATACTTCTGGGATGTTTCATGAGCTTTGGAGAAACTCTCTGGACTTCTAAAAAGATCCGCAATTTTTTGAAAAGCTTCAAGAATTTCTGGAATGTTCTCTGAACTTGTGAGATGTTCTCTAATTTTCTGGAAAGCTCCCTTAAGTTTTTGGGAAGTTCCGTGAAATTCTTGATAGTTCCCTGAACATCTTGGGTAGTTCTATAAAATTCAGAGAAATTCTTAAAAATCTGATAAGTTTTGTGAATTTCTGGGAAGCTCCCTGAATTTCTGTAGGGTTGCATAAACTTTTGGGAAGAACCCTTTACTTTTGTGAAGTTCCCAGAGCTGCAGTTATGGAAAATTCGATGAATTTCTGGGAAATACCCTGAATTTCAGCAAACTGCTGAACTGCTGGGAAAAATCCCTAACTTCTGGGATGTTCCCTTATCATCAAGAAGAATTGCAAATCTTCTGGGTACTGCGGGTTGTAAGTCTACAGCAAGGCTTTGCTAAATTTTCTCATCGTCAGCAGGCTGGTTGTCTCCCGAATCCTCACATTTTCGTCGAGAGAACTAGCTGAGGAAGCGGACGCCAACATTCGTAAGGCTGCAGTGAAAATTTGTAACGGGCCCAGGCCGACTTTTCCAGCTCCATCACAACTTAGCTGGAAAAAGTCACCAGATGGCTCTAAGTGTTGCATAACCAGCAACATCTCCCTTAGCATACGACGCAGAAAGTGCATGTCGTCGTAGGTCGTCGTGTCGCTAAAGTAGTTCTGGAACAGTTTCTGGTGGTTTGCTAACAGGTTTCTTTTTCATCCTTTTGAACGTTCATCTGAATGTCTCGACAGTGCTTTTGAACTTTGCAGAAATTCTTTGAAGTTTCTCGGAAAATTTCGCGATTTTCAGTAAGTTTTTTAATTTTTCCCGGAGGATTTATAGTTTTTTTCGGATGTTCTTCTGAATTTTTCGGAAGATGTTTTGAATTTCATGAACGTTCCCTTCAATTTACCGGAAGCTCTTTTAAATTTCCTGGGAGTTCTTTGAAATTTTGCGGTTTTTATTTTGTATTTCTTGGAAGTTCTTTTGGATTTTCTGGGAGTTCTTTTGAATTTGTAGGATTTGTTTCTGAACTTCCCGGAAGTTTTATTTTCTAATTTCTTGTAGGTTTTTATTTGTTTTCACGAAACTTTTTTTGAATTTCTCGGAAGCTCTTTTTAATTTTTCGGAATTCTCCGGCACTGCTCCGGGGTTCTTTTAAACTAAACGAAGGGTTTTTTAATGTCCCGGATGCTCTCTTGAATTTTTGAAGATTTTTTTTTTGCAATTCACGCATGTTCTTTTGAATTTTTCGGTAGATCCATAGAATTTTTTGGAATGTTGTTTTGATTTTTTTTTTGAATTATTACAAATGAACTTTCAGAAGTTGGGTTTTGAAATTTCTTCATTGTTTTTTATTTTTTATTTCACGATTATTCTTTTGAATTTATCGGAGGTTCTTGAGAATTTTTCGGAAGTTCTTCCGAGCTTTTCGGACGTTGTTGTGAACTTACAGAATGTTCTTTTGATCTTCTCGTAAGATCATCTGAACTTTAAGATTTTTTTTTTAATTTCCAGGAAGTTAGTTTTCTTTTTAATCTTCCGTAAGCTCTTTGAATTTCACAGATGATTTAAGAATGTCCCGAATGATTTTTAGAATTTTTCGAAAGTTATTACGAGCCTGCCGGAAGTTTTTTCCAATCTCGGAATTCGGATATTCTTTTGAATTTTTCGGAAGTCTTCTTTGTTTTCAATAACCGAAAGTTCTTTTGAAATTTTCCAGAAGTTCGTTTGAATTTTTTGGAAGACCTTTAACCTTTGAGATCTTTTGAGAGTTTGAAAATCAACAAAAGAAAATAAACTATGTGATCTTCCTAGACATTTTGTGAACTAACTGTCCCTGAAGACGTAAATGTCAAGTTTTTTTTTATATTATCCGAAGAGTTTTTTTTTCAAGATTACCCCATGATTTCAAAGCACAGACAAACAGACGTCCTCAATTATCAACTTTTCTATCAAAGCTACATAGCGTTCGATTCATATGTGCAGCGATCCAGTTGTGGGATGTTAAAGGGCGAACACGAAATTATTGCGACACCGAAAATGTCATGCCAATTTTCTTATAATGTTTAGAATCAAACCAAAATTTTAGGGTAGTTTTATACATATATTTACTTCAAAAATCAAAAGAAAAGTTAATCGATGGAGCCTTGAGTGTAAAATTGAACGCATTTTCGCTTGATGCCCTCCATCAAAGTCTTTACAGTGTCATCCGGTACCAGTTTCTTAATTTTTTTTTTCCATTTTCTTAACATGTCCTTCTCGTTTTTGACTGTCTTCTTGCTCTTCCGAAGTTCCCGCTTCATCATTGCCCACAGTACTGCTCCACCGGGCGCAGCTCCGGACAGTTTAGCGGATTCATGTCCTTTGGAACAAAATGGACAGAATTGGCCTCATACCACTCCAGGACCCTTTTAGAATAGTGGCATGATGCCAAATCTGGCCAAAATAGCGGAGCTTTGTCGTGCTGCTGCAAGAACGGCAAAAGGCGCTTCTCGAGGCACTCAGATTTGTAGATCTCGCCATTTACTGTGCCCTTTGTCACGAAAGCCTCACTCCTCAGTCCGCAAGAGCAGATGGCCTGCCAAATGAGATATTTAGAGGCGAACTTCGACATTTTCTTCTTCTTAAATTTGTCGTCCACATAGAACTGGCTCTTGCCGGTGAAAAACTCCAACCCCGGAATTTGCCTCAAATCGGCTTTTATATACGTTTCGTCGTCCATCACACAGCAGCCATATTTTGTCAGTATCTTCTCGTAGAGCTTCCGTGCCCGAGTTTTAGCCGTCGATTGTTGCCGCTCATCGCGGTTTGGGAAGTTCTGTACTTTGTATGTATGTAGTCCAGCTCTCTTCTTTGCATTCTGGACGTAGCTCTGCGACATGCCGATCTTTTTAGCCAAATCACGGCTTGAGACGTTGGGATTTGCTTTAATCATCCGCTTCACCTTTCCCTCCGTCTTTTTGTTCTCCGGTTCCGGTTTTCTTCCAGCTTCTTTGCTGTGGTCCAACGTCAACCGCTCCTGGAATCGCTTCAACACTCTGGAGACGGTTGAATGGTGAATGTTCAACATTTTTCCCAACTGGCGGTGCGACAGGTCAGGAAATTCCAGGTGTTTGGAAAGAATTTGTTCTCTCGACTCGCGTTGGTTCACCTCCATTTTCGTTGAATCGAAAAACACGACTTCGAGTTTGACAGCATGTAAACAATACACATCAATGAGAAAGTGTGCAAAACTTGCCCTGTTGAATGTGTCGCAATAATTTCGTGTTCGTCCTTTAATAATGAACCAGATACTAATATTCGAGAATCATTTTAACCTGGATGTCGTCCGACATTCTTACGAAATGCCCAGCCCATCGTAGTCGGCCGATTTTAGCGATGTGTACGATGGGAGGTTCTCCCAGCAACTGATGCAATTTTTTTTGGCTTTAATAGGAATAGACATTATTTTGTTAGACGCAAATGTTTATTTTGCTGCTTCACCTGCAAAAAAATGGTTCATGGATTTCTTAGATTGAGTCAACTCGTTAAAATTTCGTCGATCTCGACTACTGTGATAGCAAAATCGACGAGGGAGCCTTTCCGGTGGCGGCGCGGCGTTGACCGAACCAGGAAGTGACTACGTGATGTTTGAATCTGTCACAAGATAAACTTAGACTTCCAAAGGGATTCGAAAATGAGTCAACTATCCCCGCTGATGTCATCCATTATTACTAAAGTGAAGACCTTGGTTTACATGAAATACGATGCCCATTCTTCGCGCGCCCCGCAAATCGCCTCCAACCAAAACGAGACGAGTTGAAGACTATGTTTACAAGTGGCAATAATTGAACCCCCTTCTTCAGGGCTTTATGCTCACCGGCCGTACGCCTACTACTCCTGAAAAATTTAAAGACTTCTTCGACGACGACGACAACGGAGACGAATGTTTGTTTGTGCTGACACCGTTTTCTTGGGGAGCTTTTTTTCGCGCTACCTCAGCAGTCTGTGAGGGGAAATTTTTCGTTTGACAATCCTGCCCGGATCAGAATGATTTTCTTCCCTCTCCCGACGGCTGACAAGAAAGTGAACTGCGGCTGCTTTGAATTGCTAGCTAACCTATAAAAGCGAGGTGGCAAAACTTGGTGGTTTTACGTAACGCCGTAACTTGGGTTTTTGTCTTGCCGCTAAAAGTCGAGTTGCAATGTAATCTACCGAGAGGGTACACAAACAGACAATGGGTGGCGCAACAACCTGAGGTGTGTAAGACCAGTAGTTGTTAGAAGAAAAAAGAGGAAAAAAAAAAGTTGTTGCAAGTTAAGTTGAAGCAGCAATCGTCGCCGCGTGCTCGCATAAATGACATTCGTTGAGCGAGTTTTGCACCTCACCTTGTCGGAGCGCGTATGACAATATGGTATTATTACGAAATGGGGGGAGGGGGGGGGGTGTTTGTGTAAGAGCATTACCGCGATGAACACTTACCTCGAGGGTGTCCACACTAAGCTGTTGTGGAAGTGGACACCACCCTTGCTCGCCTTGCTGGACAGAACGACCGAACGGGAATTGATGCGCTTCGCACATCGACTTGGTCGGTCAGTCGGCGTAAAGACATGGTAAACAATTATCAATTAAGGTTTAATTGTCGCTTCCTCATTAATGGTAATTAAAGCGCGAAAGACGCCAGGCGCGAAAAATTCTTCTTGAGCTTTCGATTTCTTACACTTACGAGAGAAGTGAATTCGGGGCAGGGTTGCCAGAATGGATTTGAAAAAAGAAATCGATCGCAACGGAAAGCACTAAATACTGATCATGGTGGAGTTGACTCAATAAGCCAAAAAATCGCTGTAGAAGAAAGAAAGGGTGCTATTAATGCTACTAATTGGTAGGCTCAATTGTAGTAAGAACAACTCAACGGAGCCGAGCAACATTTCACGGTGGAAAGCATTCAACGTACATTTAAGGGCTTGTTCACGACAAAATCTGGACAGATAAAGTTTGGAATAAAACAATTTTGCTATGAATTCAATCCAAGATGCATTTTTTATTCATTTAATTGCGCATTATTAGTCAACCTTAAACTAATTACAGTTACACCATTAGGGTGCATGACGAAAGTACGAGCTTTTGAGTTTACTCCAACTATTAGGGCAGGGTGGCCACACAATCTTAATGTAAAAATTCCCGCATTTTTCCCGAATTTTTCCCGCATTTTTGCCTTATTTTCCCGACTATTAAGATGAGTTAATATAAATTACTCGTAGCTAAATCTCTGAGCTCCCAAACTTTTTCCAGTTTGAGTTACCACCAGACACTTTTCATTTATTTAAAATACGCGTTTTTGTGCGACAGGATGAGCCAATTTTCAACATATGTTGTCAAATTTGGTAGCTCCTTCTTGGTTCTAGCCAAAATTTGTCCAAACCATTTTCTTTTCTCAGGAATCCGGCAAACAACGTAAGACGGCATTGAGCACAGGTGCCCAAATTCTTCTTTCACCATGTCTTAACACCCTTACAAACGCAATTCGCCAAACTTTAAACACATTCCCCACCACATGAAAGATAAGTTCATTTCTGGCCTCACCTGTTACAGCCGTGTAGACAGATCTTCTAAGGGCATCTTCAACTGTGGTTCAAATCGTGGTTGGGATTTATTTGTTTAGATCAAACGCAAAAACTTATTGGCAGTTGAATAAAATAATTGGAAGTTTCCAGATAATCATGAAGTTTGCTCGCTGTCTTTCGAGAAGAGAAGTGGTGGAACTTTGGAGAAGTTCATTGAATTGCCGAAAAATTATTAATGTTTCTTGAAACTTGGATGAACTTCCAAAAAGTTTGCTGATCATCCATGGAATAGGAACAACTTTCTGGAAATAACCGGAACTTAGAAAATCAGATTTCGTTTCCCAGAAGTTGTTTTAACTTCCAGCAGGTACATATTCTGTGATAAAAAGCAGAATATCACACATATTTAAATATCTTACGAGAAATTGAAAAAAAAACTTGGAAGCCGTGGAATTTCTGTGGAATAGTTAGCATTACCGAGATGTTGTTAAACCGAGAACTTTGAATAGGTGGAAATTCTATGAAATTGATTAAAAAGTAGTTGGTTTCTTTATTCTCGTTTTGGTTGGGTTCGAAAAATTATTGAGTAGTAAGAAGTTTAACTTCTTAAAACATAAATACCTTTAACTTTTGGGATGTTTTCGAAACGATTGGAAAGTTTTTCGATTACCTAGAGAGATCCCTGAAGCTCGCCAAACTTATGGAAAAATCCTTTGAATGTTTCCTAAACTTTTCGAATTCTCAAAAAATCCAGTTTCCTGTTTTTCTGGAACGTTGTCTGAAATTCTGGAAAGTTCTCCGATCTTGGAGGAAGTTTTCTGAAATTCTTGGAAGATCGCAGGACTACTGAGAAATTTCCTGAATTGCTGATTTCCCTGAACATCCGGGAGTTTTTTCAAGCTTTTGGAAAGTTCCCTGAACTTCTGGGAAATTTTCTGAATTTCTGGGACGTTCTCTGAACGTCTGAGATGTTTGCTGACCCTTTGGAAAGTTTCCTGATCTTTGGGTGAGTTCCATGATCTTTGTGAACATTTCCTGAAGTTCTGAGAAGTTTTTTGAATTCATGAGAAACCCTGAACATGAACTCCTAAACGTTCGCTGAACTTCTAAGAAGTTCTGTATATGTCTAGCGAGTTTCTGAAATTTTAAGAAGTTCACTAAACCTCTAGGAAGATCCGCAAACTGTTGAAAAGCTTCATGATTTTCTTGACTATTCTCTATTGGAAGTTCTCAAATTATTTGAAAGTTCCTTGAATTTTTGGGAAGTTCCCTGAACATCTTGAGTAGTTATATGAACTTTTGAAAAATATCCAAAATAATCTGATAAGTTTTCTAAACTTCTGGACAGTTACCTGAACTTCTGTGAAGAACCCTTTACTTTTGGAAACTTCCCTGAACTCGTGGTCAGCTCCTTGAATTTGTGGACAATTCCCTGAATTCCTAGGAAACAATCTGAATTGCAGGAAAGTTGTCTGAACTTCTAGGAAGAACCCTTAATTTCTGGAAAGCTCCCCGATTTTCTGGAAATTTCTCTGATTTTATGGCATGTTGCTTTGACATCAGGGAGAATAGCTAAAACTCGTAAAAGTCCAAGTCAAATCTAAAAAGTATACCGAGCTTCTGATAAGTTCCCTGAGTTTCTAAGTGCACTGAATTTACAAGATTTTTTTCGAACCTTTGGGAGAATGTTTGTCCATCAGTTTCTTAACCTTTTCCGATATTGGGGGCGTAAATACTGCGGACCGTGGTGTGGGAACGTAAAGTTGGTCTGTTTTAGCTGGTTTTTTTTAAGTTTGCTGTTGCAAATCAACTATAAAGATGTTAAAATAGACCACCGCTGAAGATTCTCTAAGCGGTACGTTTTGAACAGGCTGAACAATGAGATCGGTGGACCGAGTAAATGACAAAAACGCTACTCAAATCATTTGAAAAAGGTGTGAGTATGTAGTAAAAGTCAAATTCCCGATGACTATTGAAATTCCTGCCTTTTTCCCGCATATTTCCCGATGACCTTGGATTCCCGCATTTTTCCCGCATTTCCCGATTTTCCCGAGTCTGTGGCCCCCCTGCAGTTGTTTATTAAGCTGAAGCCCATTCGAGCTCTATCTGATGAACTCAGACGGATGTTCTTCTTAAAAGCCCCTTAATCTTGAAGTTTTATTGGTCTATACTATCACTGTCACCCATCATTGTAACTGATTACATATAATGATTGAAGGTTAATTATTTGTTTGTTCTATAAACAAATCATCTGAAAGTTCACTTCTATTTATCTCTTCGGCTCAGGTGCTCTTTATAACCTAACTGTAAATCTACCGATCCATAAAAGAAATTCCCACCGCCTAACATAAGAGTGGGCGGAATGTTACAACTTGGAAAAATTGTAAAAGAAATCGATGAATCCTCTCAAATTTAACACTAATATGCTATTATAAATTTACAAGCTCATAACTGCATGCTAGTTTGTGGTTTGGAAAGTGTCCAGATTCATTAACAAAAAGTCTGGCCACTGATGCAGTACGGCATTCGAACTTTGTATTTGGAAATTTGTGTCGCTCAACAAATCTTCAAACAAATGTGCAAAAGCACGTTGGCCAATATTTAGCGTCAACCAGTGGATACGTGTGCTTAACTCCAAGTTCCCCTTCTTTCAAATTCACCTTCAGTTCAATTTACCCATTGAGTTGGACACATCACAATAGAAAATACTGTGATGGAGCACGGACGTAAGGCTACTAGATGTATGAAAAATATGCTGTAACCTATTTAGGATTATATCTGAAAAATCCAAATTTGGCCAACACCCACCATTTTGAAAACCGATATTTTATTCATACAAAAAATTGATCCTTTATTGTACGAGGTTAAACTTGAACATAATGAAGACCGGATGAAATTTAAGTTATTCCTTCACGAATTTTCGATCTTTGCATCGAATGCTCTTCATCAAGTTCCGGACAAGTGTTGCATCGCATTTTTTGGACGCTTGAGCCCAAATTTTTTAGAACTCCTGCATGTTCCCAGCTGCCTTACCAGTCTTCTTGAAGACCCTCTTCACGATTGCCCAGTAACGTTCGATGGGTCGAAGGTGAGGGCAATGGTGGTTTTGGCATACCAGTACCTTTCGACCGAATTTCTCCACTTGAATCGACCTGTCCGCATCGCTCACATCCTCCCCAACGACGGCAGTAAAGAATTGTGGACCTGGAAGGGTTTTTGAGTCCTCCTTTACATAGGTCTCATAGTCCATCAAAACGCATGCATCCGGACGATGCAAAAGACGCGAATACAATTTCCGGGCCCTTCTTCTGTTCTCACTTTGTTTCGAGATTTCCTGCTTCTTGTAGGTCTTCAGGTGGTTTCGCCTCTTGATACGCTGGATCATTCCGACACTCGTTCCTGCTTTTTTGGCCAAATCACGTATTGACATTGATTTGTTCTTCATGATTAGAGATACCACTTTCTGCTCCGGTTTCGGGTTGAAAAAAGCGGGTTTTCTGCCTCTTCCTGGTAGCTCATCCAAAGAATAGTGTTCACCAAACTTATTAATGATGTAGAAGGAGATGTTCGCTCATCACCATGAGGCACCAAGAGTGAACAACAATGTTTTTTGGCTAGAATGAAAGATATGAAGAGAAAGTTTTTGATAGTTCCGCTAGTGTGCGGCAGGCTTGGAAATATGACAGATGTTTTAGGAAAATTGAGCGAAAAGGGCATGTGTACAGTGGTACTCGAACCAACGACATTTTTGCCTAACATCCCACTGCGGGGTAGGTCGAAGGTCCGGCAGGCATTTCATACTATAAATTTCCCCGTTCACGGCCAGTCCGGAGCGAAAGAAGAGCGGCTTTGACATCCCCTTCTCGCTGATTGTCAGCCACAGCAACATCTTCTTGAGGAACTTGGTGTGTGAAATGAACTTCACCTCGGAGCTCACTTCCTTCGTGGGGGAAGTAAAATACGAAGTGCTCTGCCAGCCGTTGCCATCCAGGGTGAGATCTCGTCGTCCATCACCACCGCCACGTCGCGATTCGCTGGGAAAACCGAGTTGACCATCTTATTCAGTCGCTGCCGCTGCGTCATTGCCTACAGCGCCGAAACCAGTGGACGCGACTTCCGCTTCCTGACATGTATGTTCATGTTCGACAGGTACTTTTTCACTGTTTGGTCGGCTTTCTATGAAGCTCTGATTGTTGTCTAATAGTGCCAAGATGTTGTAGATGCCGGAACGGGCGTATCCGGCGTCCACAAAGGGCCATACGATGTCCGTTTTCGACGCGGCGGGGTGCCGTTCTTTGAATGCGCATACTTCTGAACGGAGTTGCTTCACTGTTTTCGTTCGATCACGGATTGATTTCGACTGATAGAGCTGTCAAATTTTTTTCTGCTGACTCATGGGTTACTATGATTGATGGTGCAGAAGTAGTTTCGTCAGTGCGGGTGAAGGTAAACCTGTGAAAAATCGGCAATACGTTAACTTACAGTCCTTCCTGTAACAAAAACTAAATTTTAGTTTCAGTTTACTGTCCCCGTGTCTTCAAAGGTCACAGAAAACGTTTGACCACTGATCATAAAAAAGTAAGTAGGCAAAAACATCCTCGCAGGAACGCTCAAGACGACAGGAAGCGCTGTCAGGCGCAAATGTCCGGGATATTGCTGCTCAAGCGGCACGGTGATTGTCATCACCGGAACTTCTTTCTGACATTCCTCGTGATAAACTAGCTGTTCGCAAGGTTCCAAAATGTTTCAAGGGTGAGGGTTTGGGGATGTTTCTTCAAAACTTTGAAGGTTCCATTGCTGTCCATTGAACCTGGTGTTAAAATCAACAGTAAATGTTACATCGATAGTGTTAAAAAGAAGCAGTTGAATCCATTCATCAAGAAACACTACAAGAATGCACCATACTGCTTCCAACAAGACTTTGAGAACCGTCCCACCAGGTGAAAGCTACACAGGCTTGGTATGAGGACAATTTTCCGGATTTTGTTTCATCTGAAGAACCCTCTTCACCTGATTTGAATCTCCACGACTTCTAAGCATAGGCAAACTGGGGAAAACCTAAGGATATACCGTGGAAACTTTCAAGAAACGTTTGCTGAAAATTTGAAATGACATGTCTCAAGATATGGTGCGTGCAAAAATGACAAAAGGAGAAAGATTTGCACTAATCTAAATCAAGACAAATGGTTACGATATCACAAACAGGAAACACATTGAAAATTAAAATTCATGCAAGCTTCTCCATTTTATGACCATGTACTTCACTGACAGGTATTCCCACTCACCCTGTAAATACGAAAAAAAACAGGGGCTGAGATTGTATAAGTAAAATAATGTCAACTTCGTACTCAAGGACCTCAATCATCCCAACACCGCAGAGTTGAGATCAATCGAAAAATATTGGGCTATTACGAAGCAGGAATTACGCAAACAACCTAGGACTGTCAACACAGATGAAGAATTGAAGCAAGCATGGATCAATCTATAAAATCTTCTCGATTCTAAGGTACTAATTCTAAACTCAAATGATTCTAACTTCTGTCGCTGGGAACCAAATCTGAAGAACACGGTGGATGCGGAAGCAATTCGAAGTTCAATTAATGTAGTTTTGCCATTATTTTGATTGGCTTGTGATACGGTGTATTGTGTTGATGGAACAGCACTTTTTTCTCTTACATATGAGGCCGTTCTTACTCGATATCGTCCTTAAATAATAACCTATCTCGATATCGTCCTTCAAAACATAACGCTATATAATATTCACTGTTGAATTTAATTCCCTCCTCGAGATAGTCCCCTACACCCTTACCCCTACAAAGGTTTGAGCTAGACGACCAACCAGTAATCCAAAATTAAAAACGAACTGATTTCATCTACAGATGTAAACTTCTTCCAAAACTGTTTACTTGCTTTACAGCGATATAATTGTGAAAAGCTATTGATGTCAACCACAAATGATCGCAAGTATCCCAGCGATCAGGAAATCCTATTACAATACAAATAACAGAATCTCGTATAAGGACTTCAAAAGACAAGCTGACCAAGGATATCCCCAATAAGGGAAATCGAGAAAATTTCCAAACCGAAAAAATCCTGGACTGGCCCTAGTCAAACTTTTACTTTCAACCACAACAGAAATGACAAGGATTTCCTCGACTGTCAGTCAGACAACCCACTACTATTTCAAGGCATTTTCTCAAGCATCAAAGGCCAAAATTTTTTCACAAAATATAAAAATTACAATAACACATAAAAACTTTAAATACATCATCATCATGGAGTCGGAAATTATAGTTTGTTTGTGCCCCATGACAAATATAAAACATTTAAAAACAAACCATACAAAAATTGTAATTGTAATAACATCGTTGTAATAACATCGTCAAGATACAAAATTCGTCAAGAGTAAAAAGTTAAGAGAGTAGCTGTTCAAAAGGCAGCTTTGATGTGTGAAATACATTGTCTCTTAAAATCTGTTAGTGTTGCTGCACGTTTGATGTGTATAGGCATCGAACTAAAAACATTTATACCGTTAAAAAACAATGAATTTTGTGAAGCTCCGTACAAAAAATATGGTCATCTGCGTTTCTAGTGTTATATCTGTGAATATCACTTCCTCTTTCAATTCGATTACACAAATATTGAGGTAGAAAATCGTTTATTCCTTTAAAAATGAACACCATTGTCAAATCCACAATTCTCTGCTTCACCAATAGTCACTGTAGGGCATCTAACAAAAAAGAGGAGGAAGTGAACCTATTGCTTAGAGAACGTAAATCTGCATTCAAATGTGAAACGGCCTCTTCAAGGCTTTTAGCTGCAATGAACAACACGGTATCGTCTGCAAAAAGATTAATATCAGAAAATCGCAAGACTCGTTGCATGTCATTAATATATAGAATGAATAAAATGGGCCCTAATACACTCCCTTGTGGTACGCCAAGGCTGTTCTCCACAGGGCTCGATACGGAATCATTAAAAGCCGTCTGTTAGACAAATCTAGACAAAATCGTCAAAAGGTCGAAAGTAACATTTGTAAACAATGTCATCCACCGTACTTTTCGGGAATCTGCTTGCTCCCACAAATAAAATAGCACCAAAAACAGATAGAGGGATCCTAGAGGGTTTTGAGCTGTTTAGTGGAATACCTGTAACTAGAAATTAGAAGAAGAATTAGTATCTTCCATTTAATTCCAACTACCTTTGCTTATCTTCGACAGATCGAGTTATTAGTACGAGACACTGAAGAAGTCTGCACATTGTAGACGAAATACGCGTATCTGTCGAAGATAAGCAAAGGTAGTTGGAATTAAATGGAAGATACTAATTCTTCTTCTAATTTCTAGTTAGATAGAGGGAGTTATTACCGTCCCGTCAGTAGTGGATATAGATGTTGGCAACCTGGCATTTCTAGGAAATTTATGTTTTAAGCCATTGTTTACAATTGTTACTTTCGACCTTTTGATGAATTTGTCTAGAAATAGCTTTCGAACCATCTGTATGCAAAACCCGAAAATCCAAAGCGCTTGATTGATTCTAACAACAATGACCGAGACATCGTATCAAAAGCGCGTTCCGGATCCAAACAAACAGCAACAATCGTATCTTGACGCTCTACATTTTTCTTACCATTTTGCTAACACTAAATTGAACGCAGTTTGACATTCGCGATATCCCGATTGTTCCGGCGCAATCTAATTATTACTATTTAAATACGTTAACAGCTGGCCTTTTACAACAGGTTCCAAATTGAAGTGTGCAACATGTTATTAGGACGAAACTCTTCGGCTTTCATCGTTCCAGCGACTTATTGAATGGGAATAACTAAAGATTCTTTCCAAACTTGTGGCACGCGCCCAATTATCAGCCATTCATTAATTAGGTTTAGCAGGTTGTTTCCGATGACATTAAGGCAATCTTGTACTACCGTAAAACGGGGCGAATAGAAACACTATCCAACATATTTCAAGGCGTACAAAAAAACGTTGGGCTGTAGAATGAAGTCCAATACTTTAAAGTATGGGTATTACCTCCCTCTATGAATGCTATTACAACTATTTGAAAACAATTACCAAATCCTTTTTTTATAAGATAAAATGTTGCGTGTTTCTATTAGCCCCTAAATGGGGCGAATAGAAACACTTTCCAATATGTTTTT